>OX030953.1:16270207-16762476 GCA_943735915.1 Pherbina coryleti | reverse complement strand
CTTTTCAATGACAAAATTCTCAAAACTGAAACGCACAATTCTTAAATAATGCATACCAATGGACTGGTAATTGATGCACCTTTCCAACGACATATGACTCTTTGTGGCACAGTTAGGATTTTGGCTATTGGAAATTTTCGAAAAGTACCTTTCATAGTAGCAAATGTTAAGTTCATGATACTACTTTTCAATGACAAAATTCTCAAAACTGAAACGCACAATTCTTAAATAATGCATACCAATGGACAGGTAATTGATGCACCTTTCCAACGATATATGACTCTTTGTGGCACAGTTAGGATTTTGGCCATTGGAAATTTTTGAATAGTAGCAAATGTTAGGTTCATGGTACTACTTTTCAATGACAAAATTCTCAAAACTGAAACGCACAATTCTTAAATAATGCATACCAATATGGACAGGTAATTGATGCACCTTTCCAACGATATATGACTCTTTGTGGCACAGTTAGGATTTTGGCCATTGGAAATTTTCGAAAGTACCTTTCATAGTAGCAAATGTTAGGTTCATGGTACTACTTTTCAATGACAAAATTCTCAAAACTGAAACGCACAATTCTTAAATAATGCATACCAATGGACAGGTAATTGATGCACCTTTCCAACGATATATGACTCTTTGTGGCACAGTTAGGATTTTGGCCATTGGAAATTTTCGAAAAGTACCTTTCATAGTAGCAAATGTTATATTCATGGTACTACTTTTCAATGACAAAATTCTCAAAACTGAAACGCACAATTCTTAAATACTGCATACCAATGGACAGGTAATGGATGCACCTTTCCAACGATATATGACTCTTTGTGGCACAGTTAGGATTTTGGCCATTGGAAATTTTCGAAAAGTACCTTTCATAGTAGCAAATGTTATATTCATGGTACTACTTTTCAATGACAAAATTCTCAAAACTGAAACGCACAATTCTTAAATACTGCATACCAATGGACAGGTAATGGATGCACCTTTCCAACGATATATGACTCTTTGTGGCACAGTTAGGATTTTGGCCATTGGAAATTTTTGAATAGTACCAAATGTTAGGTTCATGGTACTACTTTTCAATGACAAAATTCTCAAAACTGAAACGCACAATTCTTAAATAATGCATACCAATGGACAGGTAATTGATGCACCTTTCCAACGATATATGACTCTTTGTGGCACAGTTAGGATTTTGACCATTGGAAATTTTTTAATAGTAGCAAATGTTAGGTTCATGGTACTACTTTTCAATGACAAAATTCTCAAAACTGAAACGCACAATTCTTAAATAATGCACACCAATGGACAGGTAATTGATGCACCTTTCCAACGATATATGACTCTTTGTGGCACAGTTAGGATTTTGGCCATTGGAAATTTTCGAAAAGTACCTTTCATAGTAGCAAATGTTAGGTTCATGGTACTACTTTTCAATGACAAAATTCTCAAAACTGAAACGCACAATTCTTAAATAATGCATACCAATGGACAGGTAATTGATGCACCTTTCCAACGATATATGACTCTTTGTGGCACAATTAAGATTTTGGCCATTGGAAAATTTTGAAAAGTATTAAACCATGAACCTATTATTAATGCTTTTCAAAAATTTCCAATCGGCAAAATTCTGTAATTAAATTACTTATTTGCTTTTGTTTACATTTAAAACTATTTTTTAGAATTTTTCATAAATTTGTCAACTTTTTGTTGTTTAAAAGTCGATGTCAAAGTGATTTCAGTACAAATGAAGTTATATTCGTACCCAAAGTTAAATTCGTACTTTGCGTAGAAGTACGAATTTAACTTCGTTGTGTAGTTAGTTAAATTCGTATCAAAAGTTAAATTCGTACTTAGCAAAAAAGTACGAATTTAACTTTGTACAGAGAAGAATTATTGGTTTGTGTCTTTGCTAAGTTATCTTCGGATTTACGAATTTAACTTCACGCAGTTAACTTATTTTCCACCTTAAGAATAAAGAGAACATACGAGTAAAACCATAATATATAATGTATATAAAGATAATGGAGCGCAAAGCAGTGCGATCATATAAAGAGAGAGAGTAAGTAGAATATACAAATGCAGTGTACATCTTATGGGGCCCATACACAAACGAACATATCTTGCAACATGTTCGCATACCCAGTTTTGGTTTTGCCACAAACTACGAAAACATGTTTTCTGACATGTTCGAGTACGACAAAATTTATATTTGCTACATTGCATAGGACACATTCGTGTTGAAGATATAAATGAATTATATTTAATAAAAAAAAGTTTAAGAATGGGTGATGTAGGAACGGTGCTATCTTTAATGATAATAGTTCAACAAATTGAAAATGAAGATAAAAAACTTACTAATGGTATTCATGCAAATGGGCAAAGCCCTTATAAATGGTATAAACAAGATAACTTTATCACCCTCATGGTGTAATAATAATAAGGTGTTAGTGAATTTTTGACAACACCAAGATTAGCTTTCTTTCTGTCAAAAAATTGTGAGCGAAAGAGAGGAGCCGTTGATAGTTGTCAAATTGTGTTATTTGTTTGAGTTGCTAGATGATGATGTGTTTTAGTTTTTATAGGTTATTGTGCAAATAAAGTTTAAATAAATATTCAATTCAATTAATTGTGCCGTGTGTAACGAAGTTCCGTTTTCCGGATTTAGAGCTGGGATATACTCGCCGGTGTCCAGCGTTCGTTGCAGAAAATTTATATGATAAAGAAACCCTTTCGCTTGTAAGATGATAATTATTTATTGACAATTCAAGATACGGCTTAATCCTAGTGTCTTATATACATTCCTATGGGTATACGTACGATGGCCTTGACTGATGGTAATAAGTGATGTCTGGGAGTCTCTGTGGCGTAGTTGAAGCGTAGATTAAGGCCGATTTCGAGGTTAATGCGTGTACACACGATGACCTTGACGTGTGGTAGTAGGTGATGTCTTGGAATCTCTGTGGCGAAGTTGAAGCGTATATACACGATGACCTTGACGTGTGGCAGTAGGTGATGTCTTGGAGTCTCTGTGGCGAAGTTGAAGTGTAGATTACGGCCGCTTTTAAGTTTAATGCACGATGACCTTGACGTGCGGTAGTAGGTGATGTTTTGGAGTCTCTGTGGCGAAGTTGAAGCGTATACGCACGATGACCTTGACGTGCGGCAGTAAATTATGTCTTGGAGTCTCTGTGGCGAAGTTGAAGCGTAGATTATGCCCGCTTTCAAGGTTAATGCACGATGACCTTGACGTGCGGTAGCAGGTGATGTCTTGGAGCCTCTGTGGCGAAGTTGAAGCGTAGATTATGGCCACTTTTAAGTTTAATGCACGATGACCTTGACGAGCGATAGTAGGTGATGTATTGGAGTCTCTGTGGCGAAGTTGAAGCGTATACACACGATGACCTTGACGTGTGGCAGTAGGTGATGTCTTGGAGTCTCTGTGGTGAAGTTGAAGTGTAGATTACGGCCGCTTTTAAGTTTAATGCACGATGACCTTGACGTGCGGTAGTAGGTGATGTCTTGGAGTCTCTGTGGCGAAGTTGAAGCGTATACGCACGATGACCTTGACGTGCGGCAGTAAATTATGTCTTGGAGTCTCTGTGGCGAAGTTGAAGCGTAGATTATGCCCGCTTTCAAGGTTAATGCACGATGACCTTGACGTGCGGTAGCAGGTGATGTCTTGGAGTCTCTGTGGCGAAGTTGAAGTGTAGATTACGGCCGCTTTTAAGTTTAATGCACGATGACCTTGACGTGCGGTAGTAGGTGATGTCTTGGAGTCTCTGTGGCGAAGTTGAAGCGTAGATTACGGCCGATTTTGTACTTCAATGGGTATACGGCGGAGGCTGCTTTGATTGGCTCGAACGGTGCTTACGCTTGTCGGGAGTGCTTTTCTGGGTTTTGTGTGACCTTGTTTGAAACAATTAACTATTCCTGCGACCTAAGAAGTGTGACTAAATGACTATCACTGCGGCAGAAGAAGTTTGATCACGATATTGGGGAAGGAAACTTAACCACCAATACGTAATCGCGACCCTGTGAGTGGAAACAAAATATAACCGGGGAAGGAAACTTAACCACCGGAAATATGTCTACATAAATCGAGCAAGAAACTATTCTAAATCCTGACTAAGAATTTTGATTACGATATTGGGGAAGGAAGCTTAACCACCAATACCTAATCGCGGCACCCTGTAAGTGGAAACTAAATATAACCGGGGAAGGAAACTTAACCACCGGAAATATGTCTACATAAATCGAGGAAAACTTTTCTAAATCCTGCCAAAGAAGTTTGATTACGATATCGGGGAAGGAAACTTAACCACCAATACGTAATCGCGACCCTGTGAGTGAAAACTAAATATAACCGGGGAAGGAAACTTAACCACCGGATATATGTCTACATAAATAATCGAAAAGAACTCTGACTCCACAAGGTTACACTCACCACTTTTGCGCTTCCGAACGTCCGATCACTTTGACTGTACTATGAACAAGAGATCGCTTCAATGCTGTGTCTGGCCTTTTGTGCCTTCGCTTGTAGCGGCATGCTGTACTTTGATGTTCAAACCGGTTTTATAAGCTGACTTCTTTATGTTGCTTGGTATGCTTTCTCTGCTTCTCTTATGTATTACATTATACATAAAAATACATTCGGTGGTGGCTGCATGCGGCTCTCCGATGTTCAAACTGTTTTATAAGCTGACTGCTGTAGATTGCTTATTATAACTTCTCTGCTTCTCTCTCTGCTTTTTACTGTTGCGATATGAAGCATCTTGCGTATGCGTGTGTGTATTAAAGTTATCTCTCGCAAATTGTTGTTTCTCGTTTCTCGCTCTCTATCACTGTTATTACTATGTTGCATGTATCGTACTTATAAAAATACAGGGTGTATAACTAAATTTTATACTAATAAAAATTTAGTTGTTACACTCCCCTCCTACTTTACCGGGCGAACATGAATGCTGATGGCTCCACATCGTGAAATATCCACCTGATATTTGGTACCCTTGATTACTCGGGCAAACCGGACCTTGGCACCAGATCTTCTTCTACGTTGAGCTTCTTCTATTTCCAGAAGGAGTGACTCAGGGACATTTGTGGCTTTTCGCTTTCCTGGCTTATCGACTGGCTTATCTGTCACCAGTTCCCCGATGCTGATGGGACTATCGGCTGCATGATCGTCATAGAATTTTGTGGTTTCACTCCTTGACGGGTCCCAAAGTTACGAAAGTACTCCCAAATCGAAGCAATTTTCGTCTTCAGATGTGGGAAATATATCTACCATATCCACCGTGGCGATGTTACTGTTGGTGGTGCTTTCGTGGTGGTTGGTGATGAGGTCTGGTTGTCTTCGTTGTAAGTGTTGTGAATTTTGCTCTTCGTAGTCGAGGTGATGGATGAGGTGTGGTTTCTGGTGCTCGATGTAAATGCTCCAGCTGAGGTGTTGTTGTCGTTGTTGTTGATCATAGCTGTTGTTCTGGAGCAAGTATTGTTGCTGCCCGGTGTCAATGTTGTGGATGAGGTGCTGTTTTCGTTGCTCACTGCTGTTGTTCTGGAGGAAGTATAATTGCTGCTCGCTGTTAATGTGGTGGATGAGGTGCTGTTGTTGTTGTTCACTGTCAATGTTTTGGATGAAGTCCTGTTGTTGTTGTTCTCTGCTGGTGTTCTGAAGGAAGTATTGTTGCTGCTCGCTGTCAATGTTTTGGATGAGGTCCTGTTGTTTTTGTTCTCTGCTGGTGTTCTGAAGGAAGTATTGTTGCTGCTCGCTGTCAACGTTTTGGATGAGGTGCTGTTGTTTTTGTTCACTACTGGTGTTCTCGAGGACCCCGTTGACCCTGTTGCTGTTGTCATTGTGGGTGACCATACTGACCTTGTTGCTGTTGATTTTGTGGGGGACCACGCTAATCTTGTTGCTGTTGTATCTGCTGACTCCCTTGTTTCTGACTCCGTTCGTCATCTTGTTTTTCTTTTGCTTGGCCACTTTGCAGGTTATTAATTTGGCCTGGACCTGCTGACTGTGTCGGCGCCGGTGGTTGACCTTGTTCTCCTGCAGTTGGTGGCGTTGGTTGTACTCCAGCCTAAGGAATAAATCAATATCTTCTGAGGTTATCGTTTGTTCTTCTGGAGTGATCATTCCAATTTGTGATTCCATGTTCTTTTGCTGCAATTTGTTCTTGTTGAGGTGGAGTGTCTGCCATCCACACGTGATGGTTGTCCCTACGGCTGATAAGAAGTCCATTCCCAGGAGTACTTCTTCTGTTACCTCTGGAAGGACAAGGAAATTCACCTCACTTTGCTCGGTGTCCAACTGCACGTTCAGAGTCAGTGTCTCGTTGACCATTCTACGTGAGCCATCAGCCAAAATTACGTTCTCGCTGATATCTTTAGCGTTTCGTGAAGTTCTTAATTTAGTTGCTAGTTTCGTACTTATAAAACTACGAGCTGCTCCCGTATCAATGACTGCTAAGACACAAGTTGTATTCAAAGTCACGGTAGCGACAACTTGGTTGTGTTCCTGTCTTAATAATTGAGTAGAAGAGGAGGTGTTTTGCGGTGTGGCTGCGTTCCTCCTCGTTATTGGTGAAACCATGTGGCGTTTCCCTGAATATGGGAGTCTACAGCACTCAATAGTTCGTGTTCCACGGTTTCCACACTCCCAGCAAAACATAAAACTTGGATTTCGGCATGCTGCATGGTAGTGGCCATCTTGTCCGCATCGTCTGCATGCGGTTCTTGGATTTATTCTCGCTGTTGTTTCCTGTTTGATTTGCCTGTGCCGCTCCTCTAATGGACGCGGGCTTACTGCGTGAGCCTGTTCGTTGTTACTTCGTATGCTTTCATAATCGTCTGCTAGGGAAATTAGTTCTCCTAGGTGTCGGAAGTCCTTACGTCTTATATAGAGCTGATACTCACTTCGACAGTTTCTAAATATCCTCTCCATCTGCTGTGTTGGCGTGTAGTTTGCATGACGCATCATGTTTTGTATGGCTAGCATATAGTCCTTAAAACTTTCTTGTGTTCTTTGATGACGTCCCCGGATCTCGTCCTCTAGTTTCTCGAAGTAGCGAGTAGGTAGAAAAAATGTCAGAAAATCATTCTTGAACTGCGACCAATTCTGCCAAAGCCCGTTGTTGTTCCTAAGCCAGATGAGCGCTCGGTCCGTTAACAGTTCGGGCATTGTTCGTGGCAGAAAGTCAGCATTTATCCCATACGCTTTCGTCAGCTCCTCGATTCTCTCTACGAAACTTAGTGGGTCCCGACTTCCGTCAAACTTTACAGGCCACTTACGAACTTTCTCGATGACGGCTGCATAGTTACCTTCACTTTGGGTTGAAGCTGCTTCCATGTTGTCTTTCTGATGGATCTCTGGGGTGTGTGTGATTGTACCAACCGTTGGAATCTGCATCGGTACCACTAATGGCTTTGGAGACGTTGCCTTCGTGTGTCTTCTTTCCAGCTCCTCAAGTCGTAACTCTAAGGTAGGTTCTTCAAGTTCGGAGGCGAAGTTAGCGAATCTCTTACGTAGGTCTTCTACTGTTCCTGTCTCATCGAAACCAAATTCGCGTGCGTACATCGTGAGATCTTCCTTGCGCAAAGAATAGATCCAAGTTGTCTTCACCATTGTAAAATTTTTTCCTTTTCACTTGTAAGGCTTTGGATAAATTTGTTTGATCTTTGTTTTGTCTGGATGTTTTATATTTCTGCGTCAGGGTCCCTGTTCGGGCGCCACTGTAACGAAGTTCCGTTTTCCGGATTTAGAGCTGGGATATACTCGCCGGTGTCCAGCGTTCGTTGCAGAAAATTTATATGATAAAGAAACCCTTTCGCTTGTAAGATGATAATTATTTATTGACAATTCAAGATACGGCTTAATCCTAGTGTCTTATATACATTCCTATGGGTATACGTACGATGGCCTTGACTGATGGTAATAAGTGATGTCTGGGAGTCTCTGTGGCGTAGTTGAAGCGTAGATTAAGGCCGATTTCGAGGTTAATGCGTGTACACACGATGACCTTGACGTGTGGTAGTAGGTGATGTCTTGGAGTCTCTGTGGCGAAGTTGAAGCGTATATACACGATGACCTTGACGTGTGGCAGTAGGTGATGTCTTGGAGTCTCTGTGGCGAAGTTGAAGTGTAGATTACGGCCGCTTTTAAGTTTAATGCACGATGACCTTGACGTGCGGTAGTAGGTGATGTCTTGGAGTCTCTGTGGCGAAGTTGAAGCGTATACGCACGATGACCTTGACGTGCGGCAGTAAATTATGTCTTGGAGTCTCTGTGGCGAAGTTGAAGCGTAGATTATGCCCGCTTTCAAGGTTAATGCACGATGACCTTGACGTGCGGTAGCAGGTGATGTCTTGGAGCCTCTGTGGCGAAGTTGAAGCGTAGATTATGGCCGCTTTTAAGTTTAATGCACGATGACCTTGACGAGCGATAGTAGGTGATGTATTGGAGTCTCTGTGGCGAAGTTGAAGCGTATACACACGATGACCTTGACGTGTGGCAGTAGGTGATGTCTTGGAGTCTCTGTGGTGAAGTTGAAGTGTAGATTACGGCCGCTTTTAAGTTTAATGCACGATGACCTTGACGTGCGGTAGTAGGTGATGTCTTGGAGTCTCTGTGGCGAAGTTGAAGCGTATACGCACGATGACCTTGACGTGCGGCAGTAAATTATGTCTTGGAGTCTCTGTGGCGAAGTTGAAGCGTAGATTATGCCCGCTTTCAAGGTTAATGCACGATGACCTTGACGTGCGGTAGCAGGTGATGTCTTGGAGTCTCTGTGGCGAAGTTGAAGTGTAGATTACGGCCGCTTTTAAGTTTAATGCACGATGACCTTGACGTGCGGTAGTAGGTGATGTCTTGGAGTCTCTGTGGCGAAGTTGAAGCGTAGATTACGGCCGATTTTGTACTTCAATGGGTATACGGCGGAGGCTGCTTTGATTGGCTCGAACGGTGCTTACGCTTGTCGGGAGTGCTTTTCTGGGTTTTGTGTGACCTTGTTTGAAACAATTAACTATTCCTGCGACCTAAGAAGTGTGACTAAATGACTATCACTGCGGCAGAAGAAGTTTGATCACGATATTGGGGAAGGAAACTTAACCACCAATACGTAATCGCGACCCTGTGAGTGGAAACAAAATATAACCGGGGAAGGAAACTTAACCACCGGAAATATGTCTACATAAATCGAGCAAGAAACTATTCTAAATCCTGACTAAGAATTTTGATTACGATATTGGGGAAGGAAGCTTAACCACCAATACCTAATCGCGGCACCCTGTAAGTGGAAACTAAATATAACCGGGGAAGGAAACTTAACCACCGGAAATATGTCTACATAAATCGAGGAAAACTTTTCTAAATCCTGCCAAAGAAGTTTGATTACGATATCGGGGAAGGAAACTTAACCACCAATACGTAATCGCGACCCTGTGAGTGAAAACTAAATATAACCGGGGAAGGAAACTTAACCACCGGATATATGTCTACATAAATAATCGAAAAGAACTCTGACTCCACAAGGTTACACTCACCACTTTTGCGCTTCCGAACGTCCGATCACTTTGACTGTACTATGAACAAGAGATCGCTTCAATGCTGTGTCTGGCCTTTTGTGCCTTCGCTTGTAGCGGCATGCTGTACTTTGATGTTCAAACCGGTTTTATAAGCTGACTTCTTTATGTTGCTTGGTATGCTTTCTCTGCTTCTCTTATGTATTACATTATACATAAAAATACATTCGGTGGTGGCTGCATGCGGCTCTCCGATGTTCAAACTGTTTTATAAGCTGACTGCTGAAGATTGCTTATTATAACTTCTCTGCTTCTCTCTCTGCTTTTTACTGTTGCGATATGAAGCATCTTGCGTATGCGTGTGTGTATTAAAGTTATCTCTCGCAAATTGTTGTTTCTCGTTTCTCGCTCTCTATCACTGTTATTACTATGTTGCATGTATCGTACTTATAAAAATACAGGGTGTATAACTAAATTTTATACTAATAAAAATTTAGTTGTTACACGTGTTGTGTTGACAAAAAGTTATTGCAGTTGTCTTCGCCCATTTGCCAAGTTCGACATTGAATGGTTTTGTCATTTTATCAAAAACGTACGCTGGAAGGTGCCACCGACCTGAAGCTTTGGCCAGCTTGCAAATTGTCTTGCATTCACATCGACTGCTTCAATAAAATATCGAATGAAAGAATGTTCAACACATCAACTGATAATAGTCATCAAAAGAAGTGTTTATGGCATTGAGCTTCGACCAACTGCACGTTAGCTGATTTATTTTCATTCCAATTCACCATCAGCTGTTTTTGACAGGAGCGGGGCGAAAAAATTTATCATTTTGAGAGAGAAGTGTCAAATTAACTAACACCTTATTATTATTACACCATGATCACCCTTATAAATGAACTGTCAAAATTTGCACTGAGAAGCTTTTGCACAAACCAGATATATTTGCTCTTCGATTTAGGTGAGCAAACGAGGTGGCAAACTTATAACACCAATCAGCAATTACTATTCACAAGTTAACAGCTGACATATCTCTGAAAATGCACAATCGGTTTTAGGGGACGTTCACACAATCTACCTGATAAAAATAACTAATTGCCCTAAATATAACTTTGCCGCTTTGCATGAATACCATTATTAACTTACTTTACTTTTTATGCTTTCCATGCTTGGCTCTTTTTATATTTGTTTTTGTAAGCATCACTTTTTATCCTCCACAGAACAGGAAGATCTTTATATTTTTCCAAAAAATCATTCCAGACTTCATTATTCATGTTGTTTCCCATTGATATTTACGCAATAAAAACAAGCCAACTTGCCAACTTAACAGAGTGAAACACACAGTTTTGACAGTAAGTACGCAGACAACACTATTAACTGTACAATTTGTTGTACAACCTGAAGCTCCGCCCTCTAAAAATCTAAAATTTTTGATTTTCGGCAGACCGACTCACGAACCTTCAAACTGGTCCGCAGACAACGCCACAAACAGGCAAACATTTTCGCAAACCAACCAAGTTCGCAAACATATCCGCCTGTGTATTGACCGCATTACACCTGTAGCATGGAGGTGCAATCAGTATTTTAGATATAGATATGCGAACGGACGTTCCGCTCACAAAATTATATGGAAATAATATAAATGTTTGAAAGCCTTCATCTTTGGTTACTTTTGCTAACGTTGTCTATCAAAAAGCAATGAATTGATCTGACGTGTGATTTCCTCAACCTGCTTACATTTAGTGTAAATAAGGGATATTAGAGTGTTTCATTTAATCAATAATTGAAATTCTATTGGCACCATTTGTTATCGATTGCGAACGTTCGATAAAAAATTAATTTCGATCGAATCGTGATTGCTCAAAATTATTTCAATAAAGAAAATAATTTAGGGCGGGACGAAGTTTGCCGGGTCCTCTAGTTTTAATTATAAAAGAAATTCCTAAATGTTATATAATAAGAAAAAAAATGTATTTCTTTTATATTAAAAAAATTAAAAAAAAAAATTGTGTACTCGCCACACCGAGAAAAAAGCTTATGTAAAAATGTTGGCTTGGGTGAATCAAACATTTTTTTTTTGGCAGCGTGTCTAAGTAAATGCTCTCAAAGCAATGTATTAAACAATATATTACTTTGGTGAATAAGCATAAGTTTCTAATGTCCATACAATTTTTTTTACCTAAGCTGACTTAGGTGATTTTACTATTGCTTTTTCTCTCGGTGCAGGTATTTAACCAGGTATTTTAACATGTGCTCTAATAGGGCTAATTGCAACTTATAAACAAAATTTAATCGATCTACGACGAGTCGTTCCTGAGTTTTAGATGCTATGCTAATTTTGTGTGGGAGGTGGGCGTGGCAATTTATTTTTAAGTGTATAACACATATACTAGCGATACCCGGCGCGCGTTGCTTCACCCGGCAAGTATATTGAAAAATAATACGTAAATTCAAAACTTTTATTAGACCCTTAGTCTGACACCACGCTCATGGTCCACTGCCCGTTGCAGTTTCCCAGTAGCATGAAATCACTCTCAGGTGGCAATTCCATTATGAGTTTCAATGTTCTGTGACTTTTACTTCCATAGCTATTCTGTATTGAAAATCGGGACACACCCCCTTTTCCAATGCGGCACATAAAAATAGAATTCGAGTATCGAATTTCGATGCTGTGTGGCCTACATATAATTCCAAAACATTCGATATCGCAGATTTGAGTTGTATGGGAGGTACCACGCCCCCTTTTCCAAAGCCTGTCCCAGTTTTCCAGTAGAAGGATATCATCAAGTGACAACTCCAGGCCCGCAGAAACCAAGTTCGGGCCCGGGGGGTTACAACATACGGGCCCCTTCAAAATATTTTCAACAAAAAAAAAAAAAAAGCAATTATAAAAGTATTAACCAATGCAAGCTATTGCAAGATCCATGCGAAAATTATTATTTAGTTCTTAGTTATTATTTATAGCGCGTTGTGATATTTAAGAAACTATTCCACTGTGATCAGCTATGAGGTGTTAGTGCACAAAGTTGTAATAACCCTGCAAACATTTTCTGAGGGCCTCAAAAAAATTACTCTAAAAAAAATATTTCTTATGCGTGTTTTATGGGTACGCAATAAAAAGACTCATAAAGGAGTCTTTGATATGATTCTAAAATGATTGCTCAAAAATAAGACTCAAAAAATAGTATTTTTTATGCGTGTTTTATGAGTACGCAATAAAAAGACTCATAAAGGAGTCTTTGATATGATTCTAAAATTATTGCTCAAAAATAAGACTCAAAAAATAGTTCAAAATGCGTGTTTTATGAGTACGCAATAAAAAGACTCATAAAGAAGTCTTTTATATGATTGTAAAATGACTTTAAGTTTTTCTACTATTACTTTTTATTTGAAATGTTTAAAAAAAGATATTGTTGTCATTTTTTTTTTTATTTTTCAACTATCAAATATTTTAAATAAATTTGAATCTAAATTTGGATCATAATTACTTCTATGAGTTCTGAAAGAGTCCTCAGTATGAGTCTTTAAAGATTCCATTCCATGATTCTTAAATATGACTATCAAAAGTGTCTTAATTTTGCGTCCAAAAGACATTTATATGAGTTCTAAAAAAGTATTTATTTAAAGTCTTTATTATGAATCTTAAAAAAGTATTTAAAATGAGTCTTAAAATAGTCTTAATTTTGAGTCCAAAAAGAGTCATTTATATGAGTTATAAACGAGTCTTTATTATGAGTCTTTAAAGAATCTTTATTTAGTCTTAAAAGAGTATTAAACATGAGTCTTAAATGAGTCTTAATTTTGAGTCCAAAAACACTAATTTATATGAGTTCTATAGTAGTCTTTATTATGAGTCTTAAAAGAGCATAAAGCAGTCATCAGTCATTTCAATAAAGAGCATAAAGCAGTCATTGTTATGAATCATATTTTGAGGCCCACAACCTAAGAAAATGTACTCATAAAAGAGTATTTTATGAGCGCATTATGACGATAAAAACTCATTTATATGAGCAGAGGCGCAACCAGGAATTTGTTTTGGGGGGGTTTTATAACTATATGTATATAAAAGAAAATGTACGTAACTATAGCGGCTATGGTGTAATGAGTCCAAATATTGCACTCAAAACGTTAATTCTACCACAATGGCAACAAACATAAGGGGGCATATAGGTTACAAATTTTAAAAAACGACCGATTTTGTTACCTCGAAAATCGAGTTTTTTTTCAAATGGAAGCCATTTTGTTTTTTTCGGAGGAAATTTATCCTACTTCAGGCGATAGCCACTCAAACAAGGATTGATTTGATTTTTTTTTAATTTTTCCGCAGATGTTCCAAACTGGTTATATCCGCACACCGTCATATTTTTGGAATTTTAAAAAAAAAATTAAATAACGTCAAAAACCGCTTCAAACATTCTGAAACAATTTTTTTTTTTTGTATTCTTTAAATGTTAATAAATATGTGTGCAAAATTTGAGAACGATATCTTTTTTCCTTTTATGAAAAAAAACCCCAAAAAAAATTTTTTTTTAAAAGTTTGTAACCTACATGCCCACATAATAATAAAATTTTTATAAATAAATATTTTTTTTAGAATAGAATAGAATAGAAAAAATTTTATTTATTATTTTTACATTAAAAAGATTTTAGTTACAGGATTAAGGCGATTAAGAATAATAAAAGAAAGCGAGTTTATCTAAAATAAAATACACTGATGGTGTAATTTTTCTGTACAGATAAAGCAATGTGAGGCTATGTGAGTCTATCTTGCAACATCGTGCTTTTACACTAAGGGAAATAACGCATATTAGCATTATCCACGCCTGAGTATAAATTTTATTTAAATATTTACGTGGATAAATCAAATGTTTTCCTTACAACTCGTTTTTTCACCGTATTTAAATTTTATTTATACCACACACGTACACACATATTCCATACAAGCAACCAGCAACAGAATCGCACACGTACACACATATTCCGACAAGCAGCAACAGCATCGCACGCAGGTTTCTTATAGTTCTCATTTAGTTAATGTTGCAAGGGAAATATAGCATGGAAGTTTGGCAATTATGATTTAAGAATGCGATGGTGAGTGCGATGCATGATGAAATCATGTAAGGTGGAGTGACAACTCGGTATTTTCTCAAGAATGTCTTGAACCGGTTGTCATTTACCTGCATAATTTACTTATTTACTTCTTGTTCTCTATATTTATTTCTATACTTTATACCATGATACAATAAGAAGGTAGGGTAAGGATGCTTATGTCAAAAAGCATTTTAGCGATGCCACTTTTCTGTATATTTCATAAATTTGGGATAAACACGTAGAAAAGGAATTTTATATAGGGTAAATAAGAAAAATTTGAATCAATGTATCTATATTTGAAACAACGAATTTTTTAGTTATTTTATAGCTCTATTTTCACTAATTTAATATTGCCCATAATTTTTTGTTTATCTTTTTGTATTCTTTATTTCTTGTTTAAAAATTTTATTCTAATGTGCATACTATATCTTAAAAAAAACTTTTTTAAGTCTTCTTTTTAAGACACTCAGCGGTGACAAAGAAATTTTTTCAGTCAATTATACAATGTATATATATCTCTCTCATTCTCTCTACTATAAAACAACATACCCATCTTCTCTATCGAGTGACGAAATGAAGTAAAGTGACCTAAGGAAGTTTCACTTTAAAATAGAAATTGCAAAACAAAAAACAGTTAACTGCATATTTTTGCACGGCATTCCCACTCTTAAGTGCTTAAGCTTACCTAATGAAGTGGGAACAGGGGCGCACCCAGAAAAAAATTTGGGGGGGTGTTTTATATTTTAATTTATACACTTATTCAAATTTCATATATAATATTTACAGTACAAAGTCAATTATTCTTTTATTTTGTGCCATTGAATTTAATATGTCCTCAATAATAAAATTTAAATTAATTAAGGCATTGAAATTTTATGAAATTTTAAGAGATTCTTCCAATTTCATATTACTTTCTATGTGGGGTTAGCGTAATTTTCATACGAGATCGCTAATTTGCATTATGATCTTTATATTTTAAACTAGAGGACCCGGCAAACTTCGTCTCGCCCTGAAATAATTTTTTTATTGAAATAATTCCGAGCAATCACGATCCCACCCGAAATTAATTTTTTATCAAACATTCACGATCGATAACAAATGGTGCCAATCAAATTTCAATTATTGATTGAATGAAAAACTCTAATATCCCTTATTTACGCGGAATGTAGGGAGGTTGAGGGAAAAAAACGGTTGACAGAAAAAATTAGTTCTTGACTCCACCATGACACCACGGAGGCAGCTGAAAAAAACAGGCACTAAGGTCAATATATAAAAACAACAAAAAAAGGAAGGTTAGGTTTTGTGTTACATAGTAAATAAAAAAATTATGGCGTAATGAGGCCTTTCAGGAAACCACTTGAGTAATCAAAATCAAAATTAAAATCAAAATCAAAATCAAAATCAAAATCAAAATCAAAATTAAAATCTAATATCCCACCCGAAATCAATTTTTTATCGAATATTCGTGATCGATAACAAATGGTGCCAATCGAATTTCAATTATTGATTGAATGAAACACTCTAATATCTGTTATTTACACGGAATGTAAGGTGGTTGAGGGAATCACATGTCAGACCAATTTAATGCTTTTTAATAGACAACGTAAGCAAAAGTAAACAAAGATGAAGGCTTTCAAACACGCGAGCATGTCATATATTGTAAGCCATGCAAGAAGCTTGGGAATTCAAGATTAATATTTATAGACATATAGTTATACATACACATTTTTACAAATAATTTAAAACATACATTATTTTGCACTAACATTTATTTGCGCAATATTTATATTATTTCCATATAATTTTGATAGCGGAACGTCCGTCCGCATATATATATCTAATAAACTGAATGCACTTCCATGCTACAGGTGTAAAATAAGCTGCGTTTGCATAGTCTACTTGCTCTCTCTCTTTATATGATCGCACTGCTTTGCGCTTCATTGTCTTTATATACATTATATATTATGTTATTACTCGTATGTTTTTTTATTCTTAAGGTAGAAAATAAGTTTAGATTTGATTTAATCCAGCACACAGTGTCATAATTAATTCCAAAGATTGGCCTTGTGATTCATTGATTGTCATGGCGATGCAAGTCGAACTGAATTTGAATTGAACGTTTTTGAACTCGAAAGGAAATCGGTTAGAATCAATGGAATTCTTGGAATGTGTACTTCCCCGCCCTTGAATTGGCCTACTCAAAAGCGTTCAACTTTGCTTGAAAAACATTATTCTTGAGTTGCTTCATGACCAATTTTGTTCCCTTGCAGAATTTGGATTGATTGAGGCTCCGAAGCATGATAATAACAGATCCAACCTTCAGTGGTACATTATGTGGTGGTAATCCTTGCAAATCAATGAATTCAGGAACACTATTCGATAATTGGTTGCTTCGTCTGGACACAAACAATTGATTTGAACGAATGTAATTGTGCATTTTGAATTATGAAATTAAAATCGAGTTTTTTTTTATTTTTTATTTTTCCATACAAAATGTATGGAACATCGATTTCTCCGAGAAAATTCCAATTTTTTTGCTGTTAAAACCTACCTTGTGCGGAAACGAACACAAAAAAAAGGGTTCTTATTTATGCCACTCTGTTTTGTTTATATATGACACTTATTCGGACATGACAATCTAACTGTTTTCATTATCCGTCACTCGCTGCTGTGTGACTTACACGTGTATTAGCTCGCCGAGCATTTGACTGATTTCGTAGACCTATGTCAGGCTCGTCCCCTCCTTGGAGTTGTAATGAACACTGTACGACACCAAAAATTACCAATTTCAATTCTTTCGATTCTTTCGCTTTGGGCTCTTCCTTATTTTCTTTTTTCCTACACCACATCAGTATTGTGGCGAACAAAAAAAAAATTATTTAAATCGGCCGAGCCATTTCCGAGTTTTAGCAAGACTAACGCACGGCAATTGATAATTATGTAAATATTCAGATGATAGAAGATAAAAACACGATTGGTTTTTGTCTAAGAAAAATATAATAGGTTGCTATAATTCGCTTACAGAAGATTGTGCTGTCATATAATTTTATTGCAAATTCTATTAGGAAATTTTTGTAGTACATTTCAATTTGAATAAAAATAGTCAGCTTAACCGTCAGTTTTGAAGCCATGAGGTGGTCTAAGGCTAGATCCTCACAATGGGCAAACAAATAATATTTTTTTTTTAAATATTTATTGAAATAACAGCTTTTGTGTCCTTTTTGGAGTAAAAAGTGAATATGTTGGAGCTTTTTCAAATAGGGGTTTATTAAGTGCTTAAATTAAATTTATCAACGAAAAAAAATTGAATGAAATATATTCAAAAACAACGGAGTTATTTTCATCGAAAGTAGGAAATACGAATTTCTGATAGTTTTTTGTTATTCTAAGGAAACGATGTTATTAGAAAAAGACGCTGTACTAAAATATTGTGCAATTTTGAAGATATGTGAATGCTTTTGGTGTTAAAATAGGAGCATTTTCTTTTGATTATTTAGACGAACAGTTTCGCTAATAAAAGTACGCTAGTAGGATAATTTGCGATTCTTGTAAAGGGGCGGAAGAAGGGGCGTGGTCAAAACTAAGTATGCTGTAACCTTATCTAGGATTCAAGTAATGTGTATGCCGAATTTGAGTTAAATCCGTCCAGTCGTTAAGATTTCTTGGCTATTTAAAGTAGTCTGATGTGGCAATTCCCATACAAAATTACCAATTTCGAATTTTTCGATTTTTCCGCTGTTCCTTCGAGTTTTTCGTAATTTTCTTTTTTTCTAAACCTCATCTGTATTAAGGCAAACAATACAAAAAAAGAATTATTAAAATCGGCCAAGCCGTTTCTGAGCCTTAGCAAGACTAACGCACACGCATTTCATTTTTATATATAAGATAAAAAGATTTAAGTGAATACAGGAATTATGTCGGAGCAGTTCCTACGGGAACCGGCTTAAAATCATGTCGGTTTTTGAGAAGAAAAATTATGCCGACATTCACTGCTCGACCACAAAAATTGAGAAGACTTATCTTAGATTTTTTTTTTAAAAATATGTTATTAAAACACAAAAATTACAACATGAAAAAAATGATTTAATTCCACTTTGAAACCAATGTGCGTCGCCACATGCCACACAACGCACGATACAATTTGATACAATATTGAAAGAAATATTTGGCGAATCATTAATTTCACGAAATGGTCATGTGAACTGGCTACCACGTTCGTGCGATTTGATGCCATTCGATTTTTTAATTAGGGGATATATACAGTGGCTTGTCTAAGCCGATAAACCAGATACAATTAAGTACTTGGAAGCTAACATTCGAAGCGTTATTGCCGAAATACAGCCTGATTTTCTGCGAAGAGTGTGTGAAAATTGGATCTCCAGTTAACGTCATGTACTCGCCAACCGGGTGTTTAAAGTTTATTCCATGAATTTTTAAAACATTTTCCAGTGCTTTGTTTTAATTTAATGTTCTTTGCCTTTTGAAAAAAAAACACCCTATAAAATAAATACAGGCAATCAATTTCTATTGATCCTTCTATACTCTTTATTTATTGAATAGTTGCCTTTTTGCTCTACTATAAATATTCATTTGAAAATATGATACGGGAAGACATTTGTAATCATCATATATGTATGTATGTTTATATATAAGTGTATGTATATACATATATATATATATATATGTGTATGTATGAACTTACATGCTAAAAATCTTATACTAAGTAACAAAACAATATACTTAAAGTACACAGTGAAGCTCGATTGTAACCAAGTGTAAAATATTAAAAAGTTTATTCCCAAAAAACTTAAAGTATGCACTTATTGATAAAGTTAAGTTAAGTAAATAGTTTCAAATCAAAACAATGTTTCAAGTACGGAAGCTCGTGAAAATTTCAATTAAAGCGAAGTCTTGCAAATATAAAGACGACAATATCGAGCCCTTCCTATGATACAATTCAAGCGTAAGTAAAATTTTTTTCCAAAATTCACCTTTTAGGAAAAAAGACAAAATTATTAAAAAATAAAAGCTCTAAGATGAATGCTTAACATGTTGTATTCTTTAAATAAATTCATTTTTGCATACATTGTACATCTACAGAATAAATACTTCTCTTGTAAAATTTTGTTTTTGCACCCAAGTTTAAATTCCGGGAAGAGCTGAATAAGATCGTATATAAATAACATATATATATAAGTTAAGTAAGTTAAATGAAAGATTTACCGTTTTAAGCGGTAAAAATATAAAACCTATGATATAAATCGACTTTAAAACGGATATCATTTCTTCAATTAAGGCACCCATCAGATCAGTTGTCTAGTTTCTAAGTACTGTTATTTTTAAATAAAAAAAATATAGAAAAAAAAATATTAATTCCAATTAACTCCAGACATAAATTCTAAGCATAAGAAAGAAATAAGAGATTATATAATGAATAAACTATAAGAAATGCAGTCATGGTAGCCACTCTATTCGAGCCAAATAGAAAAACATCTAGTCCTTATAATCACAAATGTAACGCGCAAGGTAGTTAAGATGCATGATAACATTAAAATGAGATAAAAAATACAGCGGTCCGAACCACTTACACACTTAATAATATAGATTGCTAGATGCTATGCAAAAATTTTCCAAATTGTAAATGGGCTTTGTTGAAAAATACCTACAAGCCGAATATACAGAGTGGATCAACTTGGACTGACTGATTTGAAATGCTTATAATTTTTTAATTTTCATGATGGTTATTTTAATTTGGTTTCTAGATAATTAAGAAGTTTATAAAATTTTACAATGTCATCATAAATTGTCGAATTTTGTTATGTTTCCGGGAGAAAAACTGTTGAGGATCGTTTTGAGAATCAGGGTGCAGTAGGTGATGAACCACGAACAATCGTTTGCTCAACCTTTTTTTTTGAAGCGAAGCTTTTTACGCCTCGTTCTGTGATTTGCTGCAGTGAAATCTGAATAAAGAACACTTTTTTCCGACACCGTGTTTTGCTAGGGTCTATTGCAACAAGAAAATGTTGGCTTAAAAATAACTTCTTGCCCGCTGCAGGAATTGAACTCATATCCCTCGAATGATAGTTCAACGCTCTAGCCAACAAACCAAAAGCCCTCGTTAATGAGCATTGCTGATTCAATATTAAGTATTAACTAAAACTATGTTGTAGGAGACCAAAATAATCGATGGGATTGTATATTGGCTACATATCCTGCATCACCTACAATAACCATTAGCCAATACGCAATAACCACTATAGATTGAGTATTGGCTATACAAACAAGACTACTAAAAACAAAAATGTTGCTTTTACTTACTACTAGATGTCGTTATGCTTAAAACTAAGCAACCTGTAAGCAAGCCAGTTTTCTTGCTTACAGTGCGCGAAATTTGCTTAGCCGCACACGATTTTACATCAATATGAATTAAAAAACAAGTGAGGGGTTAACTGAATAATGAACGAATCCATTTTTTGTTTTATTTTGTACAAAATAGTTCAGAATTTGAGAGATTTTTTGTTCATATTTTAAGAAAATTTAAAAAATAGTTATAACAAGATAAATTCGAGTGAAATTTACTTAGTCGCACCAAGTCGAATGTTTAAAAATAAAATGTTTTATAAAAAAAAAATGAGTGTTTTGACCAATTAATATTTAGTTGGACCTCTATTTGTAGAAACCATTCCATAGCATAATGGATCCACCGCCAAAATTCCAACTCATTATTGGTGGGTTATTTACACGTAAATCATGCCAATAACAGCTAAATCCATCGGGTCCGTCAAGATAAAATTTTTTCTCGTCCAAAAAAATAACATTGCGCCAATTTTCAGTCCAGTTCATGTGCCTTTTTTCAAATTCTAATCTGACTGCTTTCTGTAAAGATTTAAGTTGTGAGTGTTTTGACATTTTTTTCTATTTAATGTTTCGGTCCGTGCTTAAAATTTGTTGAACTCTTCGTTTTCCAATGGGAAGATTTAGTTTTGACATTATTCGAGATGCGCTTAGTCGGTGTTTAGTGGCTTCTGCTTTTATAACATTGCTTTGGTGACGAGTTATCTTCGTCTTTCTCTGAGATTTTGAAGAAGAAATGCCGTATTTATCACTTAATCGGAAAAAATTTCTTATTACTTTCTCCGGTCTTTTTATTTGTCGGCTAATTGCTCTATTAAAAACTCGTTTTCTTTTAGAATCTTAATTTTGCATTTTTCAACATCACTCAAAAATCTTTTCTCTGCCATTTTAACATTTAATCAATCCGAAATAAGATTTATCGTTTAAAATATTGAAAAAAGCTTAAATTAAAAAAAAAAATCACTAAAACCTTCCAGCAGTAAAAAGAACTTACAACTACAACACGTAAAACAAGACTGCGGCTAAGCAATCTTACGTTATAATTATTTTTTAAATTCCTTTAAATATGAACATAAAACCTCTCAAATTCTTAATAATTTTCTACAAAATAAAACAAAAAATAAAGTCTTCATTATTCAGTTAACCCCATACTTGTTTCTTAATTCATATTGATGTAAAATCATGTGCGGCTAACAAATTTCGCGCACTGTATTAAATATGTTGATCTACGTTCTAAGCAACAATGTTGCCTCAAACTTGTTGAATGTTCGTCTTACAACTTTAGAGTAGCTGGCCAGCTGTAAATTAAGCAACTAAAAATGAAGTTGCACACGCGTTAAGTATCGAAAATGTGCTGATACTTACAAGCAGAGTCATAAAAACATGCCCACGAGCTGTTCAGTCCTTTAATTGCATATTAGTTCTTTTTTTTTTGTTTATTTATTTCCTACACTTGAACGGAGGGTCTTTAAGGGAGGGCCGGAGAGGGTTCATATATGTATGAGCTACCTTCATTACTTTTACAAAAGGAACATTTTTCCATTGGGGGGCTATCCCCTCTGAACCCTCCTTAGGGGGTTTCCCATACAAATTTAATGATTTTTGTACATTGATTCCCTACACCTAAACAGGGGCTTCAAGGGACGGCCGGAGAGGGTTAATATGTATCATCGACCCTCATTCCTTTTGCAAAAGGAACATTTCACCCCTGAGGACCTATCCTCTCCGACCACTCCTTTAGGGGGCTCCGATATAAAAACGTAAAATGGATATATTAATTTTGTCACTCCGTTTGTAATGCCCTTAAGAAGGCTTGGATTTAGATTTAGAAAATTATACATATTCTTGATAAGCATTACCATCCGAGTCGATTGAGCCATGTCCGTCTGTCTGTCCGTATGTTCCTTATAAGTATTTACTTAAAAAGAACAAATTGAGTACCCTCGAGTTGCTTAATGCTTAAAAAATTCGAACGATCGTTAATTGTGTTGTTGGTACTTGGTGTTTTCTTTTTTTTTGTTTTTGCATAGCGCAAAGGACCATCAATTGACCAAAAGTCAAAAGGGAGCCTTCGAGAGAAAGATCCTTCGTAAGATCTTCGGGCCAATCTGCGTCAATGGCGAGTACCGAATTCGATGGAACCACGAGCTGTATGAGCTGTACGCTGACATCGACATAGTTAAGCGCATTAAAATCGAGCGGCTCCGCTGGCTAGGTCATGTTGAGCGAATGGAAAACGACGCTCCAGCGAAAAAAATATTCGATTCGGTGCCCGGTGGTGGTCAACGCAGAAGAGCACTCCCACATCTTCGTTGGAAGGATCAGGTGTTGGATAACCTGACTACACTTGGTGTTTTCAACTGGCGCCAGCAAGCGCAAAACAGAAATGGCTGGCGCAATTTCTTATACGAGGCCAAAACCGACCTTCGGTTGTAAGCGCCAGATAAGTAAGTAAGTAAGTGAACCAAGGAATACCTATTCAGTCAAGTCTGCCTTGGTTCGAAATCTGCCTTGGCCAAAGAAACATGTGAATTTTGAATCAGAGGCAAGTGTTAGCCTTTGCATCAGTCAATTCAAGTTATAAGGCAATCCTCACCCACAAACTTCTCTACCATCAACTACAACTTGAAGTCTTAAATATTGATGAATTTTTAATTTCAGTTGATTAGAAATGAGGGTAAAAAATTTGGAAAGGTTTAAAGCGAAGGCCATGACCAGGCCGGGAATCGAACCCGGGACCTCTGGGGTAGCAGTTACGCTGCCTACTCGACTACCGAGGCCGCTCACAATTTGAAAAACTTTTGAGGATCGTTTTGAGAATTAGGGTGCAGTAGGTGATGGACCACGAACAATCGTTGCTCGACCTGTTCGCACTAAACAAGCTGTGGATGCTGTACGAGAAAGTGTCCGCAGGGATCCATCAGCCTCTACTCATCGAGTATTACCCAATTGGGCATGTTCAGAACATACATAGTTACGACGCATTCTCAAATCTGAGATATTTTCATATAAATTCAATTGCGATAAAGCACATTTTCATTTTAATGGATATGTCAATACACAGAACTCAGAGAGGGAATGGCGATTCTCTCAAAGTAAAATAAATTTTTACTTTCATATAAAAAGAAGCAAAATTTGAATATAAAGCAAAATTATTCAAACCTTAAATTAAACAATTTAAAATTATAAGCATTTCAAATCAATCAGCCCGAATTCGCCCACCCTGTATTTAGAAGTTTATATACCGAATTCTTTTTAAATTTTAACAATATTAGGTTCCTTCAATAGTTTTGCTGTACGAAAATGAATACTTTATTTAACATGATGAAATATTGCATAAATGGAAGAAAAGCGTGTTTGAAAACATTATCTCGATTTTTCTTGTATTTGGCTATAGCCCTTTTGCTGATCATCTTTAGCCTTACATACTCTGTAGTGGTAAATCATGTTAGTTTTCAAAATCCCAAGTAAATTTACTAGCTTGTATTCGACCAGTTCCAAAAAGTACCAGTTGTTTGACTAGAGGTAAAAATATTAAAATTTAAGTCAGAAGTTTAACTGCAATCCAGTGAGTACATACCAGTTGTTTTACTGTTAAAAATAAGGCAATTAACACCCTATTATGGATTTTCATACGATACACGATAGACGTTTGCAAGCGTATCGTAAAAATCTAGCTTTCGTATTATCGTTTTCATACGACCGATAGATTATTGTGAATAACAGTGATTTTTGTTTACATTTTAGTGTGATTTTTGTTAACATTTTACTGTGATGTAAGGGAAAACAGCTGGAATTCTCAAACTAAAATTATTTTAACATATTAAAAAGTTAAACAATGAAATATATAAACATGTTTCCGATTACATCCATTGCGATCTATATTAGTGGACAAAGCTGTGGAAAGAAGAGATTTGAGGGATGCTTTCAATCCTTTATAAATGAACTCAACAATGTAAGTAGCTCAAACAGTTTTTCATAATTATTTAATAGAGTATTTTTGCAGGTTTCAGACTAATATTCGAAAAAAAAAATTAAAAAAATGTATATTTAATTTCAACTATCAGCTGAGAAAAGTGAGCCGCTTGCAAGCGTATGAAATTGAACAGCTGACCCGATACGTATCGTTTCGTAATACCATATTTTACGACAAGCGATAAACGCTAATTATCAGATTTAATACGATAAACTTAGTTTCGTAATACCCCACAACAGAATGCAAGCGTTTATCGTGTATCGTGTGATACACCCCTTACACCCCTATTATGAATTCATAAACTTTGGGTAAAGTTACTTGGGTTACCACTTACTTGGGTTACCACTTACTTGGGGTTGTTTTTGTCTGGCACTCTCGTTTGCATATGTAGTAGAACAAGCTGACATTTTCTAATATTCCACTGCCTGAGAAAAGAACCAAACCAAAGTGAGGCGATTGCGTTTTTTGTACTAAATAGGGCCTTTAGTCTACGAAGGTACATTTTTAGATCGTCACAGAAATATCACACATGTAAAGACCTTTGAAAACTGAAACAACTATTTTAAAGAACTGCTTATATTATTATTGACCATGTGTAGCACGACCAAGATTTTTTTTTTGATTATTGACATCTACAGGATTAAATTTTTACTAACACTTGGAATCTGCTCTAAAAGGATGGAGTATTGAGATTCCTGCTTCGCAACTCAAAGTATATTCGCATCTTTATAATAATATCATAAAAAATAGATAATCATTATATAATGCAAGAAGAGGATAAAGGATTTGGCCCGAAGTTGTAATGATATTCTGTGAGCTTGTAAATTTAGTATTAATTTACTGGTTGGCTACACTGTAGGATAGTTCGTTATAAAGCACTTTTTTTCTAATGGCTGCTAAAGTTAGATTCTGCTTTACGCAATTGTAACGGAAATACAGTATCATATATTTAGTTGGCTTAGTATTGGCTGTTCCTTTTATATGAAACTGGATACGTTTTAGTTTTGTTTTCTGCTATTCTGTCAATAATGCTGATTTGTGAAGGAGTGAGGTAGGAATACCTTGAGTAGGAAAGCAGCGATATACAATATTGCCATTAAATATTGTATTACCTTTTGCCATCATTATCACTATAGTGGTCACTACTGAATCATTTGAAGGAAACGGTTTTCTTCGAGCAAGGAACTTAGCGATGTTGTCATATCGTTAATGATCATATTTGAGCTCGGATGTGTTGAGCTACTGACAACAGTATGTGTGTTGTTGTAGTTGTTATTAGCTTGATGTTGTTGGTGCTGCGGTTGGCCTCCATTTGTTTCCAGCCAGTTTTGACAGTTCTGCACGTATTCCAGCGTACGTTGGTATGTTTCCGAGCGCATGCCACTACTGTTATTCGTGTTGTTTCGGGTTGAAGATGCTGCTGTAACATCAGCAGCTGCAGCTACAGCTGCAGATGGAGAATATTGTCCATAAGTTTGTGCTGTATTGTAGAGTTGTTGAGTTTGATCTTGCTGTTCCGCATGGGTTGGCGTATTAGTTGTTCGCGCTGTTGGAACAGGGACGTGAGACAATGCTGGAGACATTTGTGATTGACTAATGTCGCCGCACTGTATTTCATTGGCTGCGCCTGCAGACTGCCCATGCGGTTGTGGACCGTGGAAGAAGTTGCTGCAGCATTTTGGTTTGTTGGCACAAAGACTGGTCATGGAGCTGTCAGCACCGGGTAAAGATGCCTGACGTGCAGTAGAAACACCGGTGGACACATTGTTGCGAGAAAATAAGCCAGATAGCTGCAGAGGGGCTGTTTGCAGAGGTGGTTTTTGTTGTGGTATAGTGCTGTAGTTACAACCGTATTCTGCTGGCTGAGTCGTTGGCGAGGTGTTCTGTTGATGGTCACAGTAAACATGCTGATAACGTTGATAGTTATTTGGCTCATAATGGCGCTGAGAGTATGGACTGCCAAGTGCTGACATTGTATGTCCAGACTGTGGCGACATGATTTGTGTGACTGTCCCCGGACTATTCGGCATTCCGATTGTGGAAGGGCTATTGGGATACATGACTGGCGATGGCAGGGGTGGACAAGTTGATACCGTTGATGTGGTTTTTGTTACGACTGCCACTGGGGCTGCTTGGGGTTGCTTATCGGCAACTTGGTTCAAGTACTGCAATACTTCATCCGGCAATACAAGCTTATTCTCTATCAGTTCATCCTCTTCGACCTCATCCAAGTTTACTTCTTCATTTGGATGGTGTTCTCGTGAGGTATAAGCGTCTTTTGTGACATTGTTTTTCGTGGTTTCCTTTTTGGACATTATAGGATCGGCTGTCTCAGAGTCACGCGTCGTACTGCGGATGCTCTGCAATGTTGCAGTCAAGGCGGGGGAAGTATCCATGCGTTCATATGATTGCTGCACAGGCTCAGACTGACGTCGCTGTTCCAAACTTCGCATGCAAATTGAGCCGCTGGTTGCTGTTGGACCTGAAACATGATAGGCGTTGTACATATGTTGCAAATGCGAGTGTGATATGTTTGGAATGGAATATCGTCCAGCTTGATGTGGATGGCTGTTATTGTAATGAGACTGCTGGCAACTGCCAGTTGTTTGTAGGCGCTGCAAGTGGGTAGAAAAAAGATGCGAGGATGGAGGTGGTGGGAAGCTATTTCCGCACCCACTGACTGGTTCTGAAGCACCTGCTGTTGATGCAGATATGCCGCCAATTCCCGTACCAACGCCACCAGTGGTTATACTTGACATCTGACTAGACCGCCTAGAGCACCCTGGTGATATAGGATCATACAATGAGCCAGCTGCGTATGAGGGACGCATGGTTGAGATCGAGGATAGCTGAGATGCTTGGCTGCTGCGACGGCTTTGCATGCTGCAATAGTACGTACTGGCGTTGGAGTTTTGGCTGTCGCGTCGAATCTGCTGGTGTTGCGTACTACCGTACCCTACGTTGGTCTGAAGTCGCGTCTGTAGTTCAGTCAACTGGTACCCATTACCTCCCATTGGAATTTTTGACGCAGCCACAGCAGATGCGTTCGCGGTGGTTCCTGGTTCCATTTTAAGGTCATTAATACGTTGGTTCAGTTCGCCAATACCGATGTTTCGATGTGTTTCTGGTATATTGGAGAGAGGTGATAGATTGAGATTAACCGACTTGGCCTGCAAACGGCTTCGAAAACGTTGTCTCGAGGCACCAGATGCTGATGCAGTACAGCCGCTTGTATGGTTGTTTCCACTACCACCACCGATACCAACCATGGCACGCAGTACAACTGGTAGGTCAGCGGCATCCAAATCGTCATCCTCGTATGGCCAGCCGTCATCCAAAGGAGCAACAGAGCCTCCATGAAACTCATGCGAATAGAGCGAGGCACCCCCATTTTTACCATTATTATCGACAGCCGCCGTAGCTAGATGTTGTCCTGCGCCGTCTATTGGACTGTGAACTGTTGGTTGCCCTGGTGAATTTGACTCCGATTCAGACTTGATACTAGGGCTCGACATACTGGTTGTCTTTCCCGAATGTAGATCATCGCTGTGTGGGCTTGAGTCTATCTGATGGTGTTGGTGTGGATTAAGGTGAGATAGGTTAATCAGTCCATGGCTTCCGTTGCCGCCGCTACCAGCACCATTCACATCCAGAACAGAATCGTTGTCATGGGAGGAGCCTTTGTGTTTCTTGTTCGCATAAAACTCTGCGCCATGCACCGTCTTCACGTGCTTTCGCAACGAGCTGGGGTCGGTATAGCGTTTAGTACATCCAGGTGCTTTACAAACATATGGTTTCTGTTATGGTGAAGGTAATATTTTTATTAGTGTTTTAATGATTTGGATTAATATGTTAACAGCTATCTGAGTGCTCTTACCTCATTGCTATGGGTGCGGTTCTGGTGTTTGGCACGATCACTGGCGTTGCTGAAAGCTTTGCTGCATCCAGGATATTCGCAAGTGTAGGGCTTCTCGCCTGTGTGCGATCGCAAGTGGGTCTTAAGATTCTCTAGGCGTGAGTAAGCCTTACAGCAGCCCTCAAACTAATTGGTAAAGGACAGATAAAGGAGCAGGGAAAAAAAAGTCAGAGGGTTAATCAAGTGGAGTGTTACTTAAGTTGTGGGTATGAATTACCGTGCATTTATGCGGTTTCTCACCCGTGTGCCTACGCATGTGCACTACCAGCATATACTGTGCTTTAAAGGGCTTTTCGCCGCGGGTGCAATCTTCCCAGCGACACACGAATGATTTCTTGTTACATTGTATATGATCATTGTTGATATGTCTGACAAGTTCTTCCTGCGTCATAAACTCAATACCACATTCACGCCAGTGGCAGTTGGTTTCAATAAAGTCTCCAGGTTCATCCTTAATATCAGTGGTGTCCACCGTAGGGCATTCATAGTCGCTATGAGGTGTCGTCGTCGTCGCTGTGTCTGACTGAATAGCGTTGTTATTGGAACTGTGGTTTTGGACGTGATGTTTGGGGCGCTGTCGACGCACTTGTGTATTTGCTGATGCACTGTCTGCTTCAGCCTGTGCTACCACAACAGCGCCTGAGGTTGATGTTGGCTGCTCCAACTTAGATTTAGGAGTGTTCAGCTCATCGTAGTGCTGTAAAATAAAAAACAATGAGGATACAATTAAAGTGGACTGTTGTGAAACAACAAAGCTATAATTGTGTTATATAATCGTGTTATGAATTAGTAATCTGACATCCTACACTGCGTTGCAAGACTATAGTGTCACTTAATGAAAGGAAACTGTTTCTCCGTGCAAATTATTTTTCAACAGTCTATATTTTAACCTAATGAAGCTATTCAAATCGCATCAAATATGAATTTTGTACTTAGTATTCTCATGTGTTTTGGTACCGAGTGCAACTTCTATCTAAACTTAAAGTCATTCCCAAAGTAAAAAATCGTTCGGGAAAAAGTGCTAAGAGCCGTTTCAGCCCACCCCCCCCCCCCCCCCCCTAAGGTTACAAAACTCTTGTTTTCATTCCTGGATGAATACATTGCCCATACTATTCGAAAATTGGATTTTTCCTTTTATTGCTTCCGAGTTATAAGCAATCAAAAGCCGTTAGTGTGCGTTTGCACTAGTGTGTCATTTAAGGTAACTAAGGTGTAAATCTGTGTCGGCCGACGCCTATGCACGCGTGCTTCGTGAAACTTCGTATATTTATACCGACATAAAACTGGCTGTCGTGTTTTTACACCGACGCTGCCGATTATTCGTAGCAAGAGCGCTCAGAGGATGTTTCGCTTTTGACTAGTTAACACTACGCTTCTATGCAATGCATGCGCGCAATTTATTACGTAATTTTCAATGCTTACACGTAAAAAAAATGTGCAACCAATTAGGTGGGAATTAGAATATTTTTTCTTTAAAAATTGTTTTGGGGAAGCGAAAACTTAATTTGTCAGAAGAAAATAGGGTGTGCTACCAGTGTTTTTTTTTTATTTTGAAGTAATATGCAATATAAATAATATTAGGAGTCGGTAAACTGTTATTAGTAAAAGATTAATTTCCAAATAAATATTTATTTATTTATTTATTAAGGTAAGCTTAATACAAGCAATTTATACTTAAGAACTAAAACTTATAATTAGACATTTATTTCTTAATGCTAGGACTTTTTTTTTTTTTTTTAGGGTAGGAATATTACATATAATACTATGTGGGCTATAGTCTGCCCACAAGACATATGAAAAAATTTGTTTCAGAGGGAGGAAGTGGGGTTGGAGCTAAGAAGGATATTACGGAGCTCGGATCTACTGAGATGGAAGTCGAATTCATTGACCATGTTATTGGTTAGACGAAGCATCCTAGTTATAGGTTCACCACAACCATAGACGGTGCGATGAAAGTTGAGATGGAAGAGAGGTACAGACCTTAGGTTGCGTGGGTTGGTATTAAGGGATATCAATTGGAGCAGGGTAGGACAATTAATGGTGCCTGCTAGTAGTTGATGAATGAAAAGGACATCAGCAACTACCCTGCGTTTTTCAAGAGTTTGCATGTTAATCAACATCAAACGATCAGCATAAGGAGGTAAATTGAAGCTATCGGAACCAGGGAGGCCTCGTAACGCAAATCGAATAAATCTTCGTTGTACAGCTTCGATACGCAACGAATGGGAAGCATAGAGCGGTGACCAAACTTGGCTGGCGTATTCGAGTATGGGCCTCACAAAGGTAAGGTAGAGGGATTTTGTAACCTATGGGTTGGAGAACTCCCTGAACCAATGTTTCACAAAACCAAGAGTAGAGTTGGCGATATGGGATCGAAAATTAAGCTCTTTATCGCAAATTATACCCAAGTCTCGCAAAGAACTTACTAAGGGAACCGGCTCACCTAATATGTAATAAATTCGTGATGGAGATTGGAGTCTCTTCCGCGAGTATGTGATAGCTTGACATTTACTGATATTGAGTTCCAGGAAGTTTTTTTGGCACCAAGAAGAAAAACTGATTAGGTCAATATGTAATATTGATATTAATAATAAATATATGTATATTGATATTATTAATAAAATATTAATATTAATGTTATTATTAATTATTATAAATAACGCGGCCCCTAGACAATAAATAATATTGCACAATATTTACCTAGTAAGAATTTCATTAATTTCAATTCACTTTCATATATCTGCATTCATTTAGAATGCCGCTTAATAATAATTAATAATTTCTTTAAGCCTCCTGCGAAGTAAAATTTTCACAGTGTAAGCCAAAGAGAGATTATTTGCTCTCACTTGGGCGCACACTACTACAAAACTGAAAGAACTGTGTATGTATTTTTTTGGTCGACACTGTTGTAAATGATTCATATTTAAGATAAGAAGCTAAGACAACACGCATTAAATTTATCATTGAAAGTGCAAAATAAGGTTTATATTTACCGTTTGCTTCGACGGTGGGTTATTCGTATTTGAGCCGTTCATTGCTACGCTTGCTTGTGTAGAACTGTTGACGCCTCCGTTTGCGCAGCCGCCGCTGTTGGAATTTGATACCGCTGATACCGCTGCTGCTGCTACGGCGACAGCACCCGCACTTTGCAATGGATGCATATGACCCATTGAGAACATGCTTGCAGCTGCGGCCGCAGCTTGATGCGGTGGTAGCGGATGCAACAACCCTGCACTTGCTCGAAGCAAATGCGCCTGTAACTGCTGCAAGTGCGGTGCCATACTGCTGCTGTGCATTGGACTCATAGCACCTGCAGACATGTGACTATAAGAACCACTTGCCGCACTACTGGCGCGAGAACCGTTCATAATAGTAGCCAGTGAGTTTGGTGAGAAACGTATCATTGAATTAATGTCGAATGAGTCAGAGTAGGGTGATGACGACAGCGCCCGCTTACGACTGACGCTGGCACGTAAGCTGCCACCCGTGCGTGGGCTGTTTAGACGCGAACCGTCGATACTGAAGTGGAAATCCGTGCTGGCAAGGGATCCTGCAGCAGCAGCTGCAGCAGCAGCAGCGGCAGCCGCGGCAGCAGGATGTAAATCGCTAAGTGGAACGACACCCCTTGCGCCAAGATAGTCACTAGAATTGAGACCAAGTCCAGTTAAATGGAATGCTGGTGCGCACTTAGAATACGGATCTGGAAAATGTGGAGAATATTTCCAGTTAATTTTTTATGGTTAAGTCAAATAAAGGCATGTAACGGTTTATTTTAAAGATATTTACCATGAAACGGAGCTGTTGGGCTGGCGCGTTGCAATGAATAAAGGTGCTCCATGTAGCCTGGAATCCTATAGGCGGGATGAAATTCATGCGGTTGTGGTGGTGGTGCACCTGTGTGTGGGTGATGATGATGATGAGTGACATGTGGATGATGTGGTTGCGTTAATCCAGCTTGTCCATTGGCTGCGGCATTGCAAATGTTGCCACCACTTTGTGATGCACTGTTTGCAGGAGGCACACAGCCGGCAGCTGAGGTGGCAGGCGAGCAACCTCCGTGGCTTACTGATGGTGGTGGTTGTGGATTCGGTAAAACCGAAGAAGCAGCCGCAACGGCAGCTGCTCGTCTTGATGCAAGAAACTGCAGCTCGGAATACCTAAATAAGTACAAAGAAAAGCAACGTTAGGCTAAAAGTTGACACCAAAATCTATATTATTATTAGGCAAGCCCTTTTTTTGTGATGACCATCAAATCTATACCGTTAATTTTCATAAAAAGGGTATCAATAGAAAGGTCTTGCCCTACAGATGTGCAATAAGGTTTTCTTTCTTTTTCTTAAATGTTGTTTAATAAAACAAGAAAAGCCAAAACATTCTTCTACGAAGAAAGTCAGTTTTCTATTTGCTGCCTAAAACTATGTGATCATTTTTTTCTGAAATTTCGGTTTCATACTATTCTATAATTAAAGCAGTTGAGCAAAGCGAAATACGTAAAAATATAATTTATCTTTCCAAATCGCTATTCCAGTAGCCTTTACTGGCGTTGCCTTCAGTTCGGTTGAAGGAGGGCGTACCTTGCACAGCCACTTCAAACTTCCTATACCTCTTATTGAGACATCTGTATTAGGTGCTAAGCCCAATTCTGCGCACGGAAGGCTCATCTTAACATTATTGATGAAGAAAGTATGATTCCTACAGAAGAACTGACAGTTATTGAACGTATGTTTCGCAATATTACCAGATATATCATAAACTGTTTTTTACCAGAATAATAGTTGTATTTCTGGTGATTTCAAGGAAACAGCTTAAGTAATCCCTCATTCCAGGCGTGCTATGACAGCTAATATGAAGCCCTACTAAAGATAGTGCCGGACAGTTAATTCTTGATCAGCGTCTTTTAGGTCACGGATTGCCGATTGATTTTAATTATGATGATCTACAAAACGACATAAACAGTGGTGTCATGCAAAAAAAGCTTTTTTTTTGCACCAACAAGAATAGGGTTCCAAATTAATTCGCTGGTAGTTGAACTTATCTTATCCAAAGTTTTTGTATAAAAGCATTGATACAATCGTTTCTGATGAAGTGGACGCAAAAATAAACTTCCCAATGGAGTTCCCCTTAATAGTATTGAAGTAAGTGGTCTTCGCGACACCACTTAACGCTCAAAACAGATGCAATTCTCATTGCAACATGGCTGCAGATTATTAATGCTTACAATAATATTATCGATTGCATTGTACTAACAGGTGCAAGCACTGGTGAACGAATTATTATGCCACAAAATAAGCTCATTCCATCGGAAATATTTTACGTGATAAGGTTACGTTTTACCGCGCAGGTATCCAAAATAGTTGAAAAGGCATTTTTTCAAAATGAAAGATGAAAAAAATTTATATGGCATGGTAGTAACTTTTAAAATTAAGAATGGGCCAATTTACTACAATTTTTTTTTTAAGTTTTATAGTTTGGTGTATAACTTCGGATTTGGTTTTATAATCAATATACCAATTCAAGAAAATTATTGAGCCAAATCGGGGATGGTCAGTGCAACTCATATAACACTTCAATGTGAAATGGGCGATACAGTTTACACAGAAATAAGTCAAATAGTGTAATAGTTAAGAAAAAAAAACAACACTAGATATTTTTTCGCATTTTGGCGTTTATACGCCATACGGGTTTACTAGTTATAATTATTATTGTACTAGAGGACCCGGCAAACTTCGTCCCGCACTAAATTAATTTTTTTATTGAAATAATTTCAAGCAATCACGATTCCACCCGAAATTAATATTTTATTGAACATTCACTATCGATAACAAATGATGCTAATCGAATTTCAATTATTGATTGAATGAAACACTCTAATATCTGTTATTTACACGGAATGTAAGGTGGTTGAGGGAATCACATGTCAGACCAATTTAATGCTTTTTAATAGACAACGTTAGCGAAAGTAAAGAAAGATGAAGGCTTTTCAGCACGCGAACATGTCATATATTGTTAGCCATGCAAGAAGCTTGGAAATTCAAGATTAATAGTTATAGACATATAGTTATACATACATTTTTTACAAATAATTTAAGACATACATTATTTTGCACTAAAATTAATTTGCGCAATATTTATATTATTTCCATATATTTTTGTGAGCGGAACTTCCGTCCGCATTTCTATATCTAAAAAACTGAATGTACCTCCATGCTACAGGTGTAAAATGTTTAGCACACAGTCCCATAATTAATTTCAAAGATTGGCCTTGGGATTCATTGATTGTCATGGCGATGCAAGTCGAACTGAATTTGAATTGAACGTTTTTGAACTCGAAAGGTAAATCGGTTAGAATCAATGGAATTCTTGGAATGTACACTTCCTCGCCCTTGAATTTGCCTTCTCAAAAGCGTTCATCGTTGCTTGAATGACATTATTCTTGAATTGCTCCACAACCAATTTTGTCCCCTTGCACAATTTCAGTTGATTGAGGCTCCGAAGCATGATGATAACAGATCCAGTGGTAAATTATGTGGTGGTAATCCTTGCAAATCAATGAATTCAGGAACACTGTTCGATAATTAGTTGCTTCGACTGGACACAATCAGTGGCGGATTAAGGCCGTCTGCCGCTCCAAGCTCAAGTTTGGCGCCGCTTCTAAAATGTTGCATTTTTTCTTACAATAGTGGCGTCCGTGGCGTAGTTGGCTAAAGTGCGTGGCCTTTATGTCAACGAACCTGGAGACACGGGTTCGAACCCCAACAGCAACAGAAAATTATTTGAATTAAATAATTTTTCTGTACGGCCGCCATCTCTCTGCAGACAATGGCAAAGAATAAGAAAAGAATAAAAGAATACTCAGAGAATAATAAAAATACCATGTAAAGCTTCTTGAGAACAAGAACATTCCGTTCATCGCCGTTCGGAGTCGGCGTTAAACCTGTAGGTCCGGTTCTCGGTCAATTGTGTACAAACTTAATAACACGCACAACACAATTGATCATAAGAAGCTTGGTCAAAGTCCTTTCTAGGGCTGAAATGGCCAGTAATTTATTTATTTTTTTTTTAAGAAAAAAAAAGATACAGTAAAGCTTGTATACAGTAAAGAAGTGAAACTTCTTCTCTGTATACACTTTTTCTCTTCTAGAATAAGATCGATTTTAGTGTAAAAGATTATGCAATCGCAAAGCTACGCAACATAACTTTGTTCGTGGGATAACGTGGCGTAAATTTCTATCTGGAATATAACCCTACGTTACGTTACGATTTCACTAACAACTTACACGTATTACTCATAAGATAGAACTCTTCGCCACGTTACTTTTCGTTGCTTCACGATTGCATAATCGAACCTTACGAGACAAAGAGAGAGAGTATTTCAAACAAAAGAAATACAATAAAAAGTTTTCTAAAAAATATTCTGTTTATTTAATATTCATACAGTCATCGGTTGGTACTTCAACTGGTAATACTGATGTTATTGGTTTGTGATAGCTGAAATATGAGATATATACAGCTACGTGCAGCTAATTAGGGACACTAAGTAAAGTTTAATTTGTTCCATAATATTGTTGTTTTTAAGACAAAAAAACATTGAAACTTGCTTGATACTTTGTTCAGAGATATGTTGCCTTTTTATTAGAGCCTTTAAATTTCTAGTTTTCAACCAATATTTATCAAATTAAAAAAAAAAACATGAAAATGAACTCAAACAAGTCGTGCAGATAATTAAGGACAGATCAATTTTTATATTTTCATTTTAATTTTATCGATTATTTTTTAATGTTTGGTAGCAAAACTGTTGTTATCAATCACAGCTTGACATCTGCGCTACATAGATTCAACTAGGTGTTCACAAATATTCGTTGGCAGTGCTTCCCAAACTCTTTTGATTTCGCGGTAAAGTTCATCGAAATTGTTGATCTTCAATAGGCTCATCTCGTTTTTCACAGCTTGCCATAGGTTCTCAATGGGATTGAGATCCGGACTACAAGATGGCCAGTCCAAAACAGTTACTTGGTTATCGATAAACCACTGCTTGACTAGTCTTGCTGTATGCTTCGCATCATTGTCCTGTTGTAGTAGCCATGTAACAGGCATATTCTCGTCCGAATAAGGTAACATCACATTTTCAAGAATGTCAATGTACTGGAACCTGTCCATATGGTTCTCAATTTTATGCAGAGGGCTGACACCACGCCATGACATAGCACCCCAAAGCATGATACTTCCTCCACCATGCTTCAGAGTAGCGCGGGTGTACTTAGGGTTGAACTCCTGTGACCTCGGGCGGCGGACATATTTTTTCCCATCGGGAGCTACTCTATAACTTTTAGTTTCGTCGGAAAACAAAACCTTTTTCCAATCCCTCACAGTCCAAGCACGATAATTTTTTGCAAACTCAAGTCTCCTCTTTCGGTTAAGTTCAGATAGTAACGGCATCTTCCGAGAAATCCTTCCATAGAGACCGGCTTCACGCAAGCGTCTTTTTATTGTATCTACTGATGGAGCAGCTTTGTTTTCACCATAGATAGCCACCCGAACTTCCCTTGCTGATTTGTGAGGATTTTTTTTATTCTCGAATGATCTGAGTATCTTCGCGAGCTGTTGTCATACGGCTTCTTTGGTTCCTTATTACCTTCTCAACCGTCGCATTTTTCTTAAAATATTGTAGAGCATTACCCACCATGGTTTTCGAAACCTTTAAGGTTGGAGCGATTTGTCTACATGAACTTCCATTTGGTGCAATTGAATAATCACTTTACGTGTGCTGACGTCGCAAGATTTATTTTTACCCATTCTAAATCACAACAAAACAATTGTAAAATAAGTCGTAACTCCAAAAAACTACAAACAAACTTTTTCTTTTTGATTATTTAACCAATAAGTTTAAATTTTGTAACTGTCCTTAATTAAATACACGATCAACTTTTCAACAAATTATGAAATTACTTCACTTTGCACAAATAACGGTATAAAAATACTGCCGATGTTGTGTTTTGAAAGTACCAGGGTTGCACTATAGAAAACGTATCGATGCTTAAGGTTATGCTCCACTTTTGGAATTTTATTACTGTATGTTTGCTTCCAAAACTACTGTCCCTCATTAGCTGCACGGAACTGTATATTCGTGATTCGATATTTTCGTGATACCGTGAAAAAAAACTGAATCTATTGTAGCTCCGGATTTTGTTGTCGATTCATTTGGATTGTTATTCATGTGCATGATGCAATTACAAGGTAGGCTCATATTAAAGAGCAGGGTGCGCTAGTTGTCAAAATCAGCTGGTAATTTTTAGTTTTTCTAATTGTTGTTGTTGCTTTTTGCGTTTGACGTTTGTAGCTTCTACAGCTTTATTGTTGCAAAATTTCTCAACTGAGCAGCCATCTTAATATGAGCTTACGTTAATTATATCATGGTGCAGACCAAATTTTTCGCGAAGAAGGTTAGTTAACGGTAAAAATGATTTGTTGCTAAATTTACGTTAAAATATCATGCGAGAATCATAGAGATTTCACCTTTACTTCTACCAAGAGCACCAGCACCTGTATGACTGTGAATCAATAGGTAACAGCGGTATTGATATGCTGGGCCAACCCGTGGAGCACAAAGGTGGAGCAAGCTCCACACTCCGGTCACATGCCAACATTTTTACCAGCCTCAAAAATGGAAGTAAGCCATCCTTAGCCATAACCAAAAAGCAATTAAATTCAAAAATAAAAAGCAAATAAAAATTTGTTACCAACAATTCCAAGCCAAAAAGCACCAGCTTCAAAAGCAAAACGCGTAATTTTGAGTAAAAAGCACTAAAAAAGAAACCTTTTATAAGAGTAGATAAAATTAGTTACTACTTATTATAAACAGCAAAAACTTATGAAAAGTTGTCTGAGTATCGAGTATATGATAAAAAAAACTTGCATTCTTTTAACTTACAAATTTTTTTTCTTGTTGATTCAACTAAAAAAATTTTATGAAACTTTGTTGTTTTTTTTTAGGTGAATTTATAATTTTTATTTCGAATTTTCATACAAAATACAATTTCCTTAAGTTATCTTATTTAACCTCGATATTTGTTTATTGAGATTTTGTTTAGGGAAAACAAACCCCTTTTCTGTGTTTTTCTAGACAGTACATATAGAAAATTATCTTTGTTGTATTATTCGAGTTTTGTAGGCTTCAAACTAAATTTTCTAGCTAAGCTGACTTATAAACTTTTAAACGTTTTTCGTTTAGTGTATTCAGTGCTTTATGAATCTTCAAAAGGCATTTTGACACGCTACAAAACTATGTATTCCTAAAATGATTTTTGTAACAAAAAATTAAATAAAACATTTTATGTAAAATTTTTTCAAAGATATTCTTATTTATAACACATGGTTTTTAATAAACATTATTTTTAAAACAAAACAAACAAAACTGAAAAAAACACTTAAAAGTTTTCATATAATTTTTCGAAAGTGCTTATTCAAGCATTTAGTTTCTAAAAAAAAAACAAACAGACAAAAGAGGAATGAACACAGATCTTACTAATTTTTTTTTTAAATTAATCAAAGAATACAGCATTTCTGCTTCATCATACTCAGCTTAATCATCTTCTGATCAAAGTTTAGATTCTTTGGTATATAATAATCTGACTTTTTAGTTTAAGTAGAATTAATTTTACAAAAAATTTCATCAGGTATATTAAAAGAATCACAACACATTTAGTTTTTAGTAATAAAACATATTTCGAAAATATGCGTTCGGAAATTCATATTAATTTCTTAATTCAGGGCCAGTGTGTCCAGATTGGGCGATAAAGCGCTAATTGGGCGATATTTTTTATAATTTTGCGCTTATTTTTATTTAAAAAGCGCCTCGCGCTTTTTAAATAAATCGTGAAAAATTACATATATTCAGTCATTCCATAAAAAAAACTCTTTATAACATCCTACTTGGACCATATGTGTGAACACGCTCGAGAGCATTAATATGCCACAAAAAAATGCACTCAAATCAAAGCCACATGCAACCCTGATCGATTTCATATTTCAAAGTATTCTTAAGCAACCTGTAGAAATTTGTAACGATTTGTGGTCATGGGCAAGTGGGAGAAAGACAGAAAAGTATTTCATTTATTATGGGATTCTGTTCTTGAGTTTAAAGGTAAGAAGCAAATGTTCATTTGCGATAAATAACCTATTAATGTAATATATTTAAAGGTTGGCTTGTGCAAAGCAAAACAAATGATCAAATGGCGTTTTGCTCTGTTTGCGAATGCGAACTACAAGGGCATAAAGCAGACTTGTTTCGTCATGCCGGGACAACAAAACACAAATCGAATATGTCGAAATTGGACATTCATACATAACACATTGTACATTTTCAATACATACAATTATAAACAATTTGTTTTAAAAATGAGTTAATGAGAAAATTTTTGGGACTTAGTATTGTAAATTTCTCGAGTTTGCGCTTTTTTGGGCTACATAATATTAAAAACTGAAAAATTGGGCGATTTTTGGGCGATAAAAATTTTGTAGTTCGCGCTTTTTCCAAAAACTATCTGGCCACACTGTTCAGGGCTACAAGAAAATATTCCTAAGTTAAAAATCAAAATGCACTAAAAGCACTTAACTCAGAATGAAAATGCACTAATGTTGGTGCTTTTTTATTTAGTCCTTTTTAAAGAAAAAAAAACGCGTATTGGAACATCAAAAAACACTAGATCTAGCGCTAAAAGCACTGACTTGGCAACATTGATTAAATTGTTAAGCAATTTGCGTCGTATTTACATATAGATTTGAATAAACCAGTTGAGAAATATACGTGATAAGAAGTAGTCAAATGCAAATGCGCTTATTGGAAATCAGCAGGCAGGCTTGTCACCAGTGTTGCCATTCTGACGTTAAATACGTCATTTTGACGTATTTTAAGCTCTAATGACGATTGACGTATTTTGAGGCATATTTGACGTATTTAATAGACACAATAGTTTTCATTATATCAAAAAGTCTTAAAGGTAGAATGTGAACGTGTGAACATTGATATTTGATAAGGAACACTCCTTGCATAGTATACATGCAACACTGCCTACATAACTGATAATGTTATCGACTTTATTGTCATCGCAAGTGTTTGTTATATTTATTTTTTTATATAATATTTTTTTATGTATTCAACGAGCATGCAGCTTGCTGCCAAATAAAACAAATGGAGCGCTTTCTTCAGCTTCAATATTTAACTGACTTTTTTTTATTGAAATGAGGTATTTTAAATCTGAAAATGACGATTTTGAATCACAGTTTTTTGGAAACACTGCTGGTCACAGCAGAAAACGTAACAACCCAGCAGAAAACTGAGCGCTTCATTAGCGTTTTTGAAGCGCTCCCAAAAAGCAGTAGAGCGCTTTGTTCTCCTTATGGATAAGAGCCTTTTTTGGCATGACATCAGATGTAGGCGCTTCGCTCTCATTATAGTAAATAACAAAACGTAACGAACTGAGTGCTGTGTTCTCCTTGGAATATACATAAAAACAAAGAGAGAATTTTATTTTTTGTCACATGCGAAGATTGATCTCGGACTGCTGGCATTACAGTCAAATGTTTTATCGATCAGCTATTTCCTTGCTTGATTACTTGTGAACGAAATGTATATAAAAAGTAAATTCTACTGGTTCTGTTCGAAACTGTCGATTGAAAACGATAAAAATTGTGAATTCTACCGTAAATGAATTGTTGCTCTACCGCAAAAGTTATTTAATAACAATTTGTTCAGTATATGCTACAAATCATCAAATAAATTTAATTTCAATTGAAATAATTTTCTGTGTCTGGTGGCGGATTCGAACCTCGTGGCTCGAAAATATTCACCGAGTAGTTCTCGCACTTTAACGCAATCGACCACATCCGCAACCACACGTGAAAAAAACGTGTTGGCTGTGTCGTGGACACACCCGAAGGTTTTGACGTGACGGTGTTTATTGTTGTTGTTGTTCTTGTTGTTGGTTGTTGTTGTTGTTGTTGTTGATGTTGATGTTGATGTTGATGTTGATGTTGATGTTGATGTTGATGTTGATGTTGATGTTGATGTTGATGTTGATGTTGATGTTGATGTTGATGTTGATGTTGATGTTAATGTTGATGTTATTGTTGATGTTGATGTTGATGTTGATGTTGATGCTGATACTGATGTTGATGTTGATGTTGATGTTGATGTTGATGCTGATGTTGATGTTGATGTTGATGTTGATGTTGATGTTAATGTTGATGTTATTGTTGATGTTGATGTTGATGTTGATGTTGATGCTGATACTGATGTTGATGTTGATGTTGATGTTGATGTTGATGTTGATGTTGATGTTGATGTCGATGTTGATGTTGATGTTGATGTTGATGTTGATGTTGATGTTGATGTTGATGTTGATGTTGATGTTGATGTTGATGTTGATGTTGATGTTGATGTTGATGTTGATGTTGATGTTGATGTTGATGCTGATACTGATGTTGATGTTGATGTTGATGCTGATACTGATGTTGATGTTCATGTTGATGTTGATGTTGATGTTGATGTTGATGCTGATGTTGATGTTGATGTTGATGTTAATGTTGATGTTATTGTTGATGTTGATGTTGATGTTGATACTGATGTTGATGTTGATGTTGATGTTGATGTTGATGTTGATGTTGATGTTGATGTCGATGTTGATGTTGATGTTGATGTTGATGTAGATGTTGATGTTGATGTTGATGTTGATGTTGATGTTGATGTTGATGTTGATGTTGATGTTGATGTTGATGTTGATGTTGATGTTGATGTTGATGTTGATGTTGATGTTGATGCTGATACTGATGTTGATGTTGATGCTGATACTGATGTTGATGTTGATGTTGATGTCGATGTTGATGTTGATGTTGATGTTGATGTTGATGTTGATGTTGATGTTGATGGTGATGTCGTTGTTGATGTTGATGCTGATGTTGATGTTGATGCTGATGCTGATGCTGATGTTGATGTTGTTGATGTTGATGTTGATGTTGATGCTGATGTTGATGTTGATGTTGATGTTGATGTTGATGTTGATGTTGATGTTGATGTTGATGTTGATGTTGATGTTGATGTTTATGTTGATGTTATTGTTGATGGTGATGTTGATGTTGATGTTGATGTTGATGCTGATACTGATGTTGATGTTGATGTTGATGTTAATGTTGATGTTGATGTTGATGTTAATGTTGATGTTATTGTTGATGTTGATGTTGATGTTGATGTTGATGTTGATGTTGATGTTGATGTTGATGTTGATGTTGATGCTGATACTGATGTTGATGTTGATGCTGATGTTGATGTTGATGTTGATGTTGATGTTAATGTTGATGTTATTGTTGATGTTGATGTTGATGTTGATGTTGATGTTGATGCTGATACTGATGTTGATGTTGATGTTGATGTTGATGTTGATGTTGATGTTGATGTTGATGTTGATGTTGATGTTGATGTCGATGTCGATGTTGATGTTGATGTTGATGTTGATGTTGATGTTGATGTTGATGGTGATGTCGTTGTTGATGTTGATGTTGATGTTGATGCTGATGTTGATGTTGATGCTGATGCTGATGTTGATGTTGTAGATGTTGATGTTGATGTTGATGCTGATGTTGATGTTGATGTTGATGTTGATGTTGATGTTGATGTTGATGTTGATGTTGATGTTGATGTTGATGTTGATGTTGATGTTGATGTTGATGTTTATGTTGATGTTATTGTTGATGTTGATGTTGATGTTGATGTTGATGTTGATGTTGATGCTGATACTGATGTTGATGTTGATGTTGATGTTAATGTTAATGTTGATGTTGATGTTAATGTTGATGTTATTGTTGATGTTGATGTTGATGTTGATGTTGATGTTGATGTTGATGTTGATGTTGATGCTGATACTGATGTTGATGTTGATGTTGATGTTGATGTTGATGTTGATGTTGATGTTGATGTTGATGTTGATGTTGATGTGGATGTTGATGTTGATGTTGGTGTTGGTGTTGGTGTTGGTGTTGGTGTTGGTGTTGGTGTTGGTGTTGGTGTTGGTGTTGGTGTTGGTGTTGGTGTTGGTGTTGGTGTTGGTGTTGGTGTTGGTGTTGGTGTTGGTGTTGGTGTTGGTGTTGGTGTTGGTGTTGGTGTTGGTGTTGGTGTTGGTGGTGTTGGTGTTGTTGGTGTTGTTGGTGTTGTTGCTTTTTCTATTGCTTTTGTTTTATTTGCTTTTCCATTGGTTGAGCTTTTCTTGGTGCATTTACTTTTCCTTAGCTATATGCAATTAATCCAGCAAAAGTGATGTATACACTAAGGGAAAAAATATTAAATTTATCCAAATACTTTTTTAATTTATCCAAAAAGCGAGCCATTTTTGCACCAATAACGCATTTACTTAAATCGACTACGTAAATATTTAAAATTTATTTAAATACTTTTTCAATTAAATAAAATATTAAAATATTTAAACAGAATTAATAAAAAACATATATTAAAATTATGCACTATTTCTTTTTAAATATCCTTTCAAGTATTTACTATTTGAAAATAAAACTATCGCATTTAAAGAAAATTTATATAAAAATATTGGAATTAAAAAACAACATATTTGAATATTTCCCACGAGCTGCGTCCATCAAATGCCATTTGGTAGCATATTTTATTTTCTTTTTTCGTTCTCTAATTTATACTACTTTTGACAGTTGTTGCAATATTATTGCACCAAATGTCAAAATAGTATAATTAGAGAAAAAAATATTAAAAATAAAATAAACATAAAAATATGCAGGCAAATGACAACCGGTGCAAGACATTCGTGAGAAAATGTCTGGTTATCACTCCAACCTTACAAAAATTTATTTTGCGATCATCAATCGCATTCACAAAGAATCCTGGCCAAACATGCTGCTATATTACTCTTGCAACAATAACTAAATGAGAATTATAAGAACTAAGGTTGGAACTGCAAGAAATAAACTGCAGGAACAGAGTGCGATGCTGTTGCTGCTTGTAGGAATATGTGTGTACGTGTGCGATGCTGTTGCTGCTTGCTTGTATGGGATATGTGTGTACGTGTGTGGTATAAATAAAATTCAAATGCGGGAAAAAAACGAGTTGTAAGGAAAACATTCGATTTATCCACGTAAATATTTAAATAAAATTTATACTGAGGCGTGGATAATGCTAATATGCGTTATTTCCCTTAGTGTATGCGTCACTTTAGGCGGTTTCATGAGGGTATCATGATTTTTTTTGTATTTTTATCATGTGCCCGAAGACCTCACCTTCATTTTCGATCCTTAAAATTTACCGTTACGCCAGTAGTCACAGAGTAAAAATTTCATGCAACGCTTTTTTATGGTTGTAGCATTTTTACTGAATTTTGTTGGATGTTTTAAATTTTTGTTTTATTTTTATAATGAAGTCAAAGAAATAACCTTTACGGTCTTACCATATTTTTAGTCATAGCTCTTATACTAAGCGAGTAACAATTCAATGCAACGCTCATGAATTTTGAAAAAATGCATTTTTCAACTTTTTTGGAAACCTGCGCGGTAAAACGTAACTTCGTCACGTCAAAACATGTTGTATAAAAAAAAAATGAACGGATAATTGCTCGAAATGATTTTAAAAGAAAATATAGTAACTGTACAACAAAAATTGTAATGACGGTAAATTTACCGCAAATATCGTTTGTATGTACCGACGAGATTTCTTTGTATGTACAATTACAAAGTAATTTGTACAAAATAAAAATGATAGAGTTCATTATTTGTTTATTATAACCCCCTCATATAAAAGGTTCTTGCATAAAAAGTAAACCACTCAAAAAAGTCCACACTTTTTATAAACTGGATGAGCTGCAGTTGAAAACGTGTTTTCGGGCTCTCTAGATTTACATTCCCCAGAAGCAAATAAACGCGAATATTGTTAATTTTTTCCACTCACACACACACACCCGCCACAGAACGCATGAAATATTGAGCCAATTCCAGGTTGAATTTCTTCATTGTTTAGAGCGAGTTTAAAGAAATGTTTTGAAAAATATCTTGCTTTGTCATTATAAACATTCCTTGATTTAATTACATTCGCTTCGTCAGTTCCATGTTCCATTTACTGCTATAAAATCTCGCATTTTTTCATCCCCATTCCATAAGTATGGATCCTTGCTAAATTTATGACTTTCGGTTTGGCCGCCAATTGGTGAATTGCTAACGATTGTATTATAAAATAGTTTGTCAGTTCGGTTATTGCTTTCAAATGTAGAACTGGAATAAGTTTCTTCGATATTATTTTCGGAATGTTGATGAGTAGACCGCCCAAGTTTACTTGTCTAAGAACTTGGTAGACCGCCCAATACTTTCTATAACCAAAAAAGTAATCGATTGCACAAGTTTTCTGCATTATTTTATTCATTTCATGTAAGCGAAGTTTTTGCTGTTTAGTTTTTCTTAAACATTTGTCGCTCGAAATAAGGCCACCCAAAAATTTACAGCACGCTTCAAACTATCTTATTGAATTATTTTGAGTTTCTTTATAAACTAGCTATGAAAATATTTTGCCGACCTGTCGATTCTGCTACAACCAAATTGATTCCGTTCCTAAATTTTGTTTTCCTCAAAATTTTCCAACCTTCAAATTTTGCCGCCCCTATAGTGTTGCCGCCCTCCAGTACACAATCAACTGATTTGAACGAATGTAATTGTCCAGAAATTGCATTTTGAATTATGAAATTCAAATCGATTTTTTTTATTTTTTATTCTACACACATACAAAATGTATGGAATATAGATTTTTCCGAGAAAATTCCAATTTTTTGCTTTTAAAAGCTACCTTGTGCGGAGACGAACGCAAAAAAAAAAGACGGCTCAAATCGGACGATCCGTTCTCGAGTTATGAGCCTTCTTATGTATGCCACTCTGTTTTGTTTATATATGACACTTATTTGGACATGACAATCTGACTGTTTTCATTATCCGTCGCTCGCTGCTCAGTGTGGCTTACACGTGTATTAGCTCGCCGAGCATTTGACTGACTTCGTAGACCTATTTCAGGCTCGTCCCCTCCTTGGAGTTGTTATGAACACTGTACGACACGAAAAATTACCAATTTCAATTCTTTCGATTCTTTTCCTTCCTTCCTTATTTTCTTTTTTCCTACACCACATCAGTATTGTGGCGAACAAAAAAAAAATTATTAAAATCGGCCGGGCCGTTTCCGAGTTTTAGCCAGACTAACGCACGGCAATTGATAGAAGATAGAAGATAAGAAGAAGATGAAAAACACGATTGGTTTTTGTCTAAGAAAAATATAATAGGCTGCTATAATTCGAATTCAGAAGATTGTGCTGTCATATCATTTTATTGCAAATTCTATTAGGAAATTTTTGTAGTACATTTCAATTTGAAAAAAAAGTCAGCTTAACCGTCAGTTTTGAAGCCATGGGTGGTCTAAGGATCGATCCTCACAATGGGCAAACAAATAATTTTTTTTTATTTATTTTTATTCATTGAAATGACAGCTTTTAGGGTTTATTAAGTGCTTAAATTGAATTTATCAACGAAAAGAAATTGAATGAAATATATTCAAAAACAACGGAGTTATTTTCATCGAAAGTAAGAAATACGAATTTATGATAGTTTTTTGTTATTCTAAGGAAACGATGTTATTAGAAAAAGACGCTGCACAGTGTAACGAGTGCGGACAAAAATAGCTTACGAAAAAAAAGTCATAAATTTATAAATCTAAATATGCAGAATAATAGTTTAGAGTATTAATATTCTTTATGTAAGAGGACTTTGCGATATCTTTCGAATTACGGACATGCCACTCTTTAAAAGTTGACTTGAAAAGATGATGAAATTCTTCTTTTTACAATTTGACACTGTATATATCTTAATAAGGCGTAAATTTTAGTATAAAAAATATGCAAAAAAATTAATTTATATATATTTTATGTGTTTTAGCAAAAAATTTTTAATTAAAAGCAAACGTAAGAAAATTTTTGTACAACTAAGAACAGGTTCTAGAAATCTAAAAAAACCAAAACTTTGAAAAGAAATAACAAAAAAAAGCATTTTTGTTTTTTTCTTTAGTTTTATTATGTTGAATATCAACACTTTCTCAATATGTTCCCAAAACTTGGTTTGCCGAAACTCAATAATAAGTACTTTATGCTCACTTTTCTGGAGCATGTTTTTGCGAAAATGAGCAATTTTGTATGAAAAAATAACAACTTTTTCACAAATTTCAAAACACAATAAAATAAAAAAGCATTTTTGTTTTTTCTCACTTTATTATGTGTAATATCGACATTTTCTCAATATGTATCCAAAATTTGGTTTGACAAAATTCAATAATAACGACTTCACGCCCAGTTTTCTGAAGCATGTTTTGTCGAAAATAAGCAATTTTATATGAAAAAATATCAAATTTTTCACAAAGTTCAAAACGCAATAAAATAAAAAAAGCATTTTTGTTTTTTTTTTTAACTTTTATATGTGTAATATCAACACTTCTTAAATATGTTCCCAAAACTTGGTTTGCCGAAACCCAATAATAAAGACTTAACGCCCACTTTTCTGAAGCATGTTTTGTCGAAAATAAGAAATTTTATATGAAAAAATAAAAAAACATTTCTCAAACTTAAAAAAAAAATGAATTTGTTTAGTAAAACTTTCGAATAAAACACTTTATCAACAAAAAAGCAAAAAAAAAAATTAGTAATGGCAAATTATCTGAATCTTGTTTTCGCTAAAATGCCCTTCACGTTCATACTGGAAAATAAGTTATATGGGAGGTGTGCGTGTTAGTCGGGCGATTTGGTTAATTTTCACACCAGCTACTTATAGCTACAAAAGAACTATGTGTAGTAAATTTAAATGATCTGGGGTAATTTTTTGTGTAAATATCCCTGATTACCGATTTCAGTTATTAGGGAGGTGGTCATATAAGTGAATCGATTTAGTTCATTTTCACACCACCTGTTCACACCATAACTCTAAACGAACTATGTGTATCAAATTTTACTGATCTAGGATAATAGTTTGGGGAACTATTTCATATTACCGATTCCGGTCATATGGAAGGTTCAAATTCAATTTGAACGAAATTTTGTGAAAATAATTCTTTCATCGTAAAACTCATTTTCACAAAATTTCATGATTCTAGGATAACTTCTTCTATTTTTGTCCACTCGCTATATGGGCTCGTCACACTGTGCGCTGCACTAAAGTTTTGTGCAATTTTAAAGATATGTGAATGTTTTTGGTGTTAAAATAACATAATTTTCTTTTAATTAATTAGACGAACAGTTTCGCTAATAATAGTACACTACACTAAGGGAAATAATGCATATTAACATTATCCACGCCTGAGTATCAATTTTATTTAAATATTTACGTGGATAAATCAAATATTTTCCCTACAACTCGTTTTTTTCCCGTATTTGAATTTTATTTATACCACAAACGTACACACATATTCCATACAAGCAAGCAGCAATAGCATCGCACACTTACACACATACTCCGACAAGCAGCAACAGCATCGCACTCTGTTTCTGCAGTTTATTTTTTGCATTTGCAGTTCTTATAGTTCTCATAGTTCTCATTTAGTTATTGTTTCAGGAGTAATATATTATGCATGTTTGGCAAAGAAAATTAAATTATGTAGGGTGGAGTGACAACTCGGTATTTTCAGGAATATCTTGGACCGATTGTCATTTACCTGCATAATTTGCTTCTGCCTAAACAATTTTGTACATTATTTTTTCGTTCTGTAATTTATACTATGTTTGACAGTTGGTGGAATATTAGTGCACCAACTGTCAAAAATAGTATAAATTAGAGAACGAAAAAAGTGAAGCGATAATAAATAATACAGGCAATGGCATTTGATGAACGCAATATGAAGAAAATAATACCATAAAACCATTAATAACATATTCAATTTAAATATGTTTTTTTTTAATTTCAATATTTTTATTCAAATTTTCTTTAAATGCGATAGTTTATTTTCAAATAGTAAATATTTGAAAGATATTTTAAAAAAATTCGTGCATAATTTTAATATATTTTTTATTAATTCTGTTTAAATATTTAAATATTTAATTTAATTAAAAAAGTATTCAAATAAATTTTAAATATTTACGTAGTCGATTTATTCAAATGCGTTATTGGTGCAAAAATGACTCGCTTTTTGGATAAATTAAAAAAGTTTTTGGATAAATTTAATATTTTTTTCCCTTAGTGTAGTAGGATAATTCGCGTTTCTTGTAAAGGGGTGGAAGAGGCGTGGTCAAAACTAAGTATGCCATAACTTATTTGAGTTAAATCCGTCCAGCCGTTAAGATTTTTTGGCTATTTAAAACAAATCCCATACAAAATTACCAATTTCGATTTTTCCGCTGTTAATTCGAGTTTTTTGTAATTTTTTTCTTAGCCACATCTGCATTAAGGTAAATAATACAAAAAAAGAATTATTAAAATCGGCCGAGTCGTTTCGGAGCCTTAACAAGACTAACGCACACGCATTTGATTTTTTTATATATAGATAGATTAGCTGATGAACTAGATTTCTATTTCTACAGATTTAGAACTTGTGGTAATGATACCGTTGTAGCTCAGTATGGCGAAAGGGCTTTTGGCCCAATTAAGAGCTTTTTGAGCTCTTTTTTTAAATTCGAATTTAGAAAACTTTACATTTTTATTTTAAAACAAATTTAAAAATAAATTTGTTATTTTTGAAAAAATAAATCCTATCTTGAGCTAAAAAACTTAAGTTATTCCAAATCTCAAATATCTCCCAAAACCGGAGAATATTCAATCACAGAATATTTGCATATTTTATCGGAATCGACGAGTCATTACGTAAATTGAGCATTAAGGCGCCTCACAAAAAAGTTGTCCCGTTCCCCCCCTCAAAATAAACTTTGGTCTATGTTATGATGTTTCCCCAAATATTTCCGCTCTAACGAAAGCCGTCAGCTAGCTAGAATGGTTCGAAAAAACCTCTAAAAATCGCGTTATGTATGGATAACTTTTTTGCCATGATATTTTTGGTACAAAAAAATGTCATAAATAGTGTAAATCATAAAATTACAGAGTTCTGCATCAAAAATTTTGAGAAATTTTCGCTTACATGCAAGATATTTACTTTTTTGCAGTGATTTTTTTATATACTTTTTTTGCAATTTTTATTAAAATATGTATAACTCCTCCAAAAAATAAAATAAATAACTGGCCATTTCAGCCCTTGAAAGGACTTTGACCTAGCTTCTTATGATCAATTTTGTTGTGCGTGTTATCAAGTTTTGTACACAATTGACCGAGAACCGGACCTACAGGCTTAACGCCGACTCCGAACGGCGATGAACGGAATGTTCTCGTTCTCAAGAAGCTTTACATGGCATTTTGATTACTCTCTGAGGTTTGCCATTGTATAACTCCACCATCTTTTGCCTAATTTTCAACTCCGAGGTATCATTGAAAAGGTGCTGACTGTTGCTTTTCATTCTTGTCTCTAATTTACCCTTATAAGCCTGTTTTATGCTGTCGATGCAATCTTCACCTATACGATTTCAATACGTTTACTCTTAAATTTGAACAAATTCAGTCAATCTGGCTAATATCCGGCAGCATAAAAAAGGCCTTTAAAGGTAAATTATTGACAATAATGAAAAGCAGCAGTCAGCACCTTTCCAATGATACCTCGGAATTGAAAATCAGACAAAAGATGGAGGAGTTACACATATTTTAATGGAAATTGCAAAAAAATATATATATAAAAAATCACTGCAAAAAAGTAAATATCTTTTGTGTTAGGGCAAATTTCCTAAAATTTTTGATGCAGAACTCTGTAATTGTCGAATTGACACTGTTTGTGACAATTTTTTGTACTAAAAATATCATGACAAAAAAGTTATCCATACATAAGGCGATTTTTAGAGGTTTTTTCGAACCATTCTAGCTAGCTGAAGGCTACCGTTAGAGCCGAAATATTTGGGGAATCATCATAACATAAACCAAAGTTAATTTTGAGGGGGGGACCCGGTCAACTTTTTTTTCCTCCATAGAAAGTGAGGCGCCTTATTGAGCATGCGAGTTAAAAATACTCATAGCCGAAGCCAACTGAATTTTCTTGTACGCAGAGTCATGAGTAGTTCAGTCCCCTCATAGTCTCCTTTGTGTAAGTGGATTGAATAATGGCCTAATTAGCCAAACATTGTTCAACGCAACACAGCCGTTTTATTTGTCTGGTGTCGTCTTAAAGTTATTTTTTTAGTGTAGATATTTTGGTCATGTGATAATATTCCCAATAAATACATAAACAAATAAACACCTCAAGTGAATTTCATAAATACTGTTCGCCATCCAGAATGATGCATAACTTTTCTTAAAAAATGCAATGCACAATGTTCACCCAGTCCAAAAACATCTATTTAAAAGAACCCTGCCTCTTCGTATAAGTGATGCAAAATGCTATTAACCACAAAAAATGACTAATTACAACAATGATGTGCAAAAAGAAAATGAGGCTGCAGAATTTTGTCGACAAAAAACACTTAATTGCGCATGCGCAGCAGCCGGCAGCATCATAAAACGTTATGAACTTGAATCATTATGTTGGGCTTAAGCTGAGTTAAGACGTTGCTGCGTTCCTTTTCTGAAAAAAAATACGACAACAGATGGATAGTATTATTACACATGGTTGCAGTCTCAACAGTTTTTTTTTCTCTTTTTTTTTTTTGTTAGTGTTGCTAGGACAATCGCATAAGAAACACAAATATGAAACAAACACTAATGTTACACTAGTTTACAAAAACTAAAAAACAATCACAATCCACGAATGTTTCAATGCAGAACGACAATTTATGCGCAAAAATTGTATTAGATTATATTTAAAGCAGACCAAAAGTCGTTGAAAGCCTTTAATGGGGTGTTATCGTATGACCAGCTTCTTATCGCTATTGTTTGAATTATTTCGTGAAATGTTGAAACACTGAAGTAGAACTCCCATCAGTCTATAGATATTTCTTTCCAAATTTCAAGTTCATAAAAAGGCAGAACAATCCAAGCAGCTCTATAACATAACCGCTATGAACCTAAGCAGGTTCATTATCACAATTCATATTTTTGAGCGAAGCTTTTTACGCCTCGTTCTGCGATTTACTGGAGTGAAATCTGAAAAAACGACTCTTTTTCCGACACCGTTTTTCTTAGAACTGATATTGTTTTTTGCTTGCGTCTATTGCAACAAGAAAATGTTAAATTAAAGATAATTTCTTGTCCGCTGCAGGAATTGAACTCATTCCCTTCGACTGATAGTTTAACGTTTTCACCATCGACCCAAAACCCTCCGTTGGGAAATATTGCTGATTGCATATTAAGAATTAACTAAAGCTATGTTGCGGAATGTGTATTGGCTACATATCCTACATCTCCTACAATAACCATTAGCCAATACACAATAACCACTATAGATTGGGTATTGGCTATACAAACAAGAGCACTAAAAAACAAAAATGCTGCTTCTACTTACTACTAGATGTCGTTATGCTAAAACAAATTTAATGACTTTTGTATATTTATTCCCTACAACTAAACAGGGGGGCTTTAAGGGAGGGCCGGAGGTGGTTAATATGTATGATCAACCCCCATTATTTTTGCAAAATGAACATTTTCCCCTTGAGGACCTATCCCCTGCGACAACTCCTTACGGGTGCTCCCATGCAAAACCGTCAAGGGGACATATTAATTTGGTCACACCGTTTATAATGCCCATAACGAGGCGTGGTAGATATAGAAAATTATACATATTTTTTTTAGTTTACTTTGTTATTTTAAAGTTTTAAATTTGAAAATTATTTTAATCGAAAAAAGCCATCAAATTATCAAATCTATGAAATTGCGAAAATGCTTCGCTTCTCTGATGTGTCCAGTGACGCACCTGTGCTTTTTACTTTTTAGGAAAACCAAAGACCTCTACAGCAACATCAAACAATGCTTTATATTTTATTATTAAAAATGCAATCGTCAATGAAATGCAAATAGAATTTGCTCGACATTGATTAAGATTCAAACGATGACTACCTCTCAGATATACAAATCGTAAAAACGAATAGGCAAACGTGTGTGGAATATCTTATTGAAATTTATTCCATATTGAAATATAACTACTTTGTCATAATCGGCTGCACCATTTACATCTTAACAAGAAAATTAAAAAGAATGGTGGAATTGCATTCCATTCATATTATTCCACTTAAATGACGGCAAGGATTCAAACGTCTTAAAATGTATGCAACTGAGGGTGTACAACAGGCCAATTTTAGCTGGTATGAGTTGGATGATAATGAATTGGAGAGGATCATGTGAGATTCCACTCTTCATGTTACATGCATTGATCAACTAGAGTGTCGTTGTTTCTCAACAAACAGCGATTCTACATGTAAATAATGGGTAAGCATAAGTCTAGCTTTTCAATAAATTAGCAACATCGAATGCAAATCAACACTTCAAACGACAGACGAATTTGACGATATTCTGCATAGCCTGCCAAATACCTTAAAATATTTGCTATATCCGCGATCTGCAATCAGGCGTAGACGTACTCCCAACCGCCACCGCAACACCGACGTGACCACATCAACGCACAATCTTAAAGTCCAGGCCATGCAGAGTTAAGCAATGGTGAACCGTAACCAAGTCCAAACGACCAACGAAGCCAAGTGAAGCCAAGCCTTTTTATTGCTAGCGCTTATAATGCGTTGAAATGCATGCATTGCACAGTGGCCCAAACAGCGCATCTTACAGACACTTTCTTATTTTTTGAACATGACTTGCTTTTACTTTTCGGGACAGCCAGACACTGCAAGAGAAATATGTATGAACACCAACAACAACAACAACAACAACAACAACAGCTTGTTTGTTATTGCTGTCAATGCGTTATTTTTGAATCAACAGAATAAATTGTCTGTGGGGTACTCCTTTTCGAAATGTGGCATATTTCGTTATTGTCTTGATAAGCCTATGGCGGCAGAGAAATAAAAAAACAGGATAAAAAACTGAATTTTAACATAAGATTGCACGAAGTCGCGGATAATGGTTTTAATTTGCCGTATAAGTTGAGAAATCTTTAAAGTCTCCTTTTGCGGCTTTAATTAACACATTATATCTATGTAACAAAGCTAGGAGGATGTCGAAGAAGTAACAAGATACACGAGTAACCTCGCATTTTTTGAAGTTCAAGTGTATTCGTAGTACTGAAGAAGAATTTTAAATAACGTTATCAAAAAATATTTGGAAAAATTGCATTATTCCGAATATGCCGAATATGTGAAGATTGGCAGTTGCAGAATGGGTCTCTACAAAATATGTCCTTTTTCGAAATTTGCATTTGCAATTATGCAGTGGCGTTCTTAGGCTTGGTGACACTCGGGGCGGAAACCAGTGGTGTCACCCTACAAAACCCCCACATGCTATAGAGAATAGTAAGGAGTGTTATTAACAATTCTAGTGCGTTAGTGAACAAATGACTTCTTAACTCAGGTCCCTTGAATGTCAGGATGGAAGTCCTTGTATGGATGGCAGATTCAAGTTTGCAGAACTTCTATTGCGTTAAGTCCAGTAAGTTCTACTTGGGTTTCAAAATTCTTTAATTTTAATGTTATCGAAGTTATCAAGGCTGACGAGTTTTTTTGTTAAAAATTTTCCTATCTATGCCTATCTTTGATGAACTATTGAGAAATTATTTGTTAGCAATTCAAAATTTTAATATGTTAGTGGAACAATGCTTTCTTAACCAAGGTTTTCTTAACTCCTCATATAGCATGCGCCTCACTTTTATATGAGATCTAAGAGCCCCACTCTAGCAGAAATTATTTTATACCTTTTAGTTCGTTTTAAAAACGTGGTATATTAAAAAATTTTTTTACTTAAATTATTATGTGGCGTCCGTGGCGTTGTTGGTTAAAGTGCGTGGCCGCTATATCAACGAACCTGGAGACCCGGGTTCGAACCCTACCCGCGACAGAAAATTATTTGAATTAAAATAATTTTTCTGTACCCCCGCCACCTCTCTGCAGACAATGGCAAACCTCAAAGAGTAATCAAAATGCCATGTAAAGCTTCTTGAGAACAAGAACATTCCGTTCATCGCCGTTCGGAGTCGGCGTTAAGCCTGTAGGTCCGGTTCTTGGTCAATTGTGTACAAACTTAATAACACGCACAACACAATTGATCATAAGAAGCTAGGTCAAAGTCCTTTCAAGGGCTGAAATGGCCAGTTATTTATTTTATTTATTTTTTTTATTAAATTATTATTTTATGGTTTTTAGTCTTGTGTAAAATTTAACAATAGATTTTGAAGGTTTTATGTTTTTATCCGTACAAAATTTGTTTTAAGAACCGAAATGGTTCAATAAATATTAAAAAAAAAAACTGAAGAAATTAATTTTATCGAGTCTCCAAATCTCAACCTAACGATTATAAAGCAATCGCCGTGTGCTCTGAGCTACAGAACCCATTTAAGATATTATGCGCAGTGCAAATGATTGACGTCAAATGATTGGCCGTGTAAGGTGCGCATTATATAAAGGGTGTCCCAACAAGAACGCAATTTTTAAATTTTATATAAAACACAGATATTTAAAAAAAAAATCGTGAAACTTTATTATATCGTAAAGTAGACAGAATGAGGTTATGTATGGAACAATATATCGTGCAGATGGCCGCCGCGGCTTTGCTGGCATGCACGCGATCTTTTAATGAAATTTTCAATGACCGTTTTGCATAAATGCTGCGGTATTTCATTAATGCAGCGTCCAATTTCCTCTTTTAAGGCTCGAGTCGTCGTCGGCTTATTCGCGTAAGCCATCGATTTCAAAAAACCCCAAAGAAAAAAATCTAATGGTGTTAAATCGCACGATCTAGGCGGCCAATTCTGATTTCCAAAACGCGAAATAACACGACCGGGAAATGACTGATGCAGCAATTGAATTGTTTCTCTGGCTGTATGACATGTGGCGCCGTCTTGTTGGAACCACATGCCCTCCACATTCATTTCTTCAATTCTAGGCAAGAAAAAACTGGTTATCATTTCACGATACCGAACACCATTGACTGTTTGCGCTTGACCTGACTCATTTTCATAAAAAAAAGGTCCAATGATTCCTCCAGCCCAAAAACCACACCACACAGTGACACATTGAGGATGCATTTGCTTCTCGTGAATCACTCGAGGATTTTCCTCACCCCAAATGCGACAATTCTGCCTATTGACGAAGCCAACAAGATGGAAATGGGCCTCGTCACTGAAGATGATTTTAGCGGCAAAATCAGCATTTTCATGTTGTCTCTCCAATACCCAATTAACGAACTCCCTTCGCTGTCCATGGTCAGCTGGCTTCAGTTCCTGAGTCAATTGAACTTTGTATGCATGAAGATGCAAATCTTTCGTCAAAATTCGTTGCATAGTGGATTTGGAGATACCAATTTGTTGAGCTCGGTGTCGAATTGAGGTGGATGGAGTTTGAGCGACATCATCACGTACAGCTGCGACATTTTCGGTCGATCGACCTGGTCGAAGGCGCGTTGTTGTCTTTACATCACTAACAGACCCAGTTTCGGCAAATTTATCCATTAATCTCTTTACAGTTGACTCTTTTGGAGCATTATTGTGACCCCAAATTGATCGCAATTTGCGAACTGTAGCCGCAAAACTTTCACCATTTTGGAAAAACAATTTCACAATGAGAATGCGTTGTTCATTCGTGTAGCGCTCCATTTCTACAGAACTCACACCAACATATTTTCTAAATGAGGTAATAAATTTACTTCAGTTGTGAATTTTTGAAATTTTAAAATGTCAATGAGCTTTAATTTTTTGTTTGATTTTTAATACATATGTATGTATGTATCAAATAAATTCGCATTTTAGTAAAACAAATAAACAAACAGACATGAAAATAAGTGTTGTAAGTAAATATTGTGGTGTCATTCAGTTCTGAGACAGTTATACGGGACAGACAAATGAAGTAAAGCTAATAATAACGTTTTAAAAATATAACAAACTTCAATTTTCTTCAAATTTCACAAAAAAAACAAACGCAAAAACTTCGGTTCATATAATATACGAGAAAAACAATTTCAATTTTGTTAAATTGTATCGACGCAACTCGAAAACGACGCAACTTGAAACGATGCAACTCGAGGCTCTAGTGTATATTGCTTCGTTCATCGTGCGGAAATTGAAAAAGACCATTTCTTTAAATCAAAACTTTTTCAAGAGTCATTTTGTAGCAGGTAAATTTGTTGTTGCGTCAGTTTCTTTTTAGACATCAGACCAGATGAAAAGAATAACCGGACGGCGTCACCCGAGGCGGACCGCTACCCTCCCCCCCTAAGAACGCCTCGGCAGTTATGTAGCAATAATCATAGCAATAATGATGAGAGTCATTGCTGTCTATCAAGCGATTGTCAAGAAATAGCTCATAAAGTGACAGCACCTTTTGACGCTTCGTAATAAAAACACGATGGAGCTGTCATTAAATTTTGTTTCCACATATGTTACGGAAACATACATATGCATTGAAACATGAAAAATTTTATGGTGATGATTACTTATCTCGTACAGGTGTGTTTAAGTCGGATAACTGATTCCAGGTCATGGTGCTATGGAACATGAGGCTAAGATAGGCCGACCAAAAATCAAGATTCGCGATGATATGGGGGAAATGTATACATGGGTACTCCATCAAAGTATGCTGCGCTAACCCACCATCTAAAGCGCATTAAATAGTTCTGAATAAAAGTCAACGAAATATATAACGTGAATCTGATTATCAGGTCAATATTTCCTCTAAAAAACCATTAAAGATCTAATTTTGGCAAAAAATATCAGGAATACTGAAATAGATATATAAAAGATAGATAGATAAAAACAAATTATTGCGCCCTGTGGTGAAAAATTCTATCAGTTTGCATCGCGTCTCATTTCTCATCATTTAAATTTATCTATGAATCTTTAAATGACAATTTCATATAAATAAAAAATAATGAAAATTTCATAAGCATGAGAAATTACGTGTTTCTATCAAATTCCAACGAGTATTTCTGGGAAGTAAATGCGTCATTTTCCCAAATCTAGGAATGAAAAATTTAATTTGTTTAAAAGGCAATCTAGAAGTCACATTATTGTTTTTGGTGTGAGAAGCAGTGTTTTTCTTCAAATAAATTCTTTTCGCCTTTTGTCATAAGAATTAATTTTGTTCCCTTGATTTGTTATAAAAAAATTAAAAAAAATATCACGTAATTTTCATGCCTATAAAAAATATTAAAACGTTCTGTGTGAAATTGGCGAATGCAAGCACTGATGTTAACCAAAGCTGGTCAATAACAGTCAGCGGCATTAAAAATGACTGATTTTAACAAAACATTACTGTCAAGATTAACAAACTATTCCTCTGAAACTACTAGTCAAACAAAGGAAATACACAAGAATACATTTACAACACGTATTACCTAACATTACGTTATTTTTCAAACGCTTCTGTGAATGTCAAGACAACATAGCACGTAATTAAAATTTTTCCATAAAATTTACGGTATTTATGAAAGCTTATTAAAAAAGGTGTCGTAAAGTGGAACGTGGTATTTGTAATGAAATGAATTTAATTTAAGGGAACATAATTAAAAAAAAAAAGATGCAGTATACCCAAGAATGATAGAAAAATAGATTACGCATTGCGCAGCTCCGTTATGTTGTTTACTTTTCATTTTGACATTTCTAGCTACGAACAAAGTATTTTTACGATCAAGACGTCACGCTAGACCAAGTTTGTTTCTTGAATCTTTTGCCATTGTTTCATATTTGTTCACATTCTGAACAAGACTTGACAGAGAGCCATATCGTAAGCTCATATCGTAAGTCTATCGTGACGTTGCGCAGATCGTTGAAAGCTATTTTTAACGATCCGCGCAATATATTTTTCTATCATTCTTGCAGTATACCGTGTATACAGTAAAGAAGTGAAACTTCTTCTTTGTATACACTCTTTCTCGTCTAGAATAAGACCGATTTTAGTGTAAAGCATGGTATAATAACACAAGGTAGCATTGACAGTTGCTTGGGAAACCATCTCCTGTCAAAAAATATACTCAAAAAGAGAGCGCTCACAATCCGCCATTGAAACACACACACAAACAATGTTGAAAACGTTGAAGTGAAAAATAAAATACAGTAGTTTCGACTATGTCGTAACACAAGACGTAGAATTAGTCAATTCGCTTTTGATGACATCTTTTTTGAAAACTATTTAGCAAAATATTTATTCCATACACCTGAGCATATGACCTTTAAAAGAGTGCCGGAAAGGGTTAATATGTATCACCGACCCCCATTATTTTTGCAACAGGAACATTTTTTCCTTGGACACCTATTCCCTCCGATCACTCTTTAGGGGGGGCTCCCATACAAATTTTATTGTGTTTGTGCCGGAAAGGGTTAATATGTATCACCGACCCCCATTATTTTTGCAAAAGGAACAATTTTGCCTTTGACACCTATTCTCTCCGACCACTCTTTAGGGGGGCTCCCATACAAATTTTATTGTGTTTGTGCCGGAAAGGGTTAATATGTATCACCGACCCCCATTACTTTTGCAAAAGGAACATTTTTGCCTTTGACACCTATTTCCTCCGACCACTCCTTAGGGGGGCTCCCATATAAATTTTATGGTTTTTGTTTATTTATTCCATACACCTGAGCATATGACCTTTAAGAGAGTGCCGGAGAGGGTTAATATGTATTACCGACCTCCATTATTTTTGCAAAAGGAACAATTTTGCCTTTGACACCTATTCTCTCCGACCACTCCTTAGGGGGGCTCCCATACAAATTTTATGTTTTTTGTGCCGGAAAGGGTTAATATGTATCACTGATCCCCATTACTTTTGCAACAGGAACATTTTTTCCTTGGACACCTATTCCCTCCGACCACTCGTTAGGGGGGCTCCCATACGAATTTTATGGTTTTTGTTTATTTATTCCATACACCTGAGCATATGACTTTTAAAAGAATGCTGGAGAGGGTTAATATATATGACCGACCCCATTAATTTTCAAAAGGAACATTTTTGCCTTTGACACCTATTCCCTCCGACCACTCCTTAGGGGGGCTCCCATACAAATTTTATGGTTTAGTCGATAAAACCGGAAACTGTCGATAAATAGGTAGCAAGTTTAAGCAAACAAAAACATCAAATGTTGGCTTTATATTTCATGTAATTGTGTAAAATTTATATTAGTTAGAGAGTTCTTACATGAATTTTTGTCGCATTGAAGATCAAGCAGACCAACAAGTGCAACAACATCAACGTTTTACGATCAGTACTTTAGGCCCACCAAAGGCTCAAAAAGTTATATAAATACCGACACCTGATCACTATCAACCACCCTACTTACCTCCGAGAATGACGTATTCTACGTCAAAACAACAACCTCAGCAGCTGCAGATGCATTTTCACAAACAGCTATTATATATAAATATATATGCCATGAGTGTAAAGGTTCGATTTTGCAATCGTAAAGCTACGCAACGTAACGTGGCGTAATCTGGAATAGAACCCATCGCTGCGCTAGGTTACGTTACGATTTCACTAACCACTCACACGTATTTTTCATATAATAGAACTCTACGCCACGTTACGTTGTGTTGCTTTACGATTGCATAATCGAACCTGAAGGGCAAAGAGAGAGCTTTTTAAGCAAAAGAAATACAATAATTAGACCTATGGCCGAAAAGCAATTAATTCGATAACCAATTTGCGTCGTTTTTACATATACATAGATAATGTATGTTTGTGTGTGTAATTTTCTTGTCGTTTAATTTCATGATACAATTATACAGGTAGCATTGATAAGTATTGATTTTCTCAGTAACAAGGAAAAACCAGCATCTGTCAAAAACAGTTGTTCGTGCAACAAAAATTAAAAGAATGTAAAAATAAATAAATTCCACAAAATATGTGCGTTAAATAAACAATTATAATAATGAAAGTTGTGAAAAAATTATGTGTGATATGTGTTTAACGTTTTCCAGCGTGGTGTTTTAATTTTAATTGAAAACTTCTTTAATTTCGTCCACATGCATCTGCAGCTGCAGAGGTTGCTGCACTTAAACGTTTTCAACATTTTTTTTTTATGTTTGCACTTAATAACATTAAGTTTATTTTTCTCACTATTAATAAAATAAAATAGGCAATATTTTGTTATCAAATGTGTGGTTATTTGCAAGCTCTGAAACATAAATAATGACGAAAACATAAGCAATAATTGAACGCTCTCTTTCTTGACTTTTTTTTGACAGATGCTGGTTTCGCAATCAACTGTCAATGCTACCTTGTAAATATTATTATACCATGGTTTAATTTATTTCGTTTGTAACATTCTGTGGCAGTGTACGCTGCTTCTGCTTGATCATGATACAATTATAAGGTAGGCTCATACTGGAGAGCAGGGTACGCTAGTTGTCAAAATCAACTGTGATTTTGAGCATGGTATAATAATACATGGTAGCATTGACAACTGCTTATTTTCTCTTCAACAGGAAAACATAAACTGTCAAAAACAGCTTTTTGTGGAAATACATCAGCAGCTGCTGTGGTTGTTGTTTTTTTTTTCATTTCAACGTTTTCAACATTGCTTGTGTTTTCAATGGCGGATTGTGAGCGCTCTCTTTTTGAGTATATTTTTTGACAGTAGATGATTTCCCAAGCAACTGTCAATGCTACCTTGTATTATTATACCATGATTTTGAGTTTTTTTAATTGTTGTTGTTGCTTTTGTCGTTTGACGTTTGTAGCTCCTACAGCTTTGTTGTTGTAAAATTATACAATTGAGCAACCATTTTAAAATGAGCCTACCTTGTAATTGTATCAAGTGCTTGATGAATTCTGGTGTGAATCCGAAAGGAGAACGGAAAAATGTGAGAAAACTCAGAGCGTAGCTTTATAGAAAGTTTGAGAGCGAGAGTATGATCGTGAGAAAATCAAGTGTTGCATATTCTGCATATTAAGGGAATAATTTCTTAAAAAGGGATTTATATACCCCTACGTTTAAAAAACGTAAACGGGGTATATTAATTTTGTCACTCCGTTTGTAACGCCCATAAGGAGGCATGGCAGGTATAGAAAAGTATATATATTCTTGATAAGCATCACCACCCGAGTCGATTACGGGCGTAATTTTCAAGCTATCATCACGAAATTCGATATTTAAGCTTTTGTCTAAAAAATAAAGGTCAAGTTCGAAAATGAGCCAAATTGGATGAAAACCACGACCTCCCATACAAAGTAACTTTATCAAAACGGTAAAATCTCTTAGAATTCCACAAAAATTAATATAAGGACTTGAAATTCTGCATATAAGCTTTGAGATATAATATGTACTCTCAGTATGAAATTCAACTAATTCAGATGAAAACCAGATGAAAACTCCCATACAAAGTGACTTTATCAAAAATGTAAAATTTCTTTAAATTCCACGAAAATTAATATATGGACTTGTATCTTTGCATATGAACTATGATATATAATATGTACTCTGTGTATGAAATTCAACCAAATCGAGTGAAAACCACACCACCTCCCATACAAAGTGACTTTATAGAAAAACAAAAGCGAATATTTTCTGTTTTTACAAATAAACTTTATTGACTGCTTAAGAGTTTGAATTTACTTTGGTTCGGCCGTAGTATTTTAACTTCGGCCCAGTCGTAGATCATTCCTTACTAGTTTTATTTTACATAACTACAATGAGCGATGTTTTTTTTTTGCCAATGGAGCTTCAGGTGCATTTATAAAATTGTTTTTAAAAAAAATTTTTGGCATTTTAATAAGGAGTTTCACAGGACAATGTCGTAACAATAAATCTACCTCAGCGGCACACTTGATCTTAACTTTTATTTTTATTTCTGCCTTAAAACCTTAAAATCAAAAATGACCGGTTATTTTGTACTCAAAAACTATGGGACAAATTTTAGTTTTTATTTTTGCTTTAAAAAAATTAAGCCTTATAAATACTTTTTTTGTGGCGTTCATGGCGTAGTTGGTTAAAGTGTGTGACCGCTATGTCAAAGAACCTGGAGACCCAGGTTCGAATCCCAGCAGCGACAGAAAATTATTTGAATTAAAATAATTTTTCTGTACGGCCGCCACCTCTCTGCAGACAATGGCAAACCTCAGAGAGTAATAAAAACGTCATGTAAAGCTTCTTGAGAATAAGAACATTCCGTTCATCGCCGTTCGGAGTCGGCGTTAAGCCTGTAGGTCCATTTCTCGGTCAATTGTGTACAAACTTAATAACACGCACAACACAATTGATCATAGGAACATAGGTCAAAGTCCTTTCAAGGGCTGAAATGGCCAGTTATTTATTTATTTTTTTTTTTAAATACTTTTTTATTCAAAACTTTAAATGTGAAAAGATAACTAAAACGTTTTGCACACTCAAACCAGTCTCTGCGTTAAATGCAAAGCATTGAAGATTAGTTATAAAATGCCCCTTATATGAAATCACTGAGCAAGCAACATTGATTTGAGCGCAATGAAGATTATCGAAATGGCCCTTGTTACACGGGGCTCGTTTGCTCGGCGTGCAATGAACACTTTTATTCTCTTTCTCAATTTGCGCGTTGGTAGGTCACACGACAGAAATATGCACGCCGAGCTAGTTTTGACATTTCATTCAGTTCCTTGCTTTTTCTCCTACACTTTATTTCAACAAGGGTTTCCTACAACTATTTTCTTCATACCATTATAGTACAATAGTAGCACTTTTCTTCACAAAATGTACTTTTAAGCTACTTAAACGACCAAATCATTAATTTCACCACACAGCAACACTGTTGCACGGTGCTCGCTGCCATTGTACACCGAGCAAAAATGAACATATTTTGCTCGGTCTACAAAGTGTTCATCCTCTCACAGTCTCACTGATTTTTGACAGTTTTGCATTGGAAACAACAACAAAATTATTTGCACGCCGAGCAAACGAGCACCGTGTAAGGCCCATATTCAGTGTTGCCATGTGGGCAGATAAAAGTTGTTTTGCCAGTTTTTTGAGAGGGTAGAAAGTTTTAAAGTTTTTCCCTAAAAAAATAAAGTTTTATTTTATTGTACCCAGTTTTTCAAGTTTTTACGATTAAGGGGGGAAATATACGCAGCGGCCGAAGAAAAAAGATCATGTTTGTGTATTTTTTTAAGGAAACCTAAGGGATATTTTTAAATTAGGGTTTTTATACCTTAAAATACACACATTCAAGGCATGCTTAGTGTTTTTTTATTAAAAACGAATTAATATTAAGGTACAGCATTTTTTGTGGCACGCTCTGAAAATGCGGTGACCAAGATTGCTCCTTCTAAATTCAACTGAAACAAAAAAATTAAATATATTATTAAACTAGATATTTAAAACTCGTACTTGTCATAGCCGATTTTGAAAATACTGATTTTTCACAAAATGGCGGACTATGACAAGTCCGAGATTATTATGAATAAAACAAGCCTGCAAAAAAATAAAACGATCGGTTCACTGAGCTTCCAGAAATCTTGGTCACCGACTTTGAAAACATGGTTTCGAGAAAAACGCGTTTGAAAATAAGGCCCAGCACTACGCGTTCTAGAAAGCGGTTCACTCACTAGGCTATAACTTTGTTATTTTTTGAGATATCGACTTGAAATTTTCACCACATATTCTTGAGACCTAAAGCTTTAAGAAAATGTAAACAATTTTGAAAAAAAGTTCTGGGTATATTTCCCCCTTAAAACGATGCTTTCTATTTTAGTGAATCTATGAATCAAATAGATAAACTAAATTGTATATTACTACAAAAACATAAGTATCATTTGAAGCTGTTGCTACTAATTTTCACTCCTTTTCAAAGTTTATTTTTATGTCAGCGCTGGTGCTATTATTGTTGCTGTCATTGTTTCTGTTCTTTTGTCTCGGTTTCCCTTCGTCGAGTCTTGGCGGTCAATTTTTGGCATTCCTTTTTAAACTTGACGCTTCAGTTTACATACATTCAGAGTTGACGATCAAGTCTTCCGTATTTTCTTTAGAAATGAAGTGGCCAAAATAACACGAAAACGAGAGAACAAATCGAATTGCCAAAAATTTTAAAGCACACCTTTGAAAAATACATGTTTTAGTTAATTTTTAATATCAAGTTTTTTGACCAAAAAACAAGTTTTTTTTCTGGAAATTAAAGTTGTTTTTGAAAAAAAATTTGGCAACACTGCCCATATTACACGATGATCGTTGATCGGAGTTCAATGAACACTTTTTTACGCTCTTTTACATTTTGATGGTTGGTAGGTCACACGATGATCGTTGATCGGCGATCAACTTCGAAATTTCAATAATATTAAGTACTTTTTCTGCTCCAGTTATTTCGTATCATTTCATGCAACTTTTTATATAAGGGTTTCATGCAATTTTTTTTAAAATACCTATAATAATAATAGTAGTACTTTTAGTACTTTCTAGCTACTAAAAGTCAACACATCTAAAATTTTGCTACCAAGCAACACTGTTTTGATCGTGATTGCTGGCATGTACAGCGTTAAAAAATGAACATGGTTTCGTCGCCCTAACAATTGTTCATCCGCTCTGGCTCTCAGTGTTTTTTGACAGTTTCGCATTGAAAGCAACAACAAAAATATTTTGACACCGATCAAAAGGGCACCCCAAACGATACGACCATGATACAATAAGAAGGTAGGGTAAGGAGCTTTGACAAGACCGTCTGCTAATGTCAAAACCATAAAATACAGTGCTACCATATCTAAAGAAAAAATCCCATGACAAATCCATGTTTCATGGTTTCAGTAGGTAAGCGTTTCATATGAAATGCGTTGCTGAAAATTATGATAAATTGAGCACTGCATCAACTTTAAAAAAAAAATGTTTGATTTATGTTCAACAGTTCCACTGTCAGACAAAATAAAAAAATTTTTTATTAGATACCGTATGGCACATTCGCATAAAATTTTTAAATAAGAAATTAAGAATACAAAAAGCTAAGCAAAAAATTATGGGCAATAGTAAATTAGTTAAAATAAAGCTTTAAAATTACTAAAAAATTTATTGTTTCAATTATAGATAATTTCATTTAATATTTTTCTTATTTGCCCTACACATAATTCCTTTTCTAAGTGTTTGTTCCACATTTAAGAAAAATACAGAAAAGTGGCAACGCTAAAAGGCTTTTTGACATAAGCAGACGGTCTTGTCAAAGCTCCTTACCCTACCTTCTTATTGTATCATGGATACGACATGTCGGATGGACCTGTCATGTCGTCGCACATGTAGTATCGTTCGTGTGCTAAAAATGAAGTTGGATGGACATGTCCGATGAAAGACGAAAATTTTTGACTTTTTGCTCGGTCCATCCGACATGTGCGATCGTTTTTGTGCGTGTCCATCCAACTTAGTGCATTTTCTCATTCGATAAAAATTCTTGAGTGAGAAACATCGAGCGGAAAAATGACAAATGTTATAAAAGTACAATTTTAGAAGGAATTTTTTGAGCTGTATAGAAGGCTCACAGTGACTCTGAAAAATAAAAGAGGAATTCATAAAAATAAAATTTGTAAATATATCGAGCACTGCACAATGCTCGATGTTTACTCGCTGGCAACTTTAAAATAATGAAGTCCATCCAACGTGTGCGACCGTTTGAGACCAACGAAAAATAGTGCCGTTATTTTGTCGAACTACATGTCCATGGCCCATATTACACGGTGCTCGTTTGCTCGGCGTGCAATGAACACTTTTATTCTCTTTTCTCAATTTGCACGTTGGTAGGTTACATGACAGAAATATGCTCGCCGAGCTAGTTTTGACATTTCATTCAGTTCCTTGCTTTTTCTCCTGCACTTTAGTCCAACAAGGGTTTCCTACAACTATTTTCTTCATACTATTATAGTACAATAGTAGCACTTTTCTTAACAAAATGTACTTTTTAGCTACTAAAACGCCCAACTCTTTAATTTCACCACCCAGCAACACTGTTGCACGGTGCTCGCTGCCATGTACACCGAGCAAAAATGAACATATTTTGCTCGGTCTACAAAGTGTTCATCCTCTCACACTCTCACTGATTTTTGACAGTTTTACATTGGAAACAACAACAAAATGATGTGCACGCCGAGCAAACGAGCACCGTGTAATATGGGCCCATCCGACATGTAGTATCGTTTGGGGTGCCCTAAACGATCATCGTGTAATATGGGCCGTACATGGGCCAATGATGCAGGCTCTCACTAGGGTTGCCATGTAACAAGTTTTTTCAGAATACAACTTGATATATTTTTAATTCAACATACGTACGTACTGATATTACTTATATCAAACATATTATACTTACTATTATTAATAATATTTCGATATAAAATTATATAACTACAATATATATAAAATAGTTATCTATTGAATGATTTTATTCCAACTTTTCTTGCGCACAGTGTCAAGTTGGCGTCATGGGTGACAGCATACGCTTCATGAATTTGGGTTTCTATATAATTTTATATCGCAATATTATGAATAATAATATAATATGTGTAATATGAGCAAAATTCATAGAGGTTATATTAATATATTAAATTGAAGATATACCAACGTTAGTATTCTAAAAAATTATTGGCATGACAGCCCTAGTATGAGAGTCTACTTTGCGAAAATCATAATGCGCTCCGCGCAACTCTCTTATTCACTTCTGCTTCGCTCAATTTTGCTCCCTTGTACCCGAGTCATGGCAACCCCCCTATCTACAACACATAGAACGCAATCAGCACACAATCAGCACACAATCTGCGGCTTTTGTCATCTACAGCAAAAGTAGTTTGTAATACGAGGTAGTTTAATAATACGAGGTAGCATTGACAGTTGCTTGGGAAAGAGCACACAATCAGCCATTGAAAACACATACAATCTTAAAAACGTAGAAGGCACCGCCCATACAATTCAAATTTATGATATCGAATAGCTTTGGAACTAAATGCCGTGTAACAATGAAATTCAGTACGGAGTTGCCATTTTCTGATATCCTTCTACTGGCAAACTGGGATGGGCTTTGGAAAAGGGGGTGTAGCTCCGCCCATACTCTTTAAATTTTTTATATCAGATAGCTTTGGAACTAAATGTCGTATAACAACGAAATTCAGTATGGAATTACTATTGGGTGATATGCTTCTACTAGAGAACTGAGACGGTCATTGAACAAGGGGGTGTAGCTCCGCCCATACAAGCCAAATTTTTGATATCGAATAGCTTTGGAAATAAATATATAACAATGAAATTCAGTATGGAGTTACTTATTGGCAGGCCCGTAGCCAGGATTTACCTAAGGGGGGGGTTTGGATTAAAAAAATATCGATAGTTTTTGATATCGATAAATGAAAAGGTATTTTTTATATAATTACCAGAAAGATGGGAAAAACAATGGCTAGAAATGGACAATACTTTGAAAAATGAATTTGTAACAAATTTTTCACAATAAAGCGACAAACTTGAAAAAAAAACACTTTAAAACTTTTTTGTACACCAAATACATAAAACAAAAATTAATTTACTTTATTTTTGCTTATTTTATATACATATGTATACTAGAGGACCCGGCAAACTTCGTCCCGCCCTAAATTCGAGCAATCACGATTCCACCCGAAATTAATTTTTTATCGAACATTCATGATCGATAACACATGGTGCCAATCGAATTTCAATTATTGATTGAATGAAACACTCCAATATCCCATATTAACACGGAATGTAATAGGCTGCTGTTATTCGAATTCAAAAGATTGTGCTCTCATATCATTTTATTGCGAATTCTATTAGAAAATTTTTTAGTACATTTCAATTTGAATAAAAATAGTCAGCTCAACTGTTAGTTTTGAATCCATGAGGTGGTCTAAGGATCGATCCTCACAATGGGCAAACAAATAATTTTTTTTAAAGTTTTTTTTTATTTATTGAAATTATAGCTTTTGTGATTTTTGGAGTAAAAAATTAATACGTTGGAGCTTTCTTCAAATATGGTTTATTAAGTGCTTAAATTGAATTTATCAACGAAAAGAAATTGGATGAAATATATTAAAAAAAAAAACGGAGTTATTTTCATCGAAAGTAAGATATACAAATTTCTAATAGTTTTTTGTTATTCTAAGGAAACGAAGTTATTAGAAAAAGACGCTGTACTAAAATTTTGTGCAATTTTGAAGATATGTGAATGTTTTTTGACAGAATTTTCTTTTAATTATTTAGACGCACATTTTTGCTAATAAAATTACGCCTGTAGGATAATTTACGTTTCTTGTAAAGGGGCAGAAGAAGGGGCGTAGTCAAAACCAAATATGCCATAACCTAATCTAGGTTGTAAGTAATGTGTGTGCCGAATTTCAGTTAAATCCGTCCAGCAGTTAAGATTTGTTGGCTATTTAAAGTAGTCTGATGTGGCAATGCCCATACAAAATTACCAATTTCGATTAAGGCATACAATACAAAAAAAGAATCATTAAAATCGGCCAAGCCGTTTCTGAGCCTTAGCAAGACTAACGCACACGCATTTGATTTTTATATATAAGAAGATTTAGTCTTCTTATTTTTTTTTGTTAATTCTAATAACACAGCGTCGGCTGTGACACTGCAATCCCTATGTATGCTTAAGGATGCACACCCATTTATCATAAAAAACGTGTGTTCTATAATATCAAAACTGTCGTTTGTTGAGCTCAATGTGTTTCGGCTATATACCTTGCTTATCGTTGCACTGTCATTTTGGAAGATAATTTTCAAGACAAACTTCTGAAATGACGATAATTAAGCCTCTGATATTATTATTTTAATAATTTACTTGCAAACTTATATCGGTTTAAAATTCTATATAAAAATAACCACGATTAAAAAACAACATTTTCTTGTATTTCCTGACTTTTGTAAAGGCCACAATGAAAAGGTTAGAAAATTTTATTTAAAAAGTTTTTATTATCATTCGGTAAAATTACTAAGAGGTTGTGATCCTGCACCCCCAAAAGCAGTGCTAAAAAATACGCAAAACTTGCAATAAGCTGCATTTTCCAATTTGGAGTAAACCAACCAATGCCAATGGTTCAACCAAGAATGCTTAAATCGGAGTTTGCGAGAACCGCTGGCAGGAAAATTAAAATTTGGTGGAGGCACATAAATGCTTTGAAAACTTTCAAGGCGGTTCGAATCGGAAATATTGCTCATCAACTTGGAAATATCGTTATTTGGACACTGATATACTCTCGAAGTCGAAGGCAGTTCCGATGAATCAAATGATATTTCTGGAACAATTTCTACAATCATACACACAAACTTAGAGTTATAAACATTAAAAGTAAAATATTAATACCACAACTTATACTACCGCTTTCCACAAAGCTGTCAACATTAAAGCTTTCTTCAACTGCGGTTACAAAGGAAGTTCTGAAGACTTTTCAGATTCCAAAGTTTCTTGAACGTTTTCTGCAATACAGATGAAATATAATATTATTCGGATTTTGTCGGTTTCGCATCAAGCAAAAAGCTAATCCATTAATATTCAATCAATACAAACACGCCACAAAAGAAAAAAACACAGCTTTCAAACATTCAGAAATATTCGGCAACTTTTTAACACATTTACGCATTGATAAAGGAAAAAAAATCATTTAAATCAAGCACTTACTTTCCACCGTTCTAGCCTTTTTTACTTCTGGTTTCTGCAGCATATTTCTTGAATATGAATCTTCCATTTGATTCATGCACATATCGAATGCCGTTTTTAATAGGCCTTCGTCTAATGTTCTTGGTAAGTGTTATAAAATTATAAAAATTATTATAAAACTCAGGCACCAATTATAGCAAAATATAACAATAAGAAACCCCTAATTGAGCAGACATTTTTACATTTATTTAATTAGTAAATATATTAAAAATTTCATTTCAGAGAAAACAATCATGATAACTGCATAGAAAAAAAACACTAAGATGCGTCTGGACTAAAAACCTTGAGAAAAGACCTATATTGCCTTCTTCCAGTTGTCGAACTTTATTCTGACAAGTGCTTGCAATGGTTGAGACCCTTGTCCATCACCTTTAGCAAACAGAACACAAGGAATGCAAATATGCAAGCAATAAAGCCAGAAATATCAACCAACCATTTGTATTGTATGGAAATATTAAACAGAGAGTCTTCAAATTTTGCCAGAACATGAAATTTATAATTTTAAGGCGTAGCCCACACAATACATTTCTTCTACCATCTTCACTTTAGACTATTTTGTGAACCAGTGCAAAAAATTCTATCGAAGGGGGGATTTATCTTCTAAATTCCCCCTATCTAAGCCACTGCATGAACTGCACCTGAATAAATTAAAAAAATATAGCAAATTATAATTTTGTGTGCATGAACTACATTTTCAAATTTATAATGTTTTGGTCACTTTTTACTGCATTTGGTCACTTTAATTTTAAATTTTGGTCGCATATTTAATTTTCAAGTGGCAACCGTGCTCATGAGTCATGACCAGCTATGGGCAGAGAGCGCTCTTAGAGCGCTGAGAGCAAGAATTGAGAGGAAAAGCTTATGTAGCAACACAAAACGCAACAACAAAGACAAAAGACAAACACAGAAACAGTACAGAAGCTTTAAATGTAGTGGTGCCCATACCCGGTCATGACTTAAGTATAATAATTTCCTTAGTACTCATTGCAGATCTCTGGTTGGCAAGTAGAGATCGTCGAGCTTATCACACAGATCAACAACGAGATAATTTCCGCAGCGCAAGAAGAAATGCTTCAAGTGTTGATTTGAAACGAGCAGCGTTTCTATACGATGGCACAATTGATTACAGTTCGCATTGGTACAATGGACGTTGTTTGCGAGCATTGCGGAGCATTGAAGTTTGCTAGAAAAACGCCTGGATTGTGCTGCCTTAATAGCAAAGTGAAATTGCCATTATTGACTCCGCCACCTGACCCATTGCATTCATTGCATCGTGGCGAAACACCAGAATCACGACATTTTCTAGCGAACACTCAAAAATACAATGGCTGTTTTCAAATGACTTCATTTGGGGAAGACATTATCCAAGAACACGGATTTAATCCTATTTTTTTTTAATTTTTTTTTTTTTCGTTTTTTTACCTTTTTCCCCGTTTTTTCCCCCGAGTAACACCGGGTATATCTCTCGTGGTACTCAAGGCATTCTTTTTGTAAGATCAAGGCGAGAAGGAGGTTATGAGCAGAAAATATTATTTATTCTTACTTTAATAACTTAATCTCAGCTTTATTTATATTATTTTACATGAACACAATCAGAGCAAAATTAAAAATAAAGAAAAAAAAAGTAATGCACCTTTGGTGTAAAGTAATGTCACTTTACACCAAACATGACCACGTAGTTGCCCGTATGGCCCTTCATACAAATTTTTTTCTGTCTTTTTGTTTTGTCTTTGCGATGAGCCATATACCTGCTAAAAACAACAACACAAACTGCACTCGTTCAGTGTTCAGCACATTTTCCAGCGAACTTTACAAAAACAATTAAGCCAAAATAAAATAACGCACACACGATGATGTCGATGCTGAATTTGATTATCCCGTTACTTGTGTGTCGAGTAATTGTGTGTCGTGCAACCATTGTTGTTGTAAAAGAAATTAATCCTTGTCGCAGTGCACTGGCAAATAAAATTGAGTTCATTGATTTGTCGTAATTGCAATATCTATCAAACATTGAATATATTTAAAAAAAAAAAAAACCAATTTTTCTTACAGTGTACTTCATGACATGTGATTTTATTGCATTGTAATTGTTTTTTATTTTGTTTGATTTTTTGCCAAACACAACGATGAGCAACATTTTGTGTTTGTTTTTTGTTTTTTTAAGTATGGGCCCGCGCTTAAAATTTCTTGGGCCCCACTGCTTTACACTGTCATTTCATGCAACGCCGTTACATAAAGCTACATTTTCGATCTTGGAGCGGCTCTCACAGGGATCCATAAGCTCAGAAAAAGTTTGAAATTTCTATTGAGATATGCTTATAAGCAATTTAATAATAGACGAAACTGAACCCTTGGAATATTATTGAGAATTTGCATGTAAAAAAGCTTTATCAGTGTTTTTCTACAATAAGAAGTAAGTACATATTTAAAATAGCTTTTTCCAAGTGCTTTTTTACAATTAGAAATTAGTATTTAAGTAAATTATTTCGGTCATTATTAATTACTAGTAAACCCATATGGCGTTAAAACGCCAAAATAAGTGCATTGAGATTGGAAAATTTCAGAAAAAAAGATCACATAGTTTTAGGCAGCACATAGGAAACTTACTTTCTTTGTAGAAAATAGTTTTGTTTTTTTTTTATATACACAATGGATTTCCACGTATAATTGAAAAACACTCACTTAAGCAAGTCTTTCCAAATATTATTGTATAACACTAACTTCGCTTGGATACATTTATAAATGGCTGATTGGGAAACTCTTATTGAAACTGTATTACCCAGTGTTCCATCCGCTATCGGCTTTTTCATCAATTTTTCAATACAACAAAAACATCAATCTTTTCCAAACACCCATGAACCCTACAACACCTCCCAAACTTCCAATCACGTGACTCTTCCAATTGCATTTTCCTTAAGCATCGTTTCACTTAAGGTAATATTAACAACTTATTCTGCGGTTAAAGCATTTGTGGTAAGTTAATTCAATAGCTTTGTGGGCGCTAAAGGTGTATCTCTTAAATTACCAGCTCTCCGTTCTGCTGCAAGAGGCAAGCATCGAGTAAGCCAAGCATGACGTATTTAACACTCAATTAGAGTTGACAAAAAACAAAGTAAACGAGACAACAGCTGGTTGGCAGGTCATAAAGGAATGGATAACAAGCGGTTAACTGTTTGCGGTTATCCAAATTTCATATTTAAGATTGGTTGTTGTTGGCATCGAGCGCCTTAATATTTTGTTACTTTAAGCTAAAAAGCTTCTTCTAAGCTTCTTATCTTTATATCGATGGCTTAATATAAAAGAGGCGTAACTCGTTTTTTCTTGGAATAACTTTTTAATATATTCTGGTAGACCACTCTCAAATACACCTCCCTTGAAAAAATCAATTTGCTTATTTTTTGTTGTTGTTGCATATTTTAAATAAAAACTGCATTAAAAAAGTTTTTATATCCAAAGTTTTCCAGATTTTATTTAGATCTTTTCTTCTCCTACAAGGTAACAAAAAATCGAGTTACGGCTTTTCTTTATTAAGCCATCGATATATAAAAAGCAAAACGCTGTCTGTCTGATGGCTATAGACTACAAAACTACTGGGCCGATTGTGCTGAAATTTTAGCAGTAGATTTGAATCCAGTGCGAGATGGTTTCAAAGGAGGTCACACCTCCTTTTAGCGCCCTCAAATCAATAAAAATTCTATATTTCACACGGTTAATTAGACCACGGTCGTATTAGACTAAAATTTTGTAATTTAATTTGTATGCTTAGTGTCGGCAACTTTACTAAAAAAGGGGGTGTCCCTTTTACCGCCCACAAATCAACAAAAATGCCATATATCAGACGGTTTTAGTCGTATTAGACTAACATTTAGTAGTTTAGTTTGTATGCTTACTTTCGGAAACTTAGCTGAAAATGGGCTGCCACATCTCCTTTTAACGCCCACTTATCAATAAAAATGCTATAAATCAGACGGTTTTTGTCGTATTAGACTGAAATTTGGTAATTTAGTTTGTATGCTTACTTTCGGAAACTTAGCTAAAAATGGGCTGCCACACCCCCTTCAAAGCCTACAAATCAACGAAATAGTTTATTTCAGACGGTTTTAGTCGTATTAGACTAAAATTCGGTGATTAAGTTTGCATGCTTATTGTCGGCAACTGTACTAAAACTGGGTAATGTCCATCTACTATAAAACTGGGATGGATATAGAATAAGGGGTGTGGCACCACCCATACAATAAAGATTTTTAGTATCGAATAGCTTTGGAAGTAAAAGTAACATTACTTACATACAAACTAAAAATGGAGTTACTATTTGGTGATGTCCTGCTACTGGGAAACTGTAACGAGCAGTGGAAAATGTCAGTGGTGTCAAACTATGGGTCGAAGAATGGGTCGTTTTGAATATAATTATTATGTTCCGATATAGTTGCTGGGTGCAGCAATTCGCGCCGGCAATAAACTAGTACATAATAAAATTGTATGCGCTTATATTTAATTGATATTGTTTGTTTTTGAGTTTGAGGGGCTTAGCCCGCATATTACGGGTGTAATCCCGCTTGTTATAATTCTAACATGGTTGATATCTAAATGTATTAAAACGAAATCCTTAAAAACAACCTAAGTTTTGTTTTCTTATTATTTTAGAAAAAAAAATATTTTCTGGTTTAGTTTTATGTTTTGACCACTACGTGGTACAGTGGTTTACTCAAACACTAGTACAAAAATTATTTTTTTTAATGCATCAATAAAACGATCTTGTTTTTCATTTTGAGTTTCATAAAAAAGTATTTTTGAAAATCATAAAAAAGTCCATTTCAGTGGACAAATTACGAACTTAAGTATGTTGCAAATAGAACACAGTAGCGTAACTAGGTGATCAAGGGCCTCTGTGCAACACTGAAAAAGGGCCCTTGAAGAAAATTTTAGTAAAAGAATATCTGTCCCACTTTTTTCTTTTTTTTTATCCATTTTTCACTGGCCTTTTTGAATTTTGTTAATAAAATAGCCTTTTTGGATGTATGAGTTTCAAGTCTTGTAGAGACCAGAGATCTGCATGAATGGATTCATTTGCTGTTTCAAGTTCCTTTAATTTTTCAACTCCCTGCAAGTCGAGGCAGGCAAGCAACAAGTTTGCGCGAATCATAGGCAGCAAAAATCAAGTCGCAAAATGTAGAAAGCTTGAAATATAGAAACTTGATATGTAGGGAAAAAGCAATTATTTTGCCAACAAATCGTTTATTTTCATGGTATAATAATACAAGGTAGCATTGACAACTGCTTATTTTCTCTTCTACAAGAAAACATCTCCCGTCAAAAATAGCTTTTTGTGTAAATCAATCTGCAGCTGCTGTGGTTGTTGTTTTTTTTCACTTCAACGTTTTCAACATTGTTTGTGTTTTCAATGGCGGATTGTGAGCGCTCTTTTTTTGAGTATATTTTTTGACAGGAGATGTTTTCCCAAGCAACTGTCAATGCTACATTGTATTATTATACCATGGTTTATTTCCAAGTCTGTTTACGAAGTTCGTGGAATTAACTTCGTGTCGTTAATGCAAACTTCGTTTCTCGAGTTGAGAAAACAGTTAACTTTAAAGAAGTGTAGACCACAACAATAGCTTTTGTCTCATGTACTCTTTCGTGTATACGCAAAAAGACAAAGTGTTGTTCCACACTCGTGTACTCGTACTACGCGGTCGACACTGCTTTAAAGCATGGTATTGGATTGAAGTATGTTTGTTTGTTTTTTGTTGTTGTTGTTTATTTTTTTACTTTAACACTTTATATGGAAAAGTATAGCAGCGCAGTCGCATAGACTCAAAGAACTAACCCAGCAGGAAATGGATCGATCCGTCTTCGAAGACGTCTTCGAGACATGTCAGTTTCTTGCAAGACGGATCGATCCATTTTCATTGCAGTCCTCGAAGACAATTTCAAACAAAAGGCAACTTCGACTTGCAAGACATTTTGCTGAAATGTCTTCAGTGACGGCGTCAATCCATGTCTTACAGAGCGGACGCATTTAAACAAAACGATGCGCTCTTCGTGCATGAATGTTGTCTTCATGAGTGAAATTTTTACACTCAGACAGCGCAAACTATAGAGAGAGAGAGAGAAAACGGCACATTAAAATATATCCCAGCAGGAAATGGAGCGATCCGTCTTCGAAGACGTCTTCGAGACATGTCAGTTTCTTGCAAGACGGATCGATCCATTTTCATAGCAGTCCTCGAAGACAATTTCAAACAAAAGCAACTTCGACTTGCAAGACATTTTGCTGAAATGTCTTCAGTGACGGCGTCAATCCATGTCTTACAGAGCGGGCGCATTTAAACAAAACGATGCGCTCTTCGTGCATGAATGTTGTCTTCATGAGTGAAATTTTTACACTCAGACAGCGCAAACTATAGAGAGAGAGAAAACGGCGCATTAAAATATATATAAAAGCACGTGAATATATTTGTTGTTTTTTATTTCGTTTCGTATTGAGGATATTTCCTTCTTAATAATTTTTTTAATTATTTAAAACGACAAATTTTACAAAACCAAAATAATCGTGCAATTAACTAGCACGTGCTTTAGGCTCACAATTTAATTGCAACTGACTGCACTTGACAACCGCGTCGATAATTCAAAATTAAAAAAAAATTTGATGAAAAAAAAAGCTGAAAATATGCATACAAATCTTACAGAGCGTCCGCATTGACATCCGAGCCAGAGATAATGAGATGGGAAACTTCGTTTCTATTGTGAATTCTGTTGATTTTGACAGATAAAAATGCTTGTTCTTCAGTTTTTTTTGCAATCACGTATTGTGTATGTGAGTTCACCTCATATTTGTCAAAAATAGGTATTACACCCAAAAAAGTCTTCCATATTGAAAAGAAAATTGTTTTTAGCTGAGCAAGAATATTGTTAATAATAGTCGATAAAGAACTTTTGTTAACATAAAAATGTTAGTTTTGTCTATCTAATTTGTGGAGTTACTTTGATAACAGACAAAAATATTTTTGATAGAAAAAAATTGAATTTAAAATGAAAAAAATTGTTCTATTTACAAGTGCTGTTGTTAACAGAAAAACATAATTCAATTTCTTTCAAGAACAACTATATCTTTGTTTTAAAAACTCTGTTCTAATTTTTAAATGCATGAATTTGTTTAAACAAACATTGTAGGCTAGCTTTTCCCTATGTGTAAAGTGGTGGCTTAGCTGTAAAAAGTGAGATATTCACCAGCGCTCATGTCCATCCAGAGGGGTGAATTCATCGAGAATCCATCGAGAGGGGTGAGTTTGTCATGAAATTTTACTAACACATTTATAACATTTGCATTAGTATTGACTGCATTTTAGCATATGGCTATCTCCTTTTTGCCGAAGTTTCCAATCTCTTTATCTCTGATCCGAGCATTACAAGAGCAATTTCTCGATGAGAGCACATCTCAGCTGCTTGCTGAAAATATGCATATAAGTCTTGAAGAGCGTCCGCAATGACATCGCAGTATTACAATAACAAATTCTCGATGAAAGAATATCTCATTTATTTATGCATACGAGTTTTGCAGATCGTCCGCAGTGATCTCTTATTATTAAAAAAATTTCTTATGAGACAATTTTTGAAGATTTTGTGCTGACAATATAATGACTTGTCTTACAGAGCGTCAGCATTCGCTCTGAGAATGCGTACTTGGTCTCAATATAATGACTTGTCTTACAGAGCGTCAGCATTCGCTCTGAGAATGCGTACTTGGTCTTCGAGACGGTCTCGAAGACCTCGTCTTTGAGAATTCATATTCCGACTGGGAAGAGATAAGGAAGCGGTGAAGTTGAACAGAAATGAAGTATTTTACCAATACAATGAAGTTAATGCAAATACATAAACATTTACACAGGGCCGCATTAGGTTATATCGTAAATAAAGGCGAAAACTTTTTGGTGTTCAGACGTATTTTTATTTAATTTTTAATGTATTTGAAATCATAGGTATTTTACAAAAAATGCCAAAAATACGGGACAAATTTTTTCCCGGCAGGACACTTAAAAAAATCTTGCAAAATACGGCTCGTCCCGTGAAATACGGCACATATGGTACGACTAGTCGTTCGGCTCATTAGCATATTTTCGGGTGCAAAAATTGAGTACGGGTAAGCTAGTATTTAATATAGGATATCACTGTCATATATAAATTTTTGACCGAAAAAATAAGTCATATATTAACTTCTATTTTTAACCGAAAAATAAACATATTTTAACTGGTATTTTTGACCGAATAAATAAAAGTAAATAATAAAAAAAAGAAAACAAAAAAAAATCGGTCAAAATAACCATTATTTATTGACTTCTTTGAGGAAATTTAAAACAGTTACGGTCCCTGATTAAAACTTATCTTCAATAAAAAAAAAAAAAACTAGGGCCCTAATGTTTGCCACCCTAAGGAATAAATGCGCTCATGAAGCTGAACTTTTGTTTTGACAAAAGCTCTTGCACATGACTCATGCACACAAATGGCGGGAACCAACAAACTATAAAGCAAGATTACCTGTGAAACTAAACCTCTTTATTATGTGTTTTTTGTGAACTTTCACAACTTTTCACGGCACAACGCATGCTTATTTAATTTTTTATTTTATTTATGTTCGTTTTAAAACAATTTATAGCGATGACAATCGCTAATTATTTAATATTTTAATGTTTTTTCACCACTCATTTTCTTTGTTTTGATGTGCAAGAGCTTATGTCAAAAAATCATGCTCTATTTCGCTTGAAAAATTCTTCAACTCACGCATAGAATGTGTGAGTAGAACACCACTTCCTTATATTTTATTTCTATGCATAGACTTGAAAAGTAGAAAGCTTGGTTTTTTCTACCAATAAATATAGGGTAGAAACAAAATAGAATCAAGTCTGACTTATGATTCGTTTTTCAGAAGCAAGTCGTGGCTTGTAGGGTAGAAACATATCAAGTCGAAACTTGATTATTTTCAAGTTACTTGATTTTCAATTGACTTGTTGCAGATCTCTGGTAGGGGCTTGAAGTATAGCTTGAATTTTCTGTTACGCCTTCTTCGATTTTAGGTGATGATATACCGCAAAAACAAAATTTTTTATACTTACTAAATGATGAATTGCTTGAATGAATAATTTTAAGATTATCATAATTATTGTAAATAGTTATATTACACAAAATAAATTCATTTCACAAATATTTTATTAACGAAAACACCACAAATGACAAATGCTTGATAGGTTGTTGCTCCAATTGCTGTTCATTATTGAGAAACTAATGTAAACAAAAACATCTGATTGGTTACGAAACCAAAATAAAAATTTAAATTTGTATCAGTTTTGTAAGTTTGACATTTTATTCGACGGTGGTCGCACAGAGGTCAACAAAACAGATTTTTTTCATAAAGTAGCAAATAACTTGCAATAAAAATAAATTGACAAAATTGTTTGTGTCGCATTTTTTTGAAATGCCTGCCATGGGTTAATGCTAATTGAAATGTGCACATACCAGAGGCGTTCACAGTGTTGTATATTTATGTATGTATATTTCGCGTTCTTGATGACTAAATCTGTCGGCAACAGAGCAGCACAAGATCGGTAATCAAGACCAAGCAGCAGGAGCAATACCAAACGGGGAAGCTATAAAAGCAGAAGAAAAACAATATGGAGAAGAAGATGGAAAAGGAGGACAACAATAGTAGCAGTTGTTGTAGTTCTTAAAACAAACACAGTACAAAACAACGCAAGGGAAGAAAAACTAAAAACACAGGCACAATCATAAGCAACGATCCACGGTTTTTGCAAGACGCGGCACGCTACACGCAGCAACATAGGTCTCGAGAAAGTATAGCACGGGTCTGTTTAAGAACATAACGACATGCTCTTACAAAAATGGAAGTATTTCAGCGGAATTAGATGTTGGATAAGTTCTGTTCTTGGTTTACTCCTAAACAATTTTTCTTCTCCCGACTCCAAATAAAAATCATTTTCTGTTTGTTTGACTACAATACAAATCTTAACGGCTGAACGGATTTAACTCAAATTCTGCTAACATATTAGTTGAATCCTAACTTAGGTTATGGATTATTAACAAACTAAGTTTTGACCACGCCTCTTCCACCCCTTTACAAGTAACGCAAATCTAACTACTAGCGTATTTTTTTAAAGCGAAAATGCTCGACTTATTAATTTTAAGGAAATCCTGTTATTTTGAGACCAAAAACATTCACATATCTTTAAAATTGCACAAACTTCTAGTACAACGTCTTTTTCTAATAACATCGTTTCCTTAGAATAACAAAAAAACTATCAGAAATTCGTATATTTTACTTGCGATGCAAATAACTCCATTGTTTTTGGATATATTTCATTCAAATGTTTTCGTTGATAAACTCAATTCAAGCACTTAATAAAAACAATTTAAAGGGTACCGTTATCTTAGCGAATATATTTTTAATATTTCTTTCAAAAAAGGTCCAAAATATTTTCTTTTTACTCAAAAAATGACACAAAAGTTATTTTTGCTGTTAAAATAATAAAAACTCAAAATTGCATTTTCGACTACCTTTTACATGACATAGCGTTTAATAGCAAAACTGCTTCCAATTTTACAAAAACAAAATTTTTAAAAGTTTCTGTCATCAAAAAACATGACCCCAATGATTTTTTAAAGAAATTAATTTTTTTCAAAAGTTGTTTTTATTCTTTTTATAGAAAAGTTAAGCTCAAAGAATAATTTATGTGAAAAAAATTTACCAATATCTCTTTCCGATCAAAAGTTATCGTAATAAATATATTTTCTCGGCCCCTCTGCATCTCTTTATTATTAATCAATACAAAAAACATGGTCCTTTAATATAAGCAATCGTAATAAATTCTGAGATTTCTCTTCATCACCTTTTATGGATGGAAAGTTTAATTTTTGTATATTTTCATACACTTTATGGCAAAAACATAATTTATTCTGGCATTTGATAGTCAAAATTCGCTAAATTATAAACGAATAAAAATTTCTTAATTCTCAATTTTTAAAACCGTATTTTTTGCAAACGGAAGAGATTTTTATCTTCAGCACTTTTTGGTAAAATTGATTTTTTGCATATTTCCTAAAATAAAAAAAAAAAATTTTAAAAAAATTGTTCGCTCATTGCGGGAATCGATCCTAAGAACTCATGGCTTCAAAACTCACGATTGAGCCGACTAAGCTATCGAAAACATATTTTTTAAGTTGAAATGTACTACAATAATTTCCGAATAGAAATTGCTATAATGTGAAACGTCAACAGTGAAATGACAATGACATCAGCCTATCATATTTTTCTAAGACACAAACCAAGCTATTTTTCAAATGGTTATCTATTAGTTTAGTTTAGTTTAGTTTATTTAAAATCTTTGGAGCACAGATCCTTACAGACTAAATTAACAATAATAGTATATATACTTAGTAAGAAAAGATTATTAATGTAGTTATAAAAAGGCTAAGTTAAAAATACGCTATTAACAAAATGTTTAAATATTTGCTTACACTAAGGGAAAAAATATTAAATTTATCCAAAAACTTTTTTCATTTATCCATAAAGCGAGTCATTTTTGCACCAATAACGCATTTACTTAAATCGACTACGTAAATATTTAAAATTTATTTAAATACTTTTTTAATTAAATAAAATATTAAAATATTTAAACAGAATTAATAAAAAATATATTAAAATTATGCACGAACATATTTAAATATCTTTCAAATATTTACTATTTGAAAATAAAACTATCGCATTTAAGGAAAATTTATATGAAAATATTGAAATTGAAAAACAATTTATTTGAGTATTTCCCACTAGCTGCGTCCATATCAAACGCCATTTAGTGGTATATTTTATTTTCTTTTTGTGAAAATATGATTTGTGAGTGTGGTGGTGAGTGCGATGCATGATGAAATCATGTAGAGTGGAGTGACATTCTTGACAAAATACAGAGTTGTCACTCCACCTTACATGAATTCATCATGCATCGCACTCACCACCGCACTCACAAATCATATTTGCCAAATATCCATGATATATTACCCTTGAAACATTAACTAAATGAGAACTATAAGACCTGCAACTGCTGGTGCGAAGAAACTGCAGCAGCATCGCACAGGAACAGAATGCGATGCTGCTGCTGCTTGGCGGCTGCTTGGCAGCTGTATGGAATATGTATGTCAGTGGGTGGCATAAATAAAATTTTAATACGGGAAAAAAACGAGTTGTAAGGAAAATATTTGATTTATCCACGTAAAAATTTAAATGAAATATATACTCAGGCGTGGATAATGTTAATATGCGTTATTTCCCTTAGTGTAGAAACAAAGAGATCAAAATCATGCAATACATTTAGCTCATTAAAAAGAGTCAAAGCCCTAGTAATAGGCTCATTTAATGCATAATTAGTTTTGCAAAATTTTATATAAAACAGTTTAGATCTTCTTAAATATCTTAAAGGAATATTAAAAGTTATAAGTTCAACAAGCGATTGACAATATTAATAGCAATATTAATAGCAATACTTACATTCAAACTCAAAATGGAGTTACTATTTGGTGAACTCCTGCTACTGGGAAACTGTAACGGGAAGTGGAAAATGGCAGTGGTGTCAAACTATGAGTCTAAGAAAAGTTTTGAATACACCTATTATATTCCCATATAGTTGCAGGGTACAGCAACACGCGCCGGGAAAAGGCTAGTAATATATACATATAATAGGGCGGATCAATTTTTTTGTCCTTCCTTAATTGATTTTCGTTACTAATTTCGTTAAAACTTATTTAATACTGTCCGTTTGGATTTATCATGTCAAAAATGCAACTTTGGTATTTATTCTGTAGAAAACCTAAAAATGCTAGTTTTATGCTGGAAATTTCTTGTTCAGAAAAGTCCAGTTTGAAAAGCTCCTGCTAGAACAATAATCAATGTTGCTATAGTTTTTGTAGTGAAAGTATTATCATTCCAAAATTACCAAATATTGGGATATTTCGATATCAAATTTCCGGACTTTTGCCTATTTCTCGCAGCACTTTGCACCACCTATTGTTTAAAAGTATGTAATGTTACGAGCACAAAAGACATTAAGATAAATATAATTTGTAAGACTTCAATCGGACAGTTAGTTCCAGAATATGTTTTTGAAATTGTATAGGAGGTGCCACACCGCGTTGTCCAATCCAATATATATATTTTGTGTTAGATCCCAATTGCGGGCCAAGAGACGTTTTGGCTCTTCGGCTTCGTCATCAGTGTCGCCAGATGAAATTACCACCAGAATTCTCTTTTTCTCACACTTAATTCCCACAAATTACCACACTCCCAAAATCCCTCAAAAAACCATAAAATACCTCAAATTACCACAAAATATTTTGAGGTATTGTGGTATTTTGTGGTAATTATCTCACATGTGGTATTTTTTTCCCACGCGAGAGATTTTTACCACAAAATACCATGGGAATTCCCACATCCCACAATCGTTGAAAAATACCATAAGTACTATTTATCGTGCTTTTCTGGCAACATAGTTCGTCATAGACCTCCTATAGCGTGCGCGCTTAATTGAACTGTGTTGTTTTTGTTGAATGTGTTGTTACGGTGTTTGTTATTTTGTCGTGTTGCTGTTGTCTTAGGGCGTGGTCGCTGTGCAATCGAACCGTGCAGAAAAAAGGGGCTGCTTGGACTGCTTGGAGTTAACAGCGATTATGCTATTTAGAGTTAACCAAAAACTTGCGATGATGGAAAGAACAACAAATATCGAAATTGCTGCGGATCGCCGGCGGTAGCTTTTAGCTTAATGATTTGTTTTGTTTTTCTCAGCCAAGTTTTCCCGACTGTGCTTTTTTGTTCTGTTTTCCTGACTCTATTGTTGTTATTGTTGTTGTCTTCGTCGCCTTTGTTTTGGTTGTTGTTGTTGTTGCTTTTGTTGTTGTTGTTGTTGTTGCTTTTGTTGTTGTTGTTGTTGTTGCTTTTGTTGTTGTTGTTGTTGTTGTGGTACTGGTATTTGCAAGAACAGAAGCCATTATAAAAGCCTCTCTCTTATTCCTGTGTTCGATGTGTTCGATATGTATTGATTTTTTCCTGGCTTTTGTTGTTGTTATAAATTCTAATGCGCTTAATTGGCTCGTTGGCACAAAGATGGCCTAACCCGTTTGCGCCATTTGCAAAATCACAGCGCTGTTCCTCCTTCAATAATGCCTCAATCCAACATTATAGGGTCAGAACAAGATGTTGCAATCAGGGTTTTTAGTTTAAAGATCTCTACATTTCTGCTCATTTCATTTCGGTTAAAATTATTTCAAAATCTTAATTCACCGAATATGACAAAACAATGAAGAGAATAATGGACTTAAGAACAAAGTAGTAAGAAACGAGAGAGCATTAAATACAATGTCCTCTCTTCTTAGCTTATGAGCTTCAAACATGTTAAATTAATTCCTTGATCACTGTCACTTACAGCTGAAATGTCAACGAATTAACGGAATAAACGCGTCAAGCACGCAATCATCAACACGCATCTGTTAATGAACTTTTAAATATTGATAGCCATCATAAATTGAATAAAACAATCTGGGTATCTGGATAACTGAAAAATGGATCGAGGGCATACAGGGCAATATGTGCGAAATCTCTGCAGGATATGAAATGTATACAAACTTAACGGTATTTCTTTCGGCTGAACGGTGTTAAGTTTTTCAAGCTGCTTTTTTTTTGGCATGATACACATACTCTTCACATCATTTTGGTTATGTTCATTCTGTTGAAGACATAATAAAGCTATCAATTATTATGTTTTTTCCCCTGTTCTTTCACGTTCATGGAATTTTAACTAAAAAAAGGTGCCGATCACATTTCGACTGTAGAACTTAAAAAAAAACAAAATTTAACTTAACGAAGCTGAAGCATCCAAACATACATACATATGCACATACATACCTATAAAGGCTGCATAAAATAAAGTAACTGAAGTTAATAGAGAGATTTTTATGGTTGGTATTGTGGTGTGCTGACTTGTTGTGGTTGCTTGTTGTCGCCAATGACCATTTGTAAATGTTGTTGTTTTCTTTTTTTATACTGACAACTTTTCTTTTTGTGTATGGGTATGTTATTGTATATGTTTATGTTTTTCAGCTGACTTGCTATTGTTGTTGTTGTTGTTGTTGTTGTTGTTGTTGTTGTTGTTGTTGTTGTTTTAGTGCTGACCCCTCAAAGTGGTTTCGATAACGAACGAACTGCTTTAATTGAGATCTCAATTAAAACAGTCATCGTTTTCGCCTTCGTCTTCGTACTCATCTTCTTGTTTATCATCATCTGCGATTGCCAGTTTAAAGTAATCATCAACTACAACAAAATCACAAAGTCTTGTTTTTATCAATAAACCTGTCTGAAACCAATATTGAACCTTCCAGTATGAAACCATCCTAACTTCCTTCTGTATGTCTGCCTTTAATGATTTGATTTGGAGTGTTTCTTAATTACTTAAAATTTTATCCAATTTTCTCTCTCTACCAATTATGTTTTTCACGTTTTTTTTTTTTGTATTATTATCATTATCGAAATTCTTAAGTTGTTCGGAATCGAAAATTTGGTTATCATTTTTGAGATCATTTTCCATTCAACTAAGTAGGTACGGCTTTGTTTTTCTTATGTGTATCAGAGGCCATTCCTACTATTTTAAAACTATTTAATTATTTTTATATTGTATTACATAAGTATCTTTACAATTTTATTATATTTTTCACTGATAACGATTCTTGGTAGCTTTTAATATTTTCAGAACTATTTTTTTTTAAATCACAATATGACAATATTGTGCCCTTATTGAGCAGACATTTTTACATCTATTTAATTAGTAAATATATTAAAATGTCATTTCAGAGAAAACAATTATGATAAGTGCATAGAAAAAAAAAACACTAATATGCGTCTAGACTAAAAACCTCGTTAAAACGCCAAAATGCGAAAAAAAATATCTAGTGTTACTTTTACACTTTTTGACATATTTCTGTGTTAACTTTATTTGATGTTGTATAACCTTCCTTAATGGGTAAAATGTGTTGCATACACTAAGGGAAAAAAATATTAAATTTATCCAAAAAGTTTTTTAATTTATCCAAAAAGCGAGTAATTTTTGCACCAATAACGCATTTACTTAAATCAACTACGTAAATATTTAAAATTTATTTGAATACTGTTTTAATTAAATAAAATATTTAAATATTTAAACAGAATTAATAAAAAATATATTAAAATTATGTACGAATTTTTTTTAAATATCTTTCAAATATTTACTATTTGAAAATAAAACTATCGCATTTAAATAAAATTTATATAAAAATATTGAATTTAAAAAACAACATATTTAAATTGAATATGTTATTAATGGTTTTATAGCATTATTTTATTCATATAGCGGCCATCAAATGCCATTTGCCTGTATTATTTATTCTCTGTTTCACTTTTTTCGTTCTCTAATTTATACTATTTTTGACAGTTGGTACAATATAAGGGCACCAAATGTCAAAAATAGCACAAACTAGAGGAAGAAAAATTGTCAGAAAAAGTGAGAGAAAAAGTGACAGAAATAAGCAGAATAAGCAAAATATGTAGGTAAATGCCAACCGGTCCAAGATATTTGTGACTAAATATCAAGTTGTCACTCCACCCTACATCATTTCATTTCTTGGCCAAACTTGCAAGCTATATTACCCTTGCAACAATAACTAAATGAGAACTATAAGAAACCTGCAACTACAAGAAATAAACTGCAGGAACAGAGGGCGATGCTGTTGCTGCTTGTCGGAGTATGTGTGTACGTGTGCGATGCTGTTGCTGCTTACTTGTATGGGATATGTGTGGTATAAATAAAATTCAAATACGGGGAAAAAACGAGTTGTAAGGAAAACATTTGTTTTATCCACGTAAATATTTAAATAAAATTTATACTGAGGCGTGGATAATGCTAATATGCGTTCCCTTAGTGTACTCCTCACTTTAATAAAAACGTTCACGCCATCAAAATAGCGGGCTCGACTTAGTATCAAATATAGTTGGCCGTGTGTGAATACTGAGAAATTTATATTACAACTGTTCTCAACGACTTTCCCATAATAGTGATAGCAAGTGACAAAGATACCGGAAATTGAAAAAAATTACATTTTAAATGAAAAAAGAGTTAGCTGTGTCGTGGACACACCCGCAGATTTTGGACTGACAGTTTTTTTTTTATCCTTGTCTTTATTCTTGCCCTATCATTTCCTTTGTCACCAAATTAATTCTCGTCCTTCCGTTATTTTTTTAATTGTCCTAATAATTATCCTACTTCATGTCCAAACTCTTGTTTTAATACATCTCCAAATGATTGACTTAATCTTTACTCAAATCCCTTTCCTAATTTGGAAAGATATGTTTTAGGTGTGTCTAAATCTTTGGCCTAATCCATATTCTAATTGGATTATTAGTCTATAATTAGTCCTTTTCCGCCTTCATAGTCCGGTTTCATTGTGTTATTTTGTTCTTTGTGACCAGTGTTGGTTGCCACGAAAAATACTTTTGAAATCATAACTTTTGTTTTCAACACGTCGAACCTTCGTTTGATTTTTGTTGTTGTTTTTTTTTTTTGCTTTTGCTTTTTTGAATTTGCCTTTACTTTTACTTGTACTTTTTCTTTTGTTTTTGATTTTTATTTTGCTTTTACTTTTGCATTGGTTGTGCTTTTCCGTGGTGGATTAACTATGTCTCAGCTGCATACAATTAATCCATGCAAAATGATGCAATTACGTTACATTAAGCAGTTTCCTGAAAGGCCTCATGGCGGTATCAATGTTTTTGTTTTTTTTTTTTTATCATCTGCCCGAAGACCTCACTTCCATTTTCGTTCCATTAAATTTGCCGTTGCGCCAATAGCCACAGAGTTAAAATTCCATGCAACGTTTTTCATTGTTGTGGCATTTTCACTGCATTATATGGTTGCCACCCTGAAACCATGACGATAAAAATTTTTTAATATTTTTGTTGTGGTTTTCTCACATTTATGCTGTCGTTAAATAAAATTTACCGTAGCAAATCTCCTGAGCAAGTTTTAATTCCATGCAACGATACTATATTTCTGTTGGATAAGCTGCTATCTTCACGACCTGACCTTCCGTGCGAAGAAATGGGCTTAAATCCTAATACAGATGTCTCAATAAGAGGTATAGGAAGCTTGAATTGGCTGTGCAAAGTACGCCCTCCTCCAACCGAGCTGGCGGCGATGCCAGTAAAGGCTACTAGAATAGTGATTTTGCATGAACTTGCTATTTTGTGGCTAGTGTATCAAGATAAAATATATTTGTACGTTTTTCACTTCGCTCAACTGCTTTAAGTATACAATAGCCGCATTCTTTTGTAAGCGAGTGACAAAAGAACGCTGCAACTCGGTTAAAATTTGCTTTTAGTTGCTTAACAACACTGGCAACAACTGTCAAAAAACTTATGATTAGTTTGTTGAAATAAACATGAGAAAATGAACATAAAAAAATGAGTTTGACGTTTGCATGAAATTTCCTAAGGATTTTTTCAGAGCTCATTCACAATAGAGCAGTTTTCTTACTTTTCAACACTGCATATCAAGTCGGATATTAGTTTACCAAGTTGGCTGAACTCGTATAAATAACCGAGTTTGTGTTGTTGTTTTGCATGTACCCCTAATTCTGTTTTTACACGGTAGATTGGTTCCAGAAAAAACCGTGTAAAAAAAGACACTGATCGTATGAAAAAATAGGGGATCGTATAAAAAAAAATTATTAAAATTAGTGAAAAACAAGGATTTTTTAAGAACAATTATTCATGTTTATTTTATTAAATCACATATGTATATAATGTGTATTTACACAAGCATAGTTATTAAAGAAAAAAAAGTCTCTAAGCTTAAAAGCAGTTGAAATTTAATTTTCTTTTATAGTTCTGTGTCTTCGCTTAAAACGAACATTTTGCCAAGAAATGTTGAGCCATCTCCATTTCGAAGGACGATCTAAAATTTAAATTTTGGTTTCCAAAGAAACAGCTCTACGTTTTTATTTAGTATTTGTAGTTTTCGACATTTTCTTTTAGGGATACAAGAAATATTTAATATGAATGAATAAAAAATACTTTTTGGCTTACCTTTTATCTTAATGCGTTAAAATGCAATTTAATTTAACGTAAGAAAACCAATTTTGCCTCTAAAAATGTCTTTATCAAACACGTCTGATTGCATTGATAGTTCACAAAATATTAACACATTTCAATTACTTTGACAAGTAAATCTACAAAAAAGGAATTTCCCTTAATTTGTGATATGAGCATATTTTGCAAAAATTAAATTTGATAAAAAAAATTTAAGCCCAATAAAGAAATTTAAAATGTCCAAACCGTGTTAAATCAAAACCGTGTAAAAACAGAATTAGGTGTATTTAGTTATCCTACCTAGTGTTCTTTTGTAAGTCGGAAGCAAAAGAATGGGGCTAATAGTATGAAATTGGAAAATTTCAGAAAAATTGATCACATAGTTTTAGGCATTAAACAGAAAACGGACTTTCTTCGTAGTTTTTCGTTTTTTTTTTGTTTAAATACAAAATTTTTAAGAAAAAGTAAGACTAATTGCACATCTACAAAGCAAGACCTTTCTATTTATGCCCTCTTTATAAAAATCGCATTTACGGTATAGATTTGATGGTCATCACAAAAGAAGTGCTTGCGTAATAATAATATAGACAAACTGGCCATTTCAGCCCTTGAAAGGACTTTGACAAAACTTCTTATGATCAAGAGTTGTGCGTGTTATTAAATGTTTGAACGCAATTGATCGAGAACTGGACCTACTAGTTTTATGCCTACTCCAAACGGCTAATGTGCATGTTCTCAAGGAGCTTTACATGTCATTATTTGCTCTCTGAGATTTCCCATTACCTGCAGAGAGGTGACGACCGAACAGAAAAATTAATTCAGTTGAAAAAACTTTCTGTGTCAGATGGAAATGAACCATCCTACCAATAGGCCATGTAGTGGAGGGTTTATTAGAAATCACTTGTGGACTTCCGCAGTTTCTGCAGGTTCATTCATAGCGTTAGCAATTTAACTCGAGTAAAATACTAGCTTTCTTATGCCAAAGTGTAGTCCTTGAGATCCTTATTACTTATTTTCCCTTGTCTCTTATTAAACACTTAATGCCAAAACACTTCCATTGTTGTTTTTTTTTTTTATTATTTTTATGAGTATTGCAACATATCTCCGGCTTATACTTCGAAAGAAAGCCCACTCAAGTACCAGGGTAGTTTTTTTTTTTTTTGTTATTCCCGTTTTTGCTACTTTAAGCAGATAACAACAGAAAATGACAGCATTCAAAGTAGAGGATGAAGCCAAGGATAACATCACTACTCAATTAAATACTCGGGTCCTTAAACTATGCCCAACCCTGAACAAAGGTTGAAGGCTGATGCACTTAATTAGAGCATTCATTAAACACGCATTGCTGTACGGATGTGTACGGGCTGCCTAATAGGCTTTTCCAACTCTCATCAGGATATGCATGATTTGGTTTGGCTCAACGTTCCGTGCGAGGGTCGCAAATCCAAAGAAGAAACGTGCAAATACAAAGGACATTCGACCTCTATACACAGCTTAGCAATTTCTTTTAAGGATAAACAGCAGAAATACTATCAAAGATTGTTTTATTTGGTTTGGTTGTTATGTGAACAAGTTTTTGACAAAAAACAACGATGTTGAGTTATGCGATCGTGCTGAACTGAAAAAGATGCTGGGGAAAGTACAGTGAATTTTCTCAATATTATCATATAGTAAAGCGGCAAAACGAAGAATATTACTCAAAGCTTATGCCGAAACATGTTGATTAGTATCCATATCTCTAGGTATTGTAGTCAGTAGCCAGCAGAGCGAATATAAAAAGCAGGGAAGTGCTACAAGGCCGCTCTTACAGGCATACCCAAGAGCTAACACGTCCTTCTTGAATGGAGTTGAAACATGTACCCGTTGTTGTTATTTCAAGAAGACAATAAAAAAAATATAGCTGCAGTCACGCTTTAGTTGGGTCGATCGCTTTCTCTGTCACTCTAGTCTAGGGACAGGATGCTGTCTGCAGGGACGTGTCCAGCCGCAACCATAAATGCATTCCCAGCACGAAAAAGAATCAATGATTCCGAGAATTTCGGTTTTGTTGCAATATTTTTATTTTGGTTGAATTTTTTTCTTACTTTCTTATTTATTATCATGTCTTCGAGACTTGATATGTGACGAGGACGACTCAGAAATGCTAACTCACTTTTGCAGGTAGTTTTTTCCTTATGCTATTGTTTTTATAGTGGCTGTTTTTGTTGTAGGCAGATATAGTACGTTTACACTAGCACGAGGAGCTGAAAAAAAAACAATGAGACATCTTAAGAAGTTTGTTTTTTTTTTATTTTTTCCTTATTTGAATTGTAGTGGTTCTTTTTTTATAAAAATATAAATATAAAAGAAAAAATTGTCAGTTGTTTCATGAGTTATTGCCTCCTGAAGCAATCGCAAGTCAAATGAGATAAGTTCATCGATTCTAACGTTGGTTGGTGTGGACATGATTGGCGTGGATCTTGTACGTTCTGGCCATACAATGTGTTCTATCTCAGACTAAGAAAACAGAGACTAAAGAGTACAAGAGAGCTTTTTTGATGTTTAACATAATAAAAGATTCTTTTTAAACTTTTATGCTTAAACTTTTATGCACTTTTTTCATAGATCAAGAACTGAAAGCAATTTTTTGATCTTGGACACCAATTTCGACGAATTAGATAAGAAGAAATGGAAAGAGTACACTTGAACAGTACCGTCAATTTCAAAATTTAATTTAAATTTTTTACCAATATAAAGGGGTCTATAGAAAAAAACAATAGTAAAATCACCTAATCCGGCTTGGGTGGAAAACATTTGTATGGAAATTAAAAACTTTTGCTTATTCACCAAAGTAATATATTGTTTTATTCATTGTTTTGAAACCACATACTTTGATATCTTGCCAAAAAAAATAATGTTTGATTTACCCAAGCCAAGTATATGGCATATTAACCAATAGTGTAGATAAACCATCGAAACACTTTGACACTTTATCAAAATGGTATGGACTTGAACACTATATTCGCCAGGCTAAGAAAACACGCTTATATAAACTGTCGAAGCCGTAATGTATACATTATAAAATACTTAGTTAATTTATTGAATTAAATATCGGTAAGTTAAACATGTAAAACTTAGATGTTTTGACGAAGTTGTTAGGAGGCTGAAAACTGCCAAAGATATCTTAATAATTATATTAGGTTTTTTGTTCATTTTACATAAGTTTTTTTCTCGGTGTAATGAATTTTTGAAAATCATAAAGTATTCAGCTTAGAGCTTAATTGAAAGTGCGGCACTAAATTATATAGAGAGAGAATTTAAAAATGTTAAATTTTATAGTAACTTATAACTTAACTTTTATAGTAGTTCTTTTTCTATTCTATGTATGTACATCTTCATTAACTTCTTTAGGTTTTTGCTTTGAAAAAATTGGTCACTTTAGTAATTCGAACCATTAAAAACACAGACTAATAATACATATGTGTAGTAAAAACACTTCTGTGACTTTTTTTCTATGCCTGTTTTATAACCATGACTGATCTACAAAAGTAAGAATAAGTACCATCTTTTGTCTGTGTATGTTTGTATGTGTATGTTTGTTCGTTTTCGTTGTTGCCATTGAAAACGTAATTTTAGAATATTTTCGCTTGCCATTTATTGTGTGTGAAATTCATTGACAAAATCATTATTTTTATGACAGTCGCGGCAATGATTTATGTTGTTTGTGTTGTTATCTAAAATATGGTTAATGAGCATGTAGGTGCAAAACTTAATTTAAGAAAGACAAACATACCTGATGTTTTTTTGCGTCGTTTCGTAAAACTGTAACTTAGCTCTAATAAAGTATTCCTTCGACCCGAAATTCGAAATTCTCAAAGTTTGATTGAAATTTGATAAAATTCTCTTGGTTTCTTTGATTATAATAAAATTGACTTCTCCAACTTAATCTTCTCGCGGGTGTCTCTGAGCGGAATTAGTTCGTTAAAAATTCAAGGGTAGTGGGGTTAATTGCAAAGATTAGATTTGGCACAGATGATCCGATTGGAAATCGTGGAGACGGGATGGTAGGAGTGGTAAGATGTAAAATGGTTAAAAAATAATATTTTAAAATTTTAAACGATGATTTAAATTGTTTTGGAAAATTATTTTTTGACCAATTTTCTTGTTACAGAACGTAATCTATGAGATAAGGACTCAGTGGTTAAAGAAACCGTGTAAAGAACCCCAAAACTGTAAAATCTATCTATAAAAAAATAAAGTAATAAATAACTGGCCATTTCAGCCCTTGAAAGGACTTTGTGACCTAGCTTCTTATGATCAATTGTGTTGTGGGTGTTAAGTTTGTACACAATTGACCGAGAACCGGACCTACAGGTTTAGAGCCCTAACCAAAATAGACGAAACGAGACGATTGCAACTTGCCGAATGTTTGCAATCGTTACGTCTGTTTTGACATTTAACCCAAAATGAAACGAGTTCATCCAATTGTCTGAAAAAAGAAGAAGACTACTCTGCACAGCTGTTGTTGACGAGATGAGACGCTAAAAGTTCGGTTCTTACGGAACAAACCGTCTCGTCACACCGTTTCGTTCAGTTCGTTGAGTTTACGTTTGCTTATTTTGGGTAACAATATTGAATTGCATTTAAGCGAACATTTTTGTCTTCACTCGTTACGTAGCGACTCGTCTATTTTGGTTAGGCCTTAACGCCGACTCCGAACGGCGATGAACAGAATGTTCTTGTTCTCAAGAAGCTTTATATGGCATTTTTTATTACTCTCTGAGGTTTGCCATTGCCTGCAGAGAGGTGGCGGCCGTACAGAAAAATCATTTAAAATTCGTTGACATAGAGGGCACGCACTTTAACCAACTACGCCACGGACGCCACAAATCCGAAGCCAAAAACCTATCTATAGGTGCCTTTTATTAAATTCAAATAGACTGGTTTGCAAGCGCGCCAAAATCCAAATCGTATTATTTAAGTCAGTTACAGTTGCAATCCGTAAACCGTTGAGATAATACGAGCTCAGTTTTGAGGATGTATTACTTCTTTACAGCTGCTTGCAGATTTTGTGCTCTAATATGAGCCCTGATCAATTTATAAGCGTGCTAGAGTTACATGATGCAATATTTTACGCTATTTAAAGAAAATAAGATCTCCGCAAAGCCCTCCATGACAATGCAATAAGTGCAATGATGTATTTCGAAATTATATCTTAGTAATATCGCATTTTGAGTTTTCCTCACGTGCATATTAACTTTGAAAAAAATACTGGGTATACTTACGCCAATGGGAAGTATGTTGGCAGTGTATAGGCATCCATCTTGTTGTTATTGTTTTATAGTAGGTATGTTACTTTGTTTCTGATACTATCGCTAAACTCGTGCATCTGGCTTATTCTTGTTTCAACTTGATTTTAATACCCATCGAATGTAGTAGCAGTTTTGACTTTCGCGAAAGAGATGTTCGTTATATGTCTTTTTTTTTATCCAGTCGATTTTGGTTGATATAAAGTAAAAATTACAAATTAAAGCTAAAATGAAAAGTATTTTTCTTTTATCTTAAAAAATACCATCCAAGAATTGTTATTGGCAGATATATTAAGTTTGCCAATTTTTTATTTAAATATTCAATAGAGGCAATGTTTCAAGAAGACTTTTATAGGAGGATAAGAAATATTTCTAATTCTCATATAAATTCACACATTTCACAATTCACTACAACTGTCGAGATTTAATTTTCCATAGGTAGTAATATTGTTTATCATGTCACATTATTTTTATTACTTTATCTTATGCCTTTAATAGGTTGAAACTTAATGAAATTCTTATGGCTAATTTTGCGTCGGAAGTGATTTGCCGTCGCTAAGATCGTTTCAGGTTGTCTCCGTTAATCCGTAACTCTGTATTTAACGCACTCTTTTTACTCTTGTTTGCTTCTCTTTTTCTTTTGTTATTCGTTTTTAATAGTTAAATCACAACATTAATAAAACTTTTTTGTTTTGTTTTTAATTTTGACATTTTAATGAACTTGTCGGAGTGAAAATTGTTTCTTATCAATGTAGATTGAGAACATTTTGATTTTGATCTTTAACTGATCGACGAAAATACGCTTTTACTGGATTTTATCCATTAGATCAGCTGATTAATATTAATTTGTCTCTTTTTGTGTTGGTAACTATTATTTATCACATAGATATAGATATTTTAACAGATAAATCAGAATTGTCAAAATTACAGACTTGGTGCGAATTCTGTGTGCGTACCGCTCTTGTGTTATTTCCGTACTGAGTACTCATGGATGCAAACAAATTGTATATGCAATGCTTGCCTCGCTCGGCTACCAGGCAAAATGCTATGAACAACAAAAACAACAACAACAATAATGCCATCTGAGACGTTTAACGATCTTTCAATTTAGTCGAAATGTAAAGAAACAATGCTTGAACAACAATATTACAGTGGAACAAGTGTTTCTTTTTCTCGCTCGTACTTGGGCTGCTGCGCGCGAACTCTCTTGCTATCCCATTTTTTCCCACCAAAACGTTTCTCTTAAGTTTTCCACAGCTCCATATACAAGAAGAACAAAAAACCAAAAGTCAGCCCAGCAAAGCAACTAAGATCAACAGCCGAAGAGAATAAAAAAAAACAATAATAAGAGATTGAGCGTGCACTCTTTTCTCTTGTGTGCGCTCTTCGGTGTCTTAAAGACGTTGGAGCAAACCCACGCTTCGCATCCTAATTGAGCTTTAAAGTGGAACTGCTTACAGTCTTCGTAGCGTTAAAGGGATGTTAGTATATTTAATTGAACAAAGCCTTCGGTAAGAGCCAATTTTTTTTATTTTTTTTTTTTTAAATAATAAGTTTTATATTTTCAAAACGTTTTAAAGGAAATTTGAGTTATAAAACAACCAATAATACGAGGGCGAAAGTATTGGCCAATAAATCCGGTCAATATAATGTTTATGTTTAATAAAGGGGGCAATTTGCTGGTTACTTTTAAGAACTAATTAAGTTAACCCATTACGCACTATTCAGGGAGTGTATTTTCTATAAAAATAAAGCTGGGAAAATAAAACCCACCATTTCCGACTTAGAATTAGCTGAACTTATTACTAAAACAAATGCTTAGAGTCATCCAAAGAACTTGTTCAATTTTTTTTTAAGCGTTGTTGAAGGCGTTTTTATTTTTTTCGATTTCGAAAATTTGTTGATTGTCAAATAAAATGTACATACAGAAATGTTAAATTCTACAAAAAGAGGGCTAAAATATTTTTCTATCTCGATACTGTAACCAAAACCTTGATAAATCTGTTAAAAATTTAAATTCTTTCGAAAACTGTCTTTCTGAAACTTTCCAGACCCACTCAGTTTTTGTGCGTCGCTTACCAATGCCCCTTTCAAGTTCAAGAGACTTTTGCTTTTAAAAATAACGCTCAAAAAAGTTGCATTACCTTTCATTTGATGAGGAAAGTTTTGCAAGACTAACGAGTAACCATTTATCTCATTTTTATAATCTTAAAATGCTGCCTAAAATGTTACAGGTTAAATGGCTTGATAATCTGGCAACACTGCCGCACAGTCAGCTCTAATTTATTGGATACGCCGCAGAATCTTCTATTAATCACAAAAAACATTAAAGCATGCACGCTGGTCGATTTCATTGGATTATTATTGATAATTTCTTACTTATTTTTATTTGTATGACTTGATGCTGGCGCTAAAAGTAAACATTGCAAAGTGTTGCCACTGCGCTACGGCAATTGAATACATTGACGCGGTGAGTGGCTGTCAGTGAGATGGTTATAAGATAATTCACTCTGGATCAGTGGCGTTCTAGGGCTTGGTGACACCCGGGGCTGAAACCAGTGGTGTCACCCCTACAAAAAACACTAAAAAAAATAATTACAATGAAATCAAAATTTTCTATTAAGCTAAACAAAAATTCAATGCAAACTGTTATATTATGAAAATACATGTTATATAAGATAACAAAAATAAATATAAAGCTTTAATACAAAAATTGCACATACTCAAGTACATGAGTAACAAAAATAAGTAAAAGTTACATTTGGAAACCTTAAAAAATTACATTCTTAAAAATGTACTTTTATAACTTTTAAAGCAGTGAAATTAGATGATCGCCAAAATCAATTGTATTTGTTAATTTATCTGAAACTCTTGCCTGTCCCATAGTTGATCGTAAATAATTTTTTTTTTAACTTCAGCTCAGAAAAACTTCTTTCGCATTAAGCCACCGACACACAAATTGTTAAGAATAGTTTTAAGGCTAAGGAAATATTTGGCAGAGTTTCCAAAAAATTAAAGGTAAGCATTTCTAAGGCGGTCCACCAAAATCATTTTGTGCTGCTTTTATGTGCCTTTGAAGCATTGTTGCCAGATTTTTTTAAAAAAATTGCTAAATCTGAAGAAATTGCATTTTGAACACAGAAACTGCCATTCTAAAAACGAGTTGTTGAACATTTTTTTAATTTTTTATTAAAAACAGAAATAATAACAAAGTCATTTGTATGTAAAATTATAAAAAACTTAAACAATGTATGGTTGTATTTAATATATAAAATAATTCTGGTATTTTATTCACATTTCAGATAATTTTGAATAGAAGTAATTCAGGTGATTTTAATTATTGTTTTTTTACATATCGCCCATTTCCCATTGAAGTGTAATTTCATTTTTTTTTTTTTTTTTTGATTGGCTTATTGATGAGAAAACCAAATCCGAAATTATAAATTTTTGGAATCATTTTTCGTGGCCAAAATGGGGTCTATTTTGAGACAACATAGGTTAGTCAATTTAAATCCGATTTTCGTTAATAGGGTATCACTGAACTACATCTACTTTAACCTTAAGCCCGTTTATCGGGTCATATTGACCCGAGGCACTTTTCATTTGCAAAAAAAAAACATATTAAACATAAAAAATTAAAAAAAAAAATACCAATTTGTTTGTTAAACTTTTATCTTTGCAACCACTGACATGTGCACTATACGCTTATCTGGGTCAAAATGACCCGACATTTTCCACCATGCGATTTGTATGAAGGATCAGTTTTTGTAGAACTTTTTTCACTAATTTTTGCTGTTGTGCACTCCTTTATAAATTTTATAAACTGTGAGTACATTGGAAGTGAGAGACACCATTATTCTGTCGTTGACGCATGGTATAATTAATCAGGTAGGTGTGACAGTTTTCCAGCGAACATGAATTGTCAAAAATCATACAAGATAAAGCAAATAAAAAAAAAAATCAAAAAACAGACGAGTTTGACAATCCATGACGAGTTTGACAATCTCATCTCGTGAGAAAATAGCCTGTTGTCAAACCTACCTGTATAATTGTATCATGTCGTTGACGTATGTACTTTTCATACTTATGTACACTTAACGTATGAAAACATGTTTCTTTTATGGATCTGTTGTGCATGTGCAGTGTTCTCTTTTGTGTTGTCTTTTAGTATTTGTGATATATCATGCTAAAGGCTGAATTACAATACTGCGTTAGGTCGGTCGGCCTTTGACAGCTAGACTAGAAACAATGGGTTCTTATGAAGCAACACAAAATATGACTTCATGCATTGCGTCGACCTCATCCCGTAAAAATTAATTTGAGGGGGTGACGTACGATCAACGCTATGAGAAGAGACATTTTCTACTACCTCGTGCTTTTGACATTCCATATTAACGCAGGGTTGCATTTTCGTTGAGAAATGCTAATATGTGGGTATTCTTGGATTCCGATGGAAAACTAAGATTTTCATAGGATTATCGTGGGAATTTATATTTTGATCCGAGTTTTTTTTAGATTGATAAAATTTTTTAAATTAATATGCTGCTTAAGTAGTATAATAATGATTTTGATGAATTTAGCATGATATTAATATTATTCAATTGTATATCCTATTAAAATTTATCCATTTTTTGGTATATTATAAATAATATGATAAGGGTATTCATGCAAAATGGCAAACTTATATATTGGGCAAGTAGATATTTTAATGAGATTGGTTGAGGACGAATACCCTTAATATCAGTGTTTGAATAATTTAACACACAAAGGAATATTGTATTTTTACTTTGAAAAAAATAAAAGTACATGCAAATTTATTGCTGCTAGCAAGATTTGCACTTGCCCACAAAATGTCAAATGATAAATATAAAAGCATACTAAGAATGAAATGATATATATAACACTGTCAAAAAATAAAAAAATTAGAGGTGCGATTTTCTCATATTAAAATTAAATATTTGTACTCAAAAATTTTCGTTACCAGTTTTTAAATAAAAAATAAAACTTACTATAAATACCCCGTTAGCCAGAAATTCCTTAACAAATAATCATCTCTGAGTCTGAGAAGAATTTTTACTCTTTTTTATGATTTACTCACGAGTTTTCTTACAGTTTTCTAAGATAATTTTTTCTAATAAATTATTTTTTAACTTGTTAAAATCAAGGGGAAGGCCTTGTTATTTGAATCACAAAAACGGTTTTTAATTTTTGCGTAAAATTTAAACAATGTTTCCTTATATGTAAGTGTTACAGCTTTTAAAAAGAGTTGAAAATTTTCAAATTTGAATTTAAATTAGTTTTACAATAAAAACAGTTTTCGCTTCTAAAATGTCATTGTAATAAAAATTTTCGCAGTATTGAAGATATGTAAGTATTTTTGGTATCAAAATAACGAAAATTTTTTGATTTTACTAAATTTAAGAAAAATTTTATATTTTGTAAATATTTGCATCCGTGGCGTCCGTGGCGTAGTTGGCTAAAGTGCGTGGCCTCTATGTCAACGAACCTGGAGACCCGGATATTTCCTACACTTTGATCTCAAAATTTGCAAAAATTTCGGCAAAAATTAACAGTAATAATAATAATAAATAGCAGTAATTTTGACAAAAACACGAACAATAATGACATCAAGCAATCACATTTTATAAAAAAAAAATATACATATATATAAAAATATCGATCAATCAAAGAAAAATTTTTTGCCATAAAAACTGAAATGTGTTTCCAGAAATTTCATTTTCAATTTTAATTTAATTTCACATTTTATCAATAAATTGGAAAGCGTTCATTTATTTTGAAGCTTCTAGTCCGAATTTTCACATTGATATGTGACATTTTTCATTATTTCGCAGATTATATTACACTTAATAAAAAGATCTTAGCTTTCTAAAGTAGGTTTTATGGTTCTTAATGATTTTATGGCAATATCTTTTAATTTTTCATTGATTAAAATTATAATTGCATGATTTCGGAAAAAGGGACGTTTTGTGGGATTTTTAGTATAGCTGCTTTTGTTGGCATCACTAAAATGACAGACGCACGATCTGTCAACGCAACATTGAGTTTTGCAAGGGAGTTTGAGTTTGAGGTCGTCCGTTTTGACAGCTTATATCGTAAAGTTTTTACAACGGAGACTAACGTACGATCAGCTCACGACCGACTTAACGCAGTATTGTAATTCAGCCATAACACTTCACGTTTTATCGTTTAAAGTAGGGTTGCTTTAAAAACGTAATGCTGAAATCGCAATACTGCGTTAGGTCGGTCGTGCGCCGATCGTACTTTATATCGACGTTTCAAAAACTTTACGAGATAAGCTGTCAGAACGCACGACCTTCGAATTTTGCACTCTCAATATTGCGTTAGTAGGTCGTGCGTCTGCCACTAAGATGATGTCAATTAAACCAGCCATGCAAGAAATCCCAAAAAAGTTGTTTTCCCCACAATTCTCAATCCCGCAATTTTCTATATAAATGCCTTTAAAAGGCCTTTAATAAGGTGGTTCGTGAAAAGTATTTCAATAAATATTGCTTTACCAGCATGAGTTATAAAAAATATTATATAAATCATAAATTCCAACGATGATAAGCGAAATCCCATGAAAATCTATCTTTGCCAGTGAAACTATAAAACACCCACATACTAAGCTCTTTCAACGAAAATGCAACTCTGCTATAGCAAGAAATGTCAAACGCACGACCGAGTAGAAATGGTATGTATATACTCATCTCGTTAGATCGTACTTTGATCGTATTTACCCCTTCGTATGATATTTACGATCAAAGTACGATCAAAGTTTGAGGTCGAATTGTGAATTGCTGCATAAGAACACGTGAGTTTCTACTCGAGCTGTCAACGCACGATCGACCTAACGCAGTATTGCGATTTAGCCATAATGCTTTAACTTAGAGTTGGGCAAATGGAGCACATTACTCACAGTAATTACGCACAATGTACGCCAACTGTGAGACACAGGCGCACAATATGCGACAGCAGTGTTGCCAGATATGGCGATATCTCGCCAAACTGGCGGTTTGAACAACCACTTTCGCGAGAGGAATTTTGTTTGGCGTGATGACGAAAAAGTGGCGGTTTCAAACTTTTTTTTGGCGATATTTCTTAAAAAGAAGTCAAAATCCTTTTTTACGTTATGCAACACTTCACAATGCAAACATTTTTTTACATCTCTACTTCTTAATTTGCCGAGCAAGAGTTCTACCACAACATAAAACCTAAAATCATTTTTCTCAGTTCCAATTTGTTCAGTTTGCGCGCCTTTACAAAATAAATACATAAAATGCCAAAAAATCAGGAAGGAGTAAGAAAGTACGGAAATGATTGGGAGAATGCAAGTTGGGCTTAAGGTAAGAAGTTTTATATAGTATTAATTTAACAACAAATTACAACTCAAATAATTTAAGCGATGAGCAGTGATAGCGCTTTCCTGCCAATTGATTTAATCGATTTCGGAATGAGTTTTTCAAATCAACTTTTATATGTTAATTTAACTGTAGACACTATTTTTAATTTAAAACTGTCTTGTTTTCAACATTTGCGCAAACTAATGCTTGAGATGGCTATTCGGTTGCTAAAAACATTGAAAATTTCAGAAAATTCAAGGTTCTGTGTCCTGAAAGATGCATCAATATTATTGAATATGAAAAATTTTCTTGTTTCTGAAATTTTTAACGGGTTTTGGGATCCGACAGTCTCCGCAAGCAAATATGAAAATCGATGGAATAAACTCCCTTTTGTTGATTGGAATAGTTATTTTCAAAACAACGTCCCAAGAACTGCTTTCAATTGCTGCTTTCTGGTTAAATATTTACAAATATGAGGATGGAGTAGGCAACAGATATTTCAGAGAGCTCGCTGAAGTGGTAATTAAAATGCTTTTGATACCAACTAGTAATGGATGTGAAGAAAGAGTTTTTTCTATTATGAACAACATTAAAACTAAGAAACGAAATAAAATGCAATTTGAACTACTTCAGGCTCTCTTAAGAATATCAATTTATACACTTCGTCTCATGACTATAGCACACTTTAAACTTTTTTTTAACTGCTTATAAAAATTTGTTAAAACACCCTGTATGAAACAACGAAATTTAACGAAAATTTTCTTACTCTCTTCTACTTCTTCTCACCTCATTTTTTTCGCTTAAATTCTGCTCTTTGAAAAGAACCGTTACAAATTGTAAAGTGATCGCATCATGATACAATTATACAAGGTAGGAGTGACAACTTGCTTTTTTCTCACCAGTACCTTGCAGCGACTGTCATTTGCCTGTATATTTTGTTTTCTATTTTCTTTTCTTCTTTTTTCGTTCTCCAATTTATACTATTTTTGACAGTTAGCGCAAGACGAAAAAACTGTCACTCCTACCTTGTATAATTGTATCATGGATCGCATATTGGCACCTCTTTTTTCGTTTTATAACTATAGCACACATTTGAAAAGGTTACTTTAAAGTGAAAACACGTGAAGGCAATATAATTTTTTTGTGTTATAAAATGAAAAAAAATAAATAAAAACTGAAATGCCACGAGGAAGGAAGTTGTCTGACCTAGAAAAAGGCAAAATTCTTGGATTTAATGAAGCAGGCCTAAGAATTAGCGATATTTCAAAGAAAATTTCCAGAAGTAGGAAAGTTATTTATAATTTCCTCTCAAATCCGAAAGATTACGATAGTAAACGACGAGGTGGTCCAAAAAAAAAACTTTCGAGTCGCGAATGTAGGAGAATTATACAAAAAGCCAGCAACTCTGCACTAAGTTGCAGTCAACTTGCTGCTACAATCACAACAAAAATATCTAAATCGACGGTATGGAGAATTCTCAATGAGGCACCGAACATCTGTCGACAAAAAATGAAAACGGCACCCAGATTACTGAAACGTCATAAGATTGCCCGGCTTAATTTTGCTAAGCCAAATATGCAAACAAATTGGTCTCAGGTATTCAAGGTACATCTATTACTTTCTATCCTTTTCTGAATATTTTTTGTTCTATAGATTATATTTTCTGATGAGAAGAAATGGAATCTAGATGGCCCTGATGGTCACAGACAATATTGGCGTGATTTACGGAAAGAACCACAATATTTTTCTCATAGAAATTTCGATGGTGGCTCGTTAATGGTATGGGGTGCGTTTTCGGCGGATGGTGTGTTGGAACTGCAAGTTGTTTCATCAAAAATGAAGAGCAGCGACTACATCAAGGTGCTCCAGTGAACTCTACTATCATTTTTGAGTCAGAATGTTGAAAAAAGTACACATTTCAACAAGATAACGCTTCTATACACTCAAGCAGAGAAACAAAGCAATGGCTTCAAACTCATAATATCTCGGTTCTGGAGTGGCCAGCCTGTTCACCCGATCTTAACCCGATCGAAAACATCTGGGGCATATTAACAAGGAAAGTTTTTGCAGAACACCGCCAGTACAACTCAATTCCAGAACTAAAAACTGCAATTTTCAATGCCTGGGAAGGTATTGAAGAAAATGTTTTAAAAACCCTAGCTAGTTCTATGGAAAACAGAATATTTGAATGTATACAGCATAACGGAGGTGCGACTCATTACTAACTTTTTTTTTAAATAAAATTAAAGAAGAACAACTTATATTTGAATGTGTTTACTAAAGTGTGCTATAGTTATAAAACGAAAAAAGAGGTGCCAATATGCAATCACTTTACAATTTGTAACGGTTCTTTTCAAAGAGCAGAATTTAAGGAAAAAAATGAGGTGAGAAGAAGTCGAAGAAAGTAAGAAAGTTTTCTGTAAATTTTGTTGTTTCATACAGGGTGTTTTAACAAATTTTTATAAGCAGTTAAAAAAAAGTTTAAAGTGTGCTATAGTCATGGGACGAAGTGTAGTAATAATTTTAAAACATGCTGTGAAAGTTTTCAGCTTAAAAAAGAAATCTTAAAACGTTTTAACTCTAAAATTATGTACCCAAAACCAGAAGACTCTGAACTTGAAAACAGTGAAGAATTGGACCTGCTTACAAATTGATAAAAACCAGTAATATTTTTTTGGACGTTGTTATAGATTTGGTATTTTTTATACTTAGTTTTTACTTTACTTTACTTTTTTTATATCGCTTATTACTACATATAGTTTAAACTGCAATTTCTAGTCATATACATATACAAATATAATAAATATATTTACAATTTATATATTTATTATGGTTTTATTTATTTTTTTTTAACGTTACAAAAAAAAAAATTTTGGCGGTTTTTGGCGGTCTAGGTATCGACAAATGGCGATCAAAGAGTATAAAAAACTGGCAGCCCTGTGCGACAGAGCTTGATAACTGCGTGCTAAGTGTGTTAGATCGGGTGGGGTGCCATGACTCGGGTGAAAGAGAAAAATTGAGCGAAGAAGAAGCGAATAAGAGAGTACCACTGAGCGCATTATGATTTTCGCAAAGCAGACTCTCAAACTTGATATATTTTTAATTCAATTAGTTAAGGTAGGATTGAAAAATTTCAGAATTCCAAACAATTAAGAATTAACTCAAACAAAAATTATTATAAGTAACATTTATTTGCTCACTTGCTTCAATTTTAGAAACTCTGACATAAAATTAATTCACTTCAAAACAACTCTAAAAAAACAAATTTTGGATTTTACATTTTGTAAACAAACTTGTATAATTTTTTTTTTTTTTTTTGTAAATTCATAAAGTGACAACTGAAGGTAACAATGCATGTCTTGTTTTTTTTTTTTGGTAAACTTTGTTGGTACATAGGTTGCAAACAAATTTTGGGCAGTAACAATTTCAGTAAAAATTTGGTAAATAAAATGTTTTAAGTGGCAACGCTGGTCTGCATTGCAAAAATCTTAATTGCTCTCAGTACCGACCAAAACCAATGTTGCTTGCTCAGTGATTTCAAATAAAGGGCATTTTATAACTACTAGTTAATATTCGGCACATAATGCAGAGACCAGTTTTGAGTGTGCATTTTTTACTTAAAGCCAGAAAGTTTTAGTTATCTACTTACTTTTAAAATTTTTAACAAAGAGGTATTTTTTAGGCTTTTATTTTTTATTAAGCACCTCACGTTTTTATGAGATCTAAAAGCGCCACTCTAGCAGAAATTATTTTATACTTTTTAGTTCGTTTTAAAAACATGGTATATTAAAAAATTTTTTTACTTAAATTGTTATTTTACGGTTTTTAGTCTTGTGTAAAATTTGACAATAGATTTTGAAGGTTTTATGTTTTTATCAGAACAAAATTTGTTTTAAGAACCGAAATGGTTCAATAAATATTAAAAAAAAAAATATGGACATTTCCACAGTATGGTCTACCGGGATCGAAAATTAAAATGTTAATAAAGAAATGATTTTTTTTTAATATTATATTAAAAAATGCATACATTTTTATAATATAGTGCATTTACAGCTTATCTCAGTTGTTATTTTGAGAAAATTTGCCTGAAAACTGAAAATATATTTTTCTTGATCTAAGCTACTTTTAATGCCTTTTTCTCATTAGTATTTTGACGTGACGAAGTTACGTTATACTCCTCTAGTTTCCAAAAAAGTTAAAAAATGAATTTTTTAAAAATTCATCTGCGTTTCATTGAATTGTTACTCGCTGGGTATAAGAGCTATGATTAAAAATATAGTATAACCGTAAAGGTTAATTCTTTGGCTATATTAAAAAAGCAAAAAAAAAATTTAATACGGCATAGGGACGTAGTGGGAGCTGCGTAAGCAACGCAACTGAAAATTTGTTACATGGAATTATTACTTGCTGAGTATTAGTGCTAGGATTAAAAATACGATACGCCAATAAAGGCCTATTGGAAGCCCTCACAACAAAATTAGACAAAAAATTTCTGACATCATAAGGACGCTGAGAAAGCCGCTCAAAGATCGATAACGCAACATTCATGCAGCGGCGTTGCATTGAATTTTTACTCAATGAGTATATAACCTACGATAAAAGTGTAAAAAGGAAAATAAAGTTTTTATACATGGCTTTACGACAAAAATAAAAAAAAAATTCCGGCGTCGTCAGGTCGTGAATATAGCAGCTTATGTAACAGAAACGTAATATCGTTTCATGGAATTATTACTCACTCAGAAGGAGTGCTACAGTAAATTTTGTTTAACGACAGCAGGGATGTGTTATTACGCTTCACAACTAAATTACAAAAAAAATTTTGTTGTCATGATTTCAGGGATGCAATCACATAATGTAGTAAAAATGCTACAGCCATGAAAAAACGTTGCATGGATTTTTAACTCTGTGACTACTGGTGCAACGGTAAATTTTAAGGAACGAAAACAAAGGTGAGGTCTTCGGGCATATGACAAAAATAAAAAAAAAAATTTTACGGCGTGTCAAAAACCCCCAGGGAACCGCCTGATGTGACGCATATGCATCACTTTTGCTGGATTAATTGAAATTAGAGCTCAACCAATGGGGATGCAAAAAAAAAAGCTAAACGAAAAGCACCAACTCCAAATCCAACAACATCTCCAACACCAATACCAACACCAACACCAACACCAACACCAACACCAACACCAACAGCAACACCAACACCAACACCAACACCAACACCAACACCAACACCAACACCAACACCAACACCAACACCAACACCAACACCAACACCAACACCAACACCAACACCAACACCAACACCAACACCAACACTAACACCAACACCAACACCAACACCAACACCAACACCAACACCAATACCAACACCAACACCAACATCAACACCAACACCAACAGCAACACCAACACCAACACCAACACCAACACCAACACCAACACCAACACCAACACCAACACCAACACCAACACCAACACCAACACCAACACCAACACCAACACCAACACCAACACTAACACCAACACCAACACCAACACCAACACCAACACCAACATCAACATCAACATCAACATCAACATCAACATAACCATTAACATCAACATCAATATCAACATCAACATAACCATTAACATCAACATCAACATCAACATCAACATCAACATCAACATCAACATCAACATCAACATCAACATCAACATCAACATCAACATCAACATCAACATCAACATCAACATCAACATCAACATCAACACCAACACCAACACCAACACCAACACCAACACCAACACCAACACCAACACCAACACCAACACCAACACCAACACCAACACCAACACCAACACCAACACCAACACCAACACCAACACCAACACCAACACCAACACCAACATCAACATCAACATCAACATAACCATTAACATCAACATCAATATCAACATCAACATAACCATTAACATCAACATCAACATCAACATCAACATCAACATCAACATCAACATCAACATCAACATCAACATCAACATCAACATCAACATCAACATCAACATCAACATCAACATCAACATCAACATCAACATCAACATCAACATCAACATCAACATCAACATCAACATCAACATCAACATCAACATCAACATCAACATCAACATCAACATCAACATCAACATCAACATCAACATCAACATCAACATCAACATCAACATCAACATCAACATCAACATCAACATCAACATCAACATCAACATCAGCATCAACATCAACATCAACATCAACATCAACATCAACATCAACATCAATATCAACATCAACATCAACATCAACATCAACATCAACATCAACACAAACAACAACAACTACAACAACAACAACAACAACAACAAAAATCTAGTTAGTTACGATTTCACTGCTCACAAACAACAAAATAACACAATGAAACTGGAAAAGGACAATGACATGAATTTGGATATGGATTAGGACAAAAACTAAGACACACCTTTTTAAACTAGGAAAGGGATTCGGTATATTTGATTAAGTCAAAAATTTGGTCATGGATTAGAACAAGAGTTTGGACATGAAATAGGAGTATAAAGAAACACCGTCACGTCAAAACTTACGGGTGTGTCCACGACACAGCCAACGCTCTTTTTTTGTTTATATATTTATTTTATGGTTGCTCTCATCAAAAAAATGAAAAGAAACCAAACAAAGCTCGATTAACGGTAAATTTTTATTTTGCTTTCATTGATATTATAATGTCGCGTTCTTCGCTATCGTAAGTGTAAGTTTTTAAAAAAAAATTTTATTTTATTTTAACTTGCATATATATATTATTTATGCAGATGGATAAAACACGAGCATGATGCATTGTGCAACACTTTGAAATGATGCATTTTCTTTACACCATAACTTCTGAACCCTTCAAGAACACACCTTAATTTTATATCGTTGGAAAGGTCTTGAAACGTATAAAAAACCAAAATAAAGAAACTGAAAAGAAATTATAGCGTCTGTTGCTGGCATGGCGTTAAACTTTGAAATTAACAATGGGTAAATTTACAGCAATTTTTTTAAAAGTTTTATATTTTATCCTTCAAATAGAGGAGATAACCATTCCAATTATACCTAAGTTAATAAATCTGATTTAAATTGACTGAACTACATTGTCTAAAAATAGTCCCTATTTTGACATTTTTTTGAAACTTTAAACTCCGGAATTGGTTTTCTTAGCAAAAAACCAACCTAAAAACAAATTTTGAGTCAAATCGGAGATGGTCAGTGCGACTGCTAGGTCACCTCAATCTGAAATGGGCGATATATATTTGGAAATATATCCTTATTGCACTGTTGTATGGCTTGAAAAACTGTGTTTTTACCATCATAATTTTTTTTATTACTTATATTATACCAAACATTAGGCTCATTTTTTATGTCATCAAAATCTCCTTCCAAATCATCTTTATAAAATCGGATTAGTTTTTCAAAAGCGCCTAAAGCTTCAACATTTAGCGATTTTTTTGCATCAGGAAAATGTGATTGAAATCAAATTAAAATGTCTCTATGTTTTAAAAAAGAGCGTTGGCTGTGTCGTGGACACACCCGTAAGTTTTGACGTGACGGTGTTTCTTTATACTCCTATTTCATGTCCAAACTCTTGTTCTAATCCATGACCAAATTTTTGACTTAATCAAATATACCGAATCCCTTTCCTAGTTTAAAAAGGTGTGTCTTAGTTTTTGTCCTAATCCATATCCAAATTCATGTCATTGTCCTTTTCCAGTTTCATTGTGTTATTTTGTTGTTTGTGAGCAGTGAAATCGTAACTAACTAGATTTTTGTTGTTGTTGTTGTTGTTGTTGTAGTTGTTGTTGTTTATGTTGATGTTGATGTTGATGTTGATGTTGATGTTGATGTTGATGTTGATGTTGATGTTGATGTTGATGTTGATGTTGATGTTGATGTTGATGTTGATGTTGATGTTGATGTTGATGTTGATGTTGATGTTGATGTTGATGTTGATGTTGATGTTGATGTTGATGTTGATGTTGATGTTGATGTTGATGTTGATGTTGATGTTGATGTTGATGTTGATGTTGATGTTGATGTTGATGTTGATGTTGATGTTGATGTTGATGTTGATGTTGATGTTGATGTTAATGGTTATGTTGATGTTGATATTGATGTTGATGTTAATGGTTATGTTGATGTTGATGTTGATGTTGGTGTTGGTGTTGGTGTTGGTGTTGGTGTTGGTGTTGGTGTTGGTGTTGGTGTTGGTGTTGGTGTTGGTGTTGGTGTTGGTGTTGGTGTTGGTGTTGGTGTTGGTGTTGGTGTTGGTGTTGGTGTTGGTGTTGGTGTTGGTGTTGGTGTTGATGTTGATGTTGATGTTGATGTTGATGTTGATGTTGATGTTGATGTTGATGTTGATGTTGATGTTGATGTTGATGTTGATGTTGATGTTGATGTTGATGTTGATGTTGATGTTGATGTTAATGGTTATGTTGATGTTGATATTGATGTTGATGTTAATGGTTATGTTGATGTTGATGTTGATGTTGATGTTGATGTTGGTGTTGGTGTTGGTGTTGGTGTTGGTGTTGGTGTTAGTGTTGGTGTTGGTGTTGGTGTTGGTGTTGGTGTTGGTGTTGGTGTTGGTGTTGGTGTTGGTGTTGGTGTTGGTGTTGGTGTTGGTGTTGGTGTTGGTGTTGGTGTTGGTGTTGGTGTTGCTGTTGGTGTTGGTGTTGATGTTGGTGTTGGTGTTGGTATTGGTGTTGGTGTTGGTGTTGGTGTTGGTGTTGGTGTTGGTGTTAGTGTTGGTGTTGGTGTTGGTGTTGGTGTTGGTGTTGGTGTTGGTGTTGGTGTTGGTGTTGGTGTTGGTGTTGGTGTTGGTGTTGGTGTTGGTGTTGGTGTTGGTGTTGGTGTTGGTGTTGCTGTTGGTGTTGGTGTTGGTGTTGGTGTTGGTGTTGGTGTTGGTATTGGTGTTGGAGATGTTGTTGGATTTGGAGTTGGTGCTTTTCGTTTAGCTTTTTTTTTTGCATCCCCATTGGTTGAGCTCTAATTTCAATTAATCCAGCAAAAGTGATGCATATGCGTCACATCAGGCGGTTCCCTGGGGGTTTTTGACACGCCGTAAAATTTTTTTTTTTATTTTTGTCATATGCCCGAAGACCTCACCTTTGTTTTCGTTCCTTAAAATTTACCGTTGCACCAGTAGTCACAGAGTTAAAAATCCATGCAACGTTTTTTCATGGCTGTAGCATTTTTACTACATTATGTGATTGCATCCCTGAAATCATGACAACAAAATTTTTTTTGTAATTTAGTTGTGAAGCGTAATAACACATCCCTGCTGTCGTTAAACAAAATTTACTGTAGCACTCCTTCTGAGTGAGTAATAATTCCATGAAACGATATTACGTTTCTGTTACATAAGCTGCTATATTCACGACCTGACGACGCCGGAATTTTTTTTTTATTTTTGTCGTAAAGCCATGTATAAAAACTTTATTTTCCTTTTTACACTTTTATCGTAGGTTATATACTCATTGAGTAAAAATTCAATGCAACGCCGCTGCATGAATGTTGCGTTATCGATCTTTGAGCGGCTTTCTCAGCGTCCTTATGATGTCAGAAATTTTTTGTCTAATTTTGTTGTGAGGGCTTCCAATAGGCCTTTATTGGCGTATCGTATTTTTAATCCTAGCACTAATACTCAGCAAGTAATAATTCCATGTAACAAATTTTCAGTTGCGTTGCTTACGCAGCTCCCACTACGTCCCTATGCCGTATTAAATTTTTTTTTTGCTTTTTTAATATAGCCAAAGAATTAACCTTTACGGTCATACTATATTTTTAATCATAGCTCTTATACCCAGCGAGTAACAATTCAATGAAACGCAGATGAATTTTTAAAAAATTCATTTTTTAACTTTTTTGGAAACTAGAGGAGTATAACGTAACTTCGTCACGTCAAAAATCTGCCACTCGGGCTTGTGATAAATGTATCTAAGAAAGGTATGTAAATTGATATGCGATAATACGATTCAACACATTGTGCGTTAGGGTGGAAAGATGCAACTTTTGGTCTCGTCAAAATGACTCCATTGGTTATCCACTGCTTATTTTTCAGCATTTAAATACAATTTTTGAATTCTATTTCGGCATTATCTCTTACATTTTTTACTTCTTGCAAACTGATATTGGCTAAATCGACTGCTTGTGTCAAATCAATGTTTCGAGTTTGAAAAAATTTGCATAAAATACATGAATACCCAAATACTTGGTTAATACACTGCAAAGATATAAGAAAGTCTGTCTTTTGTAATGCACAATTCAGTTAATTGGCTTGCCTGGATGTGTTTGTATCCTCCCAACAGGAAATTTTGCCTAATGCCATGTTATTACTTATCATGTTTTTCTTTTTGTGACAATAATTTGGGGGGGTTTAAACCCCAAAATCCCCCCGTTGGTTGCGCTTCTGGACGGAATAAGTGTCAAAGGCAAAAATGTTCCTTTTGCAAAAGTAATACATATTAACCCTTTCCGGCACAAACACAATAAAATTTGTATGGGAGCCCCTCTAAGGAGTGGTCGGAGGGACTAGGTGCCAAAGGCAAAAATGTTTCTTTGCAAAAATAATGGGGGTCGGTCATACATATTAACCCTCTCCGGCACTCTTTTAAAGGTCACATGCTCAGGTGTATGGAATAAATATTTTGCTAAATAGTTTTTAAAGAATATGTCATCAAAAGCGAATTGACTAATTCTACGTCTCGTGTTACGACATAGTCGAAACTAATGTATCTTTTTTATTTAATTTATTTATGTATCTAGATAATTGAATAATTTGGCTACAAAAATGTAGTTTCCTTAATTTTAATTGGAAAAATTATTTAAGGAATTGAATGAATTTCCTGTTGGTTGGAATGAATTTCCTGTTGGTAGTTGGTAAACTATTAAAATAAATAGTTGATTTTTCTAAAATATGTAGGTGTCGTTTCCACTCTTAAGTGGGAATGCAATCTAAATATTTAGATAATTTTTCTACACTTAGTAGGTGGCTTACCTAATCTGAAGTGGACATAGTTTAAAAAAATTAGCTAATTCTTCTAATAAATTATGTGTCTTATCGTTTTTATGGCTGAAGGTACACCAAAATATTTAGGTGCTTTATTTACTCTCGCAGTTTAACCACCCAATATAATTGTAATAATTAACATTTAGAAATTGGTAGCGCACCTAATCAAATTCGTTGACTGAAAATCACCGATTACTTTAGCTGAATTCACAACATTTTTAAGTAAAAGTTCTACTCTTTTTTTTCTGTGTACGAATGTCGCGTGCTCGGCCATGGAATTGCCCATATGTGTGTGGTCGCCATGCACGGTAGAAGTGAAACTTTAACCCAAACAATCACACCATACCGTACCATACCATACCACACGTACCATAAAATACCATAGCCTACCATACTCATCCAATGTGTCATAAAACTATGTGCTATGTAGAATTTTATATCAAAAACATAACGATATAAGGAAAATAAATGCTATTTAGAAATATACTCTGTGTAGTCTTCACTTCTTGGTAAACACACTGTATTTTAAACATACAGCACTGCAATCTGACCTTCTGCGGTTATACAAAGGGTTTTTGATTCCAGGTTTGATTTGAAATTACTACACAAAAGTTTGAAATATACTTTAAAATTTTGTACAGCATAACTCTGTTACTTAGCAGCAGTCAGTGTTTGTCTTTTCGCTTAAGGTTGATGTTTTTGATATGAATATCAAAGACAAGCTCCATATGCGGCAAATTTTTTTATTTCCATTCCCCATTTGAACTCTGTATTTCTTGGTGAGCACACTGTATTTTAAATAGGCAGCACTGCAATCTGTCCTTCTGTGGTTATAAAGGGTGTTTTTTTTTAGGGGTTTGTTTTTCGAATAGAGATAAAACTGGCATTTTGTGGTCAAATCTGGCAACTCTAAGTCATTTATGTTCAGTTTGGTTTGCCATTTCATCATGAACAGGTTGACAAAAGAACAACGCTTGCAAATCGTGCAAATTTATTTCGAAAATAATGGTTCAGTTCGCGAAGTTTACCGCAAGCTCCGTCCATTTTATGGTCGACATAATCGTCCATCAGAGCAATTAATTCGGTTAACCATGGGTCGTTTTCGCACTACGTTTACTCTATGTGATAATACGCATCCGCAGAGACGTCGAACAGTGCGCACCGAAGAAACAATTGCCGCTGTAGAGCAAAATGTTGAAGAGGACCCGAATGAATCGATTCGCCACCGTGCACAGCAATTGGAGCTTTGTCCATCAACTTTATGGAAGATTTTGCGCAAAGATCTTGGCTTGCGACCTTACAAGATCCAGCTTGTGCAGGAATTAAAGCCGCGAGACCATGCAATGCGTCGTGATTTTGGTGTATGGGCCGAAAATGAGATTGATCTCGATGCTGATTTTCATCGCAAAATTTTGTTCAGTGATGAGGCTCATTTTTGGTTGAATGGCTACGTCAACAAGCAAAATTGCCGCATTTGGAGTGAAGAGAATCCACATGAGATCCTTGAGACGCCATTACATCCACAAAAACTGACTGTTTGGTGTGCTCTATGGGCTGGTGGAGTCATTGGGCCATACTTCTTCCGAAATAATGCTGGAGAGTCAGTTACCGTTAATGGAAACCGGTATAGAGCCATGATAACCGACTATTTTATTCCCGAATTGGATGGCATGAATGTGGATGAGTTGTGGTTCCAACAAGACGGCGCTACATGCTACACAGCGCACGTCACAATCGATTTATTGAAGGAAACATTCGATGAGCGCATAATTTCGCGGAATGGACCTGTCAATTGGCCACCAAGATCGTGTGATTTGACACCATTTGATTATTTTCTTTGGGGATATGTGAAGTCGCTCGTCTACGCCAACAAACCAGAAACGTTAGGGGACTTGGAGGCCAACATTCGTGGCGTTATTGCCGACATACGGCCCCATATGCTCGAAAAAGTGGTTGAAAATTGGACCCGTATAATTGGCTTTATTCGAGCCAGCCGCGGCGGCCACATGCCCGAAATCATATTTAAACATTAATGGCATAAAATTATCCTTCCAATAAAGCCAAATTGATGGACATTAAAACGATTTTCTTGTGTTTTATTTCAATTCGAAGTTCTATGGACATTATGATGGACATTAAATCGATTTTCTTGTGTTTTATTTCAATTCGAAGTTCTATACCTCTAAAAAAAACACCCAACACCCTATTCACCAAAGGGTGAATATTCTATCAAAAACATCAACTTTAAACGAAAAGACAAACAAATAAAATTAAACGACGAAATTATGCTATTGTTGCATATTGTTGTTATGCAAACTACGAAAACAATTGACAGAAGTTGAGAGACTACGAAGTAACGCACAAAGAGGAGACGCGCTAAATGCGTTTATAGCTCCTTTTAAGTTTTGGACTGAAAATTTGTCCGACAGTTCAACAGCTACTGCAACGTTACAAATGTTGGTTTGTGTACATAGCTAAGCGTGGTTTGTATATCGTACAGCAGAGCTGTAAAAGATTGAATCATTTTCAGTTTTCATTCTCTTGTTTAAAAATTCAAAAGCTGAACAAAGCCGCAAGGATTTGTTGTTGTCTGAAGCTGTTTTGTGTGTATGCGTGTGTGACTATTGGGCATGACTGTGATGGGTTGACATTGGCTTGATATCATGTATAGAAAAAGTATTATATACGACAAATTGTAGAAGTTAGTTTTTATACATTTTGTTAATAATATTTATTGTTAATAAGCACTTTATTATTCCAGAAAATGTCAAAGGAAAGACAAAAGCATGTCACTAAGATCGGCCGTCGAAAATAAATGACAACAAAAATGCAAAATGCTGCTTTATATTTAGTAGTATTTCATGGTAGTAAATAAAATGTCCAGTGTTTCAGAGTTGAAAATAATGATAAAACTGAGTGCATTCATCGTATTTCTTAAGCCTACAAGAATGGGATTGATATTTTTCATAAGTCCCATTCCTTATAAAGCATTGGGTGTGCATTCTTTTATCTTCAAAGAATGATGAATTGTGCATATGTAATTCATTTACTCTACAGAAGCATAAGATTGCAATCTGGTTGATGCAGCTTTTGAATGCATTAAGAGTGTGTGCATTCCGAAATGATTCAATATTTTACAGCTCTGTCGTACAGTCATAGTACTTCTTTGGTTTGGTACCGATTGGTTTGTGTACACAAACAAACTTCAAACTCATTTTAAACGTTCCAGTAGCTATTGATCTGTACAATTAAGTACCACTGGGATAATTTTAGTGTCTACTCTTAGTACTCTTGTTAAAATTTCCTTTTTCGTGTGATTTTTCGTTTAATCGAGTTTCAAATCACAACGGTGCTAAAGAAGTTTCTCTTAAAAAAAAAAACTGAAAAAATTCATTGACTTATCGAGGCTTCAACTCTCAACCACACGATTATAAAGCAAATTATAATTATAAAATTATAAAGCAATTCAAATTTACGAACTACTTTGCGTAAAAAATTGTTCACAGAATAATGGTAAAACGCGATGCCAATATTCTCAGATAATCAATAAGCAAATTCAAAGCTTGCAGCTTCAATACTTACTAGATTTGCGTGTCAGTAGGTCTGTTCCCGTACTTTTGCAGCAGAAATTCGCAAGTTGCAAAATTTGAGAGAGTAAGCCAAAAAATGCTCTCTTTGCTTGAAAAATTGCAAAAAGTACGGGAACAGGTTTTTGCAAAAATTTGCAACTTTTGATGAAAAATTATATAAAATACTGCTTATTACATTGTGCTTGCCGAACAATTAATTTGCACATTTCTCGATATTTTTTATTTGTCTTAATGTTGCTTCAATGGCTGCCACTCTAATTTAATACTAGCTGTCAAAAAATTAAAGCTTGCAATTTTCTGCTTCGCAAGTTCGTGTAGCAGAAAATAGCAACATTTAACAAGGACTGGATTTCACATTTTCGCTCTCTTTTGCGAATTTTTTGGGTACGGGAACAGGAAATCGCAGAAAATAGTACGAATTCGAGCGAATGGCCAAGAACGAGAACAGACCTAGTATCTATTCAAAGTGCAGTGATCAGTGGCGTTCCTAGGGGGGGGAGGGGGGGGCGGTCCGCCCCGGGTACCACCATTTCGATATTTTTTTTAATTTCTCAAACAGAAAGAAAAAGGTACAAATACATTACGTTAAAAAATTTGTCGCATTGAAATTATTTCTAACAATTTGTGTATCAGTAGCTTCATGCGAAAGGAGTTTTTCCAAGCTAAAATTAATTAAGACTTATTTAAGGTCTTCCATGGGACAGGCAAGGCTTTCCGATCTTGCTATTTTATCCATTGAAAACGAGCTTGCAAGTAATATTGATTTCGATGAGGTTATTTCAAATTTTGCAGCTCTTAAAATAAGAAAAGTTAGTTTTTAAGACAACGATATTAATAAGATTTCTTTGTTTAACCTTATTTACTCTTTTCGTCAATTGTTTGAAACAAAAAGTCCTAACTCAGTTTTTATGTATAGCATGGTAGCTATTTTGTTTCAGTCAGGTTATATTTTCTGAAGGGAAAAACATTTTTATATTTTAATACATATTACGCATTGCGAAACGCGTGGAAACAAATGAAATCAAAACAAATATATTAATAAAATGAAGCGGATGAAAAGTGAACAGTATGTTATCGAATCAACGAATGGTTTGTCTCAAAGACCTTCAAGAATACTTGGTGCAGCAAAAAAAAATGCAAACATGAAATTGTCATACCCAGGTTTCTTGCAAATCATCAAAGAATCGAATTGTTCCATTTTCAAACCTAAAAAAGACGAATGTGATGTTTGCAAATCTTATTAAGCAAAAAATATATCAAATGAACAGTATGCAACCCATAGAGCTGAAATCGAAAAAATGCTGGAAGAAAAATATAATGACATAAAAAAATGTTGAATCCGGACTATGTGCCGTACTATGTGCCGTGGAAGCTGTGAAACTAATACCTCAACTTAACGCAAGTGTGGCATATTATAAAATTAAATTACAAATTTATCATTTTACTATTTATAATGTCAATACACATGAGTCAGATAATTATGTTTGAGATGAAACTGGAGCAAATCTGGTCCATTCAGTTTTTGCAACATGTATTTTCAAGCATTTGAGAAACTTTTTGGCCAAATCTCCAGAAATTCATCACATAATAATTTATTCTGATGGTTGTTTCTATCAAAACCAAATTACTACGTTATCTAATGCATTGCTCTCTTTTTGCGAGGAAATGAATATATCCATTGAACAAAAGTAATTAGTAAGTGGGTATACACAAATAGAATGCGACGCAATGCATTCGCTTATTGAGAGAAAAATACACAAAAAACAAATAAACTTACCGTCTCAATTTGTTCGAGAAGCACGAAAAGTACCCATGCCATTACGATCACAACAATTAAACCATGACTATTTCTTAGATTTTGAAAGCACGTCAAAGAGATACTCATCTATTCGCCCCGGTTAAGAAATATTTAATACTTATGAGATATTTTCAATCCATTAAATTTCATTTCTTATTTTTTAAAGGTCGAGGTGGTGGAGATGTCACTGTCAATATGTTGCGCGCTTTAGCATATGACAATTGTGGAATAGTATATTATAAAACAGACATTTGTAAAGAATTAGAGCCACTTCCCGAGCTATCTAAATCATGTTATCAGAATAAGCCTAAGAATCCTCACTACCAGGAAAGAATTCCAATTTCTAATAATAAATGGCAGAATTTACAAGATTTGAAAAAGTTCTTACCAGCCGACTGTCATTATTTTTACGACCACTTACCATATTACTAACGTAATTGTTTGAATACCTTAACTGTTTTGTTTTTGTTTTATAAAATTAATCTTTGAATTGGTTTTACTACAATAAAATGCTTGTAATAGAATTTGCTGCAAAAAGCCCTATGTCGTTTTTTTTAATAAAATTGATACGAAAAGCCCTTTGTCATATAAATTCCATGAAGTTAAAAAAATTTTAATATGGTATTAAAAGCTGAATTTGTTGACGATTTTTATTATAAACTGCATTAAATAATTTTTTATTACTTAACATTTTAAGAAGTTATTAAGTTTTTTCATCTTCCTGTAAAATTTTGAAATTATGAGTTACGTCCTTTCTATATTAAGGTGACGATATACAAATATGTACCTGAAAATGTAATGTTTTTGTTCCGACAGTTTTTAAGACTGCCAAGTTAATAAGTTTTCTTTTTTACCTTATGCCTACATATCTTAATATGTACACAACTGAAAATGTAATACTCCTGTTCTGTTTTTTACAAATTCATATTGTTTGTCATATGTTCTTAGTTTTTTTTTTCGGAAAATATAAAGATAATAATAAAAACACTTATGTACTTAAAACGCAAACCAACGACAAGTAAGACACGAGCAGCAATACTTTTTCTATACAAAATTCTATTAGTTATTGTGACTTCCTTGTGGATGGTTTGCGTTTTCGATTTACAAAATTAGGCGGTTAATCTCATCGAATTGGTTTTTTTTTTGCATTTAGAAATTTTTTATAGGGGTGACACCATGAGTATCCGCCCCGGGTGTCACCAAGCCTAGGAACGCCACTGGCAGTGATCATACACAATCGCATGTGAGCTTTGCGCTGCGTAAAAAAGTATTATTATAGTATTTATTGTGAAAATAGTGAAAATGTTTGAAACGCTAAAATTTTTTTTTCAACATGACAACTGATCATTCAAGTACAGTACACGTCCAATATAACGAATACCAGATTTAACAAATTTCCAATATAACGAACGGCAAAATCTCTTCATTGACTATTCTATATAACGAATTCAAATTTTTTGTTGTCATTCGATTTAACGAATGACATCAATACGAGTTGAAACTATTTTCATTGATCAGCTGTTGCTGTTATCCCATTTTCCATTCTGCCTACACAGATTTTCTTTGTTTTTGGTACCGTTATAAATTCCTATGAATCAACATTTACTCTTGTTGGACTGCCTTAAAGGAATGAGTGGTGCGTGCTTCAGGTCAGTTGTCATTTTTCACGCGTGTTTAAAGTTCTATATAAAAGAATATTTTGCAATGGCAAAAGCAAGAGTTTTTAACTAAGGGGAGTCTGTGGCTAAAATGGCACCCAAAATATCCCACACATATGCTGTGGAACACTTAAGGGCTTCTATACAATGGGCTTCAGAAAATAATGTAAACAGCACTAAAATCAATATTTTACAAGAGCTTCAAGAGGAAGTACACAAAAAATCAATGGAAAGCGTCAAGAAACAAACGGAGTTTGTTAAGTTTTCTAAGAAATTAATTAAAAAAAGGACAAAATGAGCAAATATGTTATTAATTATTTATTATATATATCAAATAATAAATATGTTATAAACTGAACTACTAAAAACTTTATTTTTTTGTTTAAAATATTCATTCGATATAACGAATTTTTCAATTTAACGAAAAGGCTGGACAAGAAATCATTCGTTATATTGGACGTCTACTGTAATTAAATAATAATTTTTTTCTTATTGATGTAGTTGGTTATTTTTATAAACTTAGTTTACTTTTAATTATAAAAACAAAAAATTTAGTAATATTAGTAAGAATTTGTTGCAGTAGAAGTACATGAACCATCTTGAACTATAAAATTTTGTTTTTTGTATTTTTGTACATATATTTTAACAAAGAACTGGTATTAATTTTTTGTGGCGCAAAGTTGCGCAAAACTGCACAGAGGTGCAGAACTCTTTCAATAGCCTAACCCTGAAGAGTCAGGGTATATTGTCTTTGTGTAAATAATATTCTATGATTAATAATTACTAGTAAACCAGTATGGCGTTAAAACGCCAAAATGAGAAAAAAAATCTAGTTTAAGATTGTTTTGTTTTTATTATTAGAACTGTTCTCATTTTTTAACATATTTCTGTGTAAACTACCATTTGATGTTGCGAAACTTTCACTGTTGGGTAGGATGAGCTGCATACTGTTTTGTTTACTAAAAATTTTCACGACATCAAAAGAGCGGATTCGACTTAATGTTAAATATTATTAACCGTATGCAAATTCTGGGGCTTGCAACTTTGCAACTTTTCTCAACGACTGCCTTAGGCTCTTATTAATAGTCATAGAAAATAACAGGGACCGGAACTTGAAAACGTTGCATTTTAAATGGAAAAAAAATGTTTCCGATGGGCTGAGCTTAAATTTTGGTATAAGAATTCGCTGACCAATGCTTGCACCGGATAGTAAAATGCATTCGACAGTATAATTGTAAGGATTAAAAATCTGTAGTTGGATTCTATTGATAAGTCCTTTCACTGTATTAAGATTCCTCATCAGCATAACAATTGCATCTGGTTTGAGCGTTAAGTGATGTCACGAAAGACCACTTACCTACTTTAGTGCTATAAAGGAACTCCGTTGGGAAGTTTATTTGTGCGGCACTTCATCAGAAACGGTTGTGCAAATGCTTTCATACAAAACTTCAAGATAAGATAATAGTCGAATTACTAACATATTCATTTTGAAACCATACTTCGTCCGTTGGTGCAAGAATAGCGTGATCACAATCCGTGATCTAAAAGGAGCTGAATTAACTTGTCGCAAATAACTTGAAAATTCCTTTTCGCCTTTGTCTAATCGCATGTTTTTTTCAAGCTTCATTGTTTTTACGTAAGATCACAATTTTCTATTGTTACAACGTGTCCATAGTAAGAGATTTCTGGAACTGTTTCCTTTAAATCACCAGAAAATACAACTTTTCAAAAAACATTTTGCGAATGTCTGGTAATATCGCGAAACACACAATCAATTACTTTGAGTGGTACTGCAGGAATCATACTTGCTTCATCAATAATGATAAGATGGGCATTATCAAAGTAGATTCCGTGCTCAAAATTGGGCTTCAGGCGTTAAGCCGATACAGATTTATCTCAAGAAGAGGTCTAGGAAGTTTGAATTGTCTGTGCAAGGTACGTCCTCATTCAACGAAGCTAGCGGCGATGCCAGTAAAGGCTAATGGAATAGGGATTTTGCATGAACTTCCTATTTTGCGGCTGGTACATAAATTTAACATTTATTTCAATGTTTTTCGCTTTGCTCAACTGCTTTAATTATACAAAGGAATGATTTTAAAAAATTTCAGAAAAAACATATCACATACTTTGAGGCATCCTATAGGAAACATACTTTCTTTGCAGAGGATTGATTTGCAATTTTTGTTTAAATACACAATACTTTAGAAAAATTAAGACCATATTGCACATCTGCAGACCAAGACCTTTCTATTGATACCTCATTTATGAAAATCGCATTTACGGTATAGATTTGATGGTCATCACAAAAAAAGCGCTTGCGTAATAATAATATAGATAGATTCATTATAATAATAATCTTTGAATAAAATAAATACCGTCTCAAGATTTCTCTAACATTGACATCTCTTCGTGCGGATTATCCACACGGCAAGACATTTTGTTTCCTTGTACCCATGGTACAAGATGCCCACCAGTGTCCACAAAATATTACTGCATAGTGCGGACGTTTCCCATATTTCCCATACGTCTCTATTGCTTCCCATAGGACAGCTGAGCTTCCCATAGGACAGCTGGCCTTAGAATCCAGGCATAAAGAATGCAAATTCTATCGGGACCACAACACAAGAAAAATTGGTCGGAAGCAAAATAATGAAGATTTGCTGCATGCTCTGCTTATTTCTTCTGACCTTTTTATGTCCAGCATAAGACCTCTACCAACAAAAAAAAACATCGTCATTGACACAAGAGGTACTTACTTTGTTGGAAGTACCAGAGACCCCCACTTTCGGAAAACGATAGAAGGTTGCCTCGCAGACTCATCAATTAGCAAATGCAGTGACATTGAATAATGACACAGTGTGACGAAGTCGACAAAAAAAAAAAGCACAACCAAACTTTATAGAAATTCTTAAAGAGGGACATGTTTTGAGTCCATCGCACTTGGTCTGGCCTCTCAATGTCGCCACAATTTTTTTTAATTCGTTTTTAAAGTTGAAGGGTCCGATTTTTGTTGCACCGACGTTCATTGAATTTTTACAGCTATTTGCCTTGTTGGAAATGAAAAACAAAGTCCACTTCTTTTGAGTAGAATTTCACGTAGAATAATGCTGTGGTAAAATAAATACGATAAAATACAAAATGAAGCGTGTAGCGAAGCAAATTCCTTAATTTTTCTTTAATTTCATAAAAAATTAGTGTTTCTATAAATTTAAATGATATAATGCTGCATGAATGACATCTTTTTTTCACAAAAATTCATTTCACGTAAAAATACCTTTTCATTGAATCCAAAACCATCAATATCGGTTGATAATTGGCAAAATGGCGGCAGTTTCAATGTTTTTTTTTTTTGTCAGAAAACACTGACTCCCATCCCATGGGTATGTTGCTATCGTACAAAGTGCTGTCATTTTGTCAAATCTTAACCGATTTTGGACATCTTTAGCTTATTGGAAAGAAAATATGATGAGTAACATACATCTAGAATATTGCAATATAGATCTTTAAGAAATATAAAAGTTACTATGGAAAGAATAAACATATTTCTACTTTCAACAGAATTTTTATATGAATGAATGTGTACGAGTGCATTAGACCGTAATGGAAAAAAGTAAGCTGCACACTGTCTAATCTGAAGCATTTTTTTAAGAAAATTTCGAAAAAAAACAATTGTTTTTTCCCGAACGTTTTAGTCTTTCTTCATATCTTCGGCATTTACAGACCTATCTTGTCCAAGAATGATATATCAATGTTTCTATTTCGAGGCGTCCAAATTCTTTGCTCTAAAAGACATTGGGGTCGAGGACCCCTTTCTAGTACTTACCAGATTTCAACTTTTACAACATGAATTAAAAAAGAAGTGTCAAATCAAAAAAAGGCTTTTTGAGCCGTTGCTCAAAACCTTGAAAGTCCTCAATTAAATTTTTATTTGCATTTTTTTATCTTTTAAATAAAACACAGAACTTTATTAGTGGGTAAGCTTTTGCTAAAAAGTCACTTTAATTATTTTAATAAGCTACTTTTCACATATAAAAAAGTAGGGTAAGTTTACCTACCATATACTTTCTCGTGGGTAAGTGCTAGAACGCGGTGACCTCAGTGATCTCAGTGACCTTTAGGGCAAAAAAGTTGGACTTCTCGAAATAAAAACATATATATCTTTCTTTAATGGCGTTTCGTTTCTTGGCAAAAAATTCTGCCCTCTGAGAGTGCAGAATATTTTACATTTTGACCTGCACTCAAAAAATGTTGAACTGTTCTTAGTCGAGAATAGATCAGAAAAATGCAAGATTTTTTCAATGATGTTGTGTTGGCTGTACTGTTGCTTACTGTTGAGAACAATTTTAATAATATTTATTTTGTCATCCGTGAAAAAGCTCAAATTTTAATGAAATGTCAATGATAATATTTATATTTTCCTAACATGTCACTTTTTTTGTTCATTCAGCATTTGAGGGCAGAATTTAAAATCGTCGATCTTGAGAGTGAAAAATTCTGCATTTTTTCTACTTTCAATGTCAACATTGTCGAGAAAAGAACTCGATTTAATTTACAGGTCAGAATTTTTTGAGAATAAAGCACATAAAGGGCAGAGTTCTCAAAGAGGGCAGAAAAAATGCAGAATTTTTTTGAGAAAAGTAAACGCGATAAGGTACAACTGTAAATGCCGAAGATAAACTTAAGATAAAATTTCTCACAAAAATGTTTCAGATTATATGGTGTGACGTGTACTTTTTTACACATTTCGTAGACATTCATTCATATAAAAATTCTATTTTGATATGAAAAAATAATAAAATATGTTTATTCGTTTCATAGTAGCTTATATATTTCTTAAAGATCTATATTGCAATGCTCTTAATATATGTTTCTCATCATATTTTTTTTCCAATGAGCTAAAGATGTCCAAAATCGGTTAAGATTTGACAAAATGACAGCACTTTGTACGATAGCAACATATACATGGGAGTCAGTGTTTTCTGACAAAAAAAAAAAACATTAAAACTGCCGCCATTTTGCCAATTTTCAACCGATATTGATGGTTTTGGATTCAATGGAAAGGTATTTTTACGTGAAATGAATTTTTGTGAAAAAAAGATGTCATTCATGCAGCATTATATCATTTAAATTTATAGAAACACTAATTTTTTATGAAATTAAAGAAAAATTAAGGAATTTGCTTCGCTACACGCTTCATTTTGTATTTTATCGTATTTATTTTACCACAGCATTATTCTACGTGAAATTCTACTGAAAAGAAGTGGAATTTGTTTTTCATTTCCAACAAGGCAAATAGCTGTAAAAATTCAATGAACGTCGGCGCAACACAAATCGGACCCTTCAACTTTAAAAACGAATTAAAAAAAATTGTGACGACATTGAGAGGCCAGACCAAGTGCGATGGACTCACAACATGTCCCTCTTTAAGAATTTCTATAAAGTTTGGTTGTGCTTTTTTAGTCGTCACACTGTGTTATCATTCAAAGATCTTTACTTGGCCATTATTATAAATTAATTATCATTTGCTTTAATTTTTTTTATGAGTTTTTAATAAAACATTCAATGTTTCGATTCTTTTAAAACATTTTGTATAATTATTTTATTAAATTTGTATACTTTTTTACTTTTCTTCGTGATTTTTATTGTGTGCTTATTTTTGAATCCTTTAAAGCAAATTTTTAATCATATCTGACCATATTAAGTATGCATGGGGCCCTTGCTGCCGAAAACGCTTCAACACCATTTTTGGCGATATATTTTATATTTCAGTGCATGCAATTACAAATAGATATGTAATTCGATACACTTGCGGTGGTATTGAAAGGTGTGTAGAATTTTTTGAAGGCCACACCCCTTGTTCAAATTCATGCCCACTTTTTACAACCTTTTTACAAACTCATGTGTAAAATTTCAACCCCCTAGTATCAATATTTACCGAGTTAAAATGTGTATATTGCGGTGCCACGCCCTTTTATTCAATACCGCCTACTTTTTGAAATGTACTTTAAGTACAACTTAACTAATATTACAGTAGTTATAGTAATTACAAGTGAAATAGCTCATAAATTAGCATTTTCAAACACTGTGCGCCTTCTGCTCTGAGCTACAGAAGCCATCTAAAGATATATAAATAGCAATAAATCAAACTACTTTTTACATTTTTTTTTTCACCTTCTGTGGTGAATTTTTTAAAATTTGAATTTTTTAAAATTTGAATTTGTTAAAATTGAAAAAATCCTTAATATTGTTGAGGCTCGCTTTATGCTCTGAACTACAGAACTCATACCAAAATATTTTCTAAATGAGGTAATAAATTCACTTCAGTTGTGAATTTTTGAAATTTTAAAATGTTTAAATGAGCTTTTAATTTTTGTTTTGTTTCATGTATGTATCAAATAAATTCGCATTTTAGCCAAACAAATAAACGTACAGACGTGAAAATAATTTGTGAAAAAATCTTGTGTTGTCATACAGTTCTCAGCTACATTTGAAGTTTCAAAACTCTAGCTCATCGGGGAGTTGGTTAAAAATGGATTCCAAGATTTGTTCGGGACAGACAAATGAAGTGAAGTTAATAAAAACGTGTTAAAATATAACAAACCTAAATGTTCTTCAAATTTCATAAAAAAAAAGCAAAAACACAGTCTCCTCGGTTCATATAATATACGAGAAAAACAATTTAATTTTTGTTAAATTGTATCGACGCAACTCGAAAACGACGCAACTGGAAACGACGCAAGGCCTCTAGTGGCTATTGCTTCGTTCATCCTGCGGAAATTTGACAAGACCATTTCCTTAAATCAAAACTTTTTCAAGAGTCAATCCTTTTTTTGCAGGTAAATTTGTGTTGCGTCAGTTTCTTTTTAGACATCAGCCCAGATGAAGAGAAGCAGAGGAAATTATAGTAATTTGTGGAAGTTAAAAGGCATTGAGTACCAATTGAGTATACAATTTAAGTATTTCAACGATTTTATTTCTATCAAAATAAAAAAAAATACCCGGAAGGTGTCACCCCTAAAATCGTGTCACCCGGGTCGGACCGACCCCCCTTAAGAACACCTCTGTTCTGGATTTTAGAAAAACACTAGACCTCTGGAGGTGTAGCACTTGTTTAAATAAGCACGAATGGATTTTCGATATATTTCAGTTTAACTTTATTGCATAAGCGTGCCGTTTTCCCTTTACCATATACCAGACATAGAAATGGTGCAAGCGGCCGTAGACGGACGTATGTGGCGAGACTACCGCCGTCTATATAAGATGCTAGAGCTATTTTGTGTTTTGAAAACAAATCCATGAAATTCAATAAAAATGTCAAAACACGTGTTTTCACACTTCCGCTTTGTGAGGCGACTATTTTTAGTCATAACGCATAAAAATTTGTACAGCAAATGTTCAAATGAGAAGAAGCAAGTTCATTATGGCAATCATGCACGTTAGCTGAGACCGCTACCCTTTTATACCATACATGGATGTGTATTGCTTTGCTAAGAAAGAAAGTCACGAAAGTCAAAATTCCAAAAATACAAAATTGAGATAAGGGCAGAAGGAACCGTGAATGAAGTTTCGATTTTTGTGTTTAGCTAAAGAGACCCATTTCTAACTGCAAATGACTGAAAAACGTTAAGTAAAATGGTCACATCAAGTACCACTTATAGAACTTTATCTAGACTTCAAAGGAGTAATGCAAAATTAATACAACAGACACAAATTTCACTCAATCTTTAATTTTAATCATCTTAATAATCTTACATTTCTGAAATTTTAAAACCTGAAGCCGAAACGATTCCTCGTGATATACCACCAATTAAAAGAAAACAAAATCTTACAAATGCAAAGGCTCAAAGATATTTTGCATATATTTGTAAAACATTTCTGTTATAGTTTTAAAAGAAAATATTCGCTTTTGTTTTTTTATAATGTCACTTTGTATGGTAGGTGGGTGTGGTTTTCACTCGATTTGGTTGAATTTCATACACAGTGTACATGTTATATATCGAAAATCATGCGCAAAATTGTAAGTCCATGTATTAATTTTTGTGGAATTTAAGGAGATTTTACCGTTCTGATAAAGTCACTTTGCAGGGGAGTTTTATCCGATTTGGCTCATAAAAATATATAAAAATTTGCTATACCTGCCACGCCTCCTTATGGGCGTTACAACCGGAGTGACAAAATGAACCCTCTGCAACTGACGCACTCCAAATTTATCAATATACCTGACGTGGGGTCTAGCAGACCTCGCTTTTCTTTCTTCTTCTGACTGAAGATTCTTGACATTATTCCATATAACAGCAAATAATTATTAGGCTAACATAAGAATAAAAGATTTGTTTTCTTTTTAAAGATTTGGTCTATCGAAAGATTCATACTTTTATGTTTGTACGCGCGAAGTTTTGATTTTCGGTGTCTGTCAGACTACGACGTCTTAATACACCCCTTTTACATTTTTTAAACGTGGGGGTATAAAAATTCCCTGTTAAGGCGCAAAAGATAAAAAAACGTAAAAGATAAATATCTCAAAACTACTTAAATTTAAATATGACTTCCTATCTTCTTAGAACGGCAGTGTAGTTCTCAAATAGCAGCAGTGCATGTGTCTTCGACACATGACGCCTACTATAGCGTACAAAGTGCGCTAAAATGAGTGTGAGATTCGTGCGTGTCTATTTTGTATACAATCAGCGCGTGTTATTGAGTTTGGTGTAACCGCAGCGATGCACTACCAGTCATTCATCAGTCCCCTAATAATTCAGCCTGATGTTATTCAGCCAGTAGTCAATCAATTCATCAGCAGCATCCGCTATGCCTTAGGTTAGCTGATATTCACAACTTATGATTAGTTACTTACCAATTTTGTTAGATATTTTAAACTAGAGTTTGCTATGTTGTTATCAGAATGTTATCAGAATTATAATTCCATGCAACGTTTTTTCATTACTGTTGCATTTTTCCTGCTAATTAATTAAGTAATTAATTTCTACTTCTTCCAAGATATGGTGATTATCCTAAAAGGACATTGAATGATGACATTTACCGACTCTTCTGGAATAGTCTTCATCCGTCCTTAAAGAGAGACTTTGTAGGCTGTAAGTTAGCCTTCTATTTCTTACTTGATCAATTTGAGTGCACATCTAGCATCCCCTGCTTTGAGTGTGTCCCACTGCGCCTCGCATAAACGCTCTAGCTGGAGAATTACAAACAAATTTTGAAATTTTCTTTAAGTGTTTGACTTCTTGAACAAATTCGTTTGTTTTTATAATTTTTGTCTACTGATTTCTGTTCAAGTTCATTTCTAGTGATGTGTTTCTTCGTTTGATGTTCTTGTTTTTTATCGATTGTAAGTTGACAGGGAGCACTAGAACTTTTTAAGTGCAAATTTTAAGCAATTATTTCTCTTGCCGCTGGGATCGGCCGACACCAATACATGTACGTTGCGAAAACCGATATTTTTGGCCCATCTTGCTTCGTTTTCAAGATATGATGTCTTCCTAATTTTAGAGGCATAAAATTCCTTATTTTCACTCAGTATATGTTTAATTCAATATCGCTGAGTTCAGGGTTCTTTAATTTTCAACTAAATACATAAATACTCGTAACAGGACACAACAAACATACTTCTGCAGTCATTGTGCCATTTCAAATGTCTCTGCACAATCTCAGTTTTCTCTGTGAAACGATTGATTTTAAAAAACTGCGATACAGTATTTATTTGGTCATTTATTCTTACAAATCAACGGAAAAATTGAGCAATTAAATTTAATTGGAAGAAATAGCAGCAACAGTAGCATCAACAGCTTTAACAGGTAGGTTCGTTCATGCGGCCAGTTGAATTCTCTAGGCTAAGTGTGAGCATGTGGCGTATGCGCATGCATGAGAGCCAGCCAGCCAGCCCAATTCCAGGCAACTACATCTCATTCCAGGCCGGTTCGATCGACATACTCCGATCGCTGCTGAAACCGAAGGTTTGCATGAACGTTAATAGAGATGTTCAGGGTTTAATGTGCGTAGTGTGTGAGCAAAGGCCGGTGCGAGGCAGAGAGAAACAAAAGATCAAACCGGAATGGTCAGATGACAGGTAAGTAATATGCGCAACAAATTAAAAAGAAAAGACCGAAAACAACACCAAAATGAAATATAAATTAATATAAGCTCTTAAAGAAAATTCAGCCAAGCTAGCGCTGCGTGGGACGTATTTTTTATTAACATCGATGGCAGCACATCGAGCAGACAGTGAAGGTATAAACCAAGAGATAAGGAATAAAATAAAAAAAAGCAAAGTGTGCTTCTTACTTTAAGTATCCTAGATAGTAATATCTAGCAGCTCCATGCAAAACTGTAGAACGAGGATAGAGCTGAAACTTTGGGCATAAAAACAAAAAAAAAAATGTTTTTACACTCTAAATTGTATTGGAAAAGTTAACATTTTATTTTTTAAAGAACTTGGTGAAAAATATAAAAAATAATTTTAATGATTTATATCTTTTATACAAACAAATTTGCTTAATTTTATTTGTAGTGGGCCTATCGGTTCTGTTTTCGAGTATATTGTGTACGGCCAAGGGCGTCCACAGGGGGAACATTTTGTTCTAGGAAGCGAAAGGTTAGAATAAAATACACAGACTTGACTATTAACTATCGATCCCAGATGGTATTTGCGTGCCAGAGATATTCGGTATTGAAAATCAGAATTCCAAAATCCCGTGACGATTTCGGTATTTAAAAAGTAGAAAAAACAGATTTTAGTAGATTGTTAATTGGCTTTTATTAATTTTAAAAGTTAAATTAATTTTCTAAAAATGCCACACAGTGTTTCTGGTAAAGAAATAGCCATATGTTCATAAGTGATAAGCTACCTACTACTGCAAAGTGAAGTTCTTAACCCGAAAATGGCACACCAGTGCAAATTGGTACGAGACAAATTTCAAAACGCTCGCTTTTCCTCCCAAAATAACTTTTAATGTCTCTCTCACCCCCCTGAAAAAATAAATTACACAACCAAGTTGCCTATTTTGCGTAGTTATATCTTAAGTGCCGTTTAAGGGAACAGTGGTCTCACGTTGAAAATGGTGCGGACGTGAGTAAGCACTTTGAAGTGGTAGAAATCTAAGAAACCAATATAATCCAAGATTAGGTTAATTTCATAATTTAATTTTATTCAAATGATAAAATACAAAAGTTCATTAATTCAATTAAATCTAAAACAAAAACCTTCTCACACTGAAAATGGTCCACTTAAGCAAATATCTATTTACTATTTTGAAAAATAACAGCCAACTTTCTTTTAATGTTAGGCCACACAATTTGAATCTTGGAACGTTTCTTATATGTACGTGTTATTGGACAGTCTGAAAAGAGTACAAAATAATTGGTCGCAAAATATACGTTCTTGGAGTGTTGCCACCCCGAGTATAACCGCTGAGTATGTATCACGATGTTCACTCGCTGAAACAGAAAACCAAAATATTTTTCGAATCCAAAAAGCATTTAATTGCGAAGTATATTAAAATCAGAAAATGAAAATAGAGTAGAATATAAAAGAGGGCAGCTTTAAAGAAACTGCTTGCTGCCATATCAAGACACAAACATACGAACTATTGAGTCGTTGTGGTAGTGCTGTGAACAGCATCCAAGCACAGTGAGTCTACAAAATAAGTCATCATCTTAATTGAGACAAGAAACGCGATGTGCTGCAACGCTATAATAATCGAGCGAAGTAAGAGCGTCCACGCGGTTCGCAAGAGGGCTGCAGTCACTCAGTACAGCGCAGCTGGAAGATCTTTTAGGCAGTTGCCTGCTGTCGCGCGGTATTTTCATGCTTTGCAGCGCTGCACCGCAAGCGAGCGCAACATTTACAGAATCATAAACCTTAAAAAATAAAGTATAAACATCCATGAGTGTATGCATGTGTATGACGCGACTGAGATGTCAGATTTCGAGGAAGGAGTTGCTACAACAAAAGAAACAACAACAACAACAACATTCCCAACATAGAAAGGAAGACGTACAGAAAAAGAATCTGACGATAATAGAACCGGAATAACAAGTCCCCGATTCTCGATTAGCAATTCCTAAGCTTGAATTTCGGCCAACAGCGACACTAATCTAAGAAGCACCATCAGAGAAGGCATCTGATGTGGAGCAAAAACAGACAGAAGTGGAGAGGAAAATGGTCATGCACTCGCATGAACGCATCCCGCACACTGGAATCGACATCATCGGAATGTCGTAACTGAAAATTAATATATTTAAAGAATTAAAAAAAAAACAAAAAAAAAAAAACATCGAATTAAACCAAAACCGCAAAAAACTGTCATTCATTCATAGATACATTAATTTTCCCTGAGGCTAAAGCCTAGCGCCTGGTCATTCATTTTCCAAAGGCCATCCTAGCAAAATTCACCTTGGATCATACATACATCGATAATACTCCCACGAATAGAAATCTCAACTGAGCGGATACAAAACATTTGACATTAATTTTTGAATATAAAAAAGCTATCCGTGCGATTGATGCCGCAATTGCTCACACTCGATTATAAGCACAGCCGTGTGATCACTTCAAAGGAGTGTCTGGCGATGCTCAACCGCAATTCGAAGAAGTTTTACGGAAATAAGTTACATAGCTTCTATGGCCCAAGCCCAGTAACGCTCTATTGGTCGTAGCTAAGGAGCATTTGGCCGATTATCCTCTTTTTCAACGATATTGATAGCATTGTCCTTAAGCAGCTTTAATGTTGATGTGGCGTAATGAGCTGAAGCCAGATCGGGCCAGAATATAGTTGGCACCTTGTCCTGCTTGTAGAATGGTATGAGCCGTTTCTGGAGCCACTCCTTTTGGTAAATTTTGGCGTTAATTGTCCCTGTTGTGACAAATATTTTTGATTTCAGGTCACATGAACAAATCGCCTGCCAAATAAGAGCCTTGCTTCCGAACTTTTCGACTTCTGCTGTCTTGACAAGTCGTTGACATCCTCACCTTTTGCTTTCGTATAATATTGGGGACCAGGAAGTGTAGAAAAGTCAAATCTTAAATACGTTTCGTCATCCATAATTACACACTGAATTTTTTTCTTGTTCAGACGATGATACAACTTGCATACTCTTTTTTTCCCCGTAGTTTTTTGTTTTTCAGTCTTTTTCGGTGCTTTTTGTTTTTTATATGCCTTTAAAGTACAAACTATTACACTGGATTAACTCGTACTTGTCGAATCGTCCCCAAAAAGTTTTATGTAAGAATTCTATGTCAAAAAATATTTTGGTCACATCTGGTGTTCCGCAGGGAAGTCATCTTGGTCCGGTATTATTTTTACTGTTTATAAATGACATTCCTTCTGTAATAAAACACAGCAACGTCTTAATGTACGCCGATGACGTGAAACTTTTCCTAACTTACAAATCACCTGAAGAACAACTCTTACAATCGGATTTAAATAGTCTAGTAGAGTGGGGTTTAGAGAATTTAAACCTTTTAAACTTAAACTTAAAAAAATGTAAGCAAATGACGTTCTCACGTCGATTGCTAATAGTATAAATTACACTATAAATAATACTAACTTAGAAATTGTACACATTTTTCTTGATTTAGGTGTAATTATGGATCCTAAACTTCGTTTCAATCTTCAAGTTAATTTGAAGGTAAATAAGGCTAGAGGTGTCCTTGGTTTCATTCAAAGATGGCCTAAAGAATTCAACGATCCTTTCACTACTAAATTACTTTATACCTCTCTTGTTAGACCAATGCTTCAATATGCATCCGTAATATGGAACCCCCAATACAATGTCCACATCGAAGCATTAGAATCGGTTCAAAAGCAATTCTTACTTTTTACCAATATTATTCTTCCCCCTTATGAAACCCGCCTTAAAATGATTTCCCTGCCTTCCTTAAGAAGCAGAAGAATTATGCTCAATGTCTCCTTTTTATACAAATTACTCAGTGGCGATATAGATTCACAATACCTTCTTTCTTTATTAAACTTCAACATCCCTAGGAGCAGAGCCAGACATTTCCAGCTTTTTAAGTTGAGTCAGTGCACTTCTAATTATGCCCTTCACGACTCTTTGCGATGTATGTGTAGTGATTTCAATGGCAACTTGAACTTGATATATTTTTCTGACTCGGTGGATGTCTTAAAACGTAAAATGATATTACATTTGAATACTTAACACATTCATTGTGATAACAAATGTAACTGGCGATAATTCTGTTCTAATCTAAAAACTTAGATACTTTAAGTTTTCGTTTTATTTAGTTCCGTTGCTTTATTTTTTCATGAAATTATTTTAGATCTTTAGATCTATAGTTTCCCAAGTTTGAAATTGGACCAAGTATACCGTGTCTCTCGGTTTGGTGAGTCAGAGTTTATCTCTTTTCCATACAAGTTTTTACCTGCGTTGGCCCAAATGCACATCCAAATAATAACTTTAGCTCGGTGTTCCCTTATTTTAGTGAACCGAATATATAAATATGGTGCCTGCACCATATATACTTGTATATCTGTGCTATAATTGGTGTTGATTTGGTGTTTGAGAGTTGCATCTCTTTTCCACGTAAGATCTTGGGTTGGACAATGGCCCCAAACTGAATGACAACAATTATAAATGAAGTTATATATGGTCTAATAAATTACTTTGGATGTTGTCTTGTATTGCTTCGTATTATTAAGAATGTGCTTTTATTCGATGATGTTTATTTACATATGTACAAAAATTCTCAAATTTCAAATTTCTCTTTATTTAATTTTAATTTCCGCTAAAAGGCCAAGCAATTGTGCTTAGTGGAGGCTTATATTTGTCAACAGGGGGTATGCGTTAGTACGTAGGTGCATTCTATCAGTCCGGCTGATCCGGGAACTTTTTAGAATGTAAATCGTACATGCGTATGGCACGGGTCATAACATACGTATCTATGAAGATCTCATACCTCCGGGCGAATCCAAAAAAAAAAAAAAGATACAGCATAGCTTGTATACAGTAAAGAAGTGAAACTTCTTCTCTGCATACACTCTTTCTCTTCTAGAACAAGAACGATTTAAGTGTAAATGCTCGATTATGCAATCGTAAAGCTACGCAACATAACGTGGCGTACATTTCTATCTGGAATAGAACCCCCTGGAATAGATTTCGCTAACAACTTACAAGTATTGCACATAAAATAGAACTCTTCGCCACGTTACGTTGTTTTGCTTTACGAGCATAATCGAGCCTTAAGAGACAAAGAGAGAATATTTCAAACAACAGAAATACAATAAAAATTTTGAATAGAAAATATTCTGTTTATTTAATATTCATCCTGTCATTGGTTCGTGGTTCAACTGGTAATACTGATATTATTGGTTTGTTATAACTGAAATATGAGATATATGTCCATGATTCGATATTTTCGAGATACCGTGAAAAAATCTGAATCTATTGTAGTCCCAGATTTTGTCGTTGATTCATTTGGATTGTTATTCATGTGCGTTTCATCCCAACAAACAAAATAAATTTACATAAAATTTACTACAAACTTACATCAGTAAACATAACATTTGGAAAAACCTTACCGCAAGCATTGTAACACATTTGTTTCCAAATTTCGAATAAACAAAAGGGATCCCTGATTGTATAATTGTGATTCATGTTTGGAAAATATTTGGAAATAAATATGGTAATGTATTGCATAATAAAGAATATAAGACGCATGTAATAAACTTGTAATTTCATACATATTTATTTAAAATTATGTTTATAATATAATAATAAATAAATTATTGAATAATAAATAAAGTGTTTATAAATTAACAATATATAGTAGTGTCGGCACAGTGCTTTGTTGCAGTGCACAGCAAATGACATAAAATGCAGTTCGAACATAGAAATAGAACATATTCCACTTACGAACTACTTACGAAAATTTTGCGACAGATAAGTTTTTACAAGCCTGCTTGCAAAAGCTTTGCGAAATGTTTGGGACAAGTGATTTTCACAAACTAATTTGGAAACAGTTGAAAAAACGTTTGGAAAGTATTGATTAATTAAAAACTGGCTTACATAAATGTTTATTGGGATTTTACTCAATTTGCGTTGTAGTTACATATAGGTTTGAATAAACCAGTTAAGAAATATAAGTGTTAAAGAAGTACTCAATGGCAAATTGCTTATTGGAAATCAACAGGCAGGCTGGTCGCAGCAGAATATCCCAGCGGGAAAATAAAAAGCGCTCCTAGAAACAGCGCATTTTATGCGCATTTTTTGTATGCTTTGAGGATGTGCTTTTCAGAGTTCAGAGTTGTGGAGCTCATATTTTTATATACATTTTGTTCAGAATTAATCAAGCAAATAAATAGAAGAGCGATAAGACATTTGACTGTGGTGCCAGCAGTCCGAGTTCAATCCTCTCATGTTGACAAAAAATAAAATGTTCTCGCTTTGTTTTTATGTATAGTTCAAGGAGAACATAGCGCTCAGTTACAAGTAAAACAATTGCATGTTCGTGTGTGTGCAATTTTCTTGTCATTTAATTGAAACAGCAAAAGTAGTTTGATAAATTGCTCTGTAGAAAGCAATTCCGTATGAAGTGATTGCTCGGTTGGTAGTCGTTCGCTTTATAATCGTTCGATCCTCAGCGGAGACAACGCAATTTTTTTAGTTTTTTATACAATGTTATATATCTCTCTCATTCTCTCTACTATAAAACATATCTTTATTTTCTAGCTGTTAACGAAATGAAGCGAAGTGCGACCTTGAAATTTCACTCCTCAATTTTCGTACAAATTCCGAAGCGTGGCCAAAGAAGTTCCACTTCAAAAATATTGGCATGGCAGCCCTAGTATGAGAGTCTACTTTGGGAAAATCATAATGCGCTCAGGGCAACTCTCTTATTCACTTCTGCTTTGCTTAATCTTTCTCTCTTCTACCCGAGTCATGGCAACCCCCCTATCTACAACACATAGAACCAATCAGCACACAACCCAGCGGTAATCGAAGCGCTTCAAAAGCACTAAACAAGCGCTTCTGCCATAGCGTTTCACACATCTGGAGCGCTTTTTAAGTAATCCAAATTCATATTAAAATTTACATTAGATGTCCTAGGATGGAAGCGCTTCTTAAGTGCAGCTAAAAAATCGTTTAAAAAGCGCTTCAACAAATAGTTAAAAAAGCTCTTTTATGTGTTAGTCTATACATAAAAACAAAGCAAGACAATTTTATTCTTTGTCACATGCGAGATTGAACTCGGATCGCTGGCATTACAGTCAAATGTATTACCGCCCTGCTATTTCTCTGCTTGATTATTTTGGAACAAAATATATAAAAATATGAGCTCCACAACTCTGAGCCCTGAAAAGCGCATCCTCAAAGCATACAAAAAATGCGCATAGAAAGCGCTATTTCTAGAAGCGCTTTTTATTTTCCCGCTGGGCATCTACAGCAAAAGTAGTTTGATTAATTGGTATGTAGAGAATATTTCTGTATGAAGAGTTTAGCTCGATAGATAGCGGGTTGTCTTTGTAATTTTGATTTCGCAGTTTCGATCCTCAGCGGTGACAAGAAATTTTTTCAGTCTTTTATACAATGTATATCTTGCTCATTCTCTCTACTATAAAACATATCTTTCTTCTCTATCGTGTAACGAAATAAAGTAAAATGACCTTGAAATTTTACTCCTCAATATTCTCGTTAAAATTTCGAAGCGCCGCCTAAGAAGTTTCACTTCAAAAAAATTGTTGCGCTGCTTCACTCTTTGTCAGAGCTGTAAAAGTTTTAATTCATTTTCACTTTTCATTCTCCTGTATAAATGTTCAAAAGCTCAAGTCCTTTTTTGTAGCATTCAAAGTGTGAACTCTTTAGGCTTAAGCCTTTAGGATGATTAAAATTGTTTTCAAGACATGAATTGCACAACGTTAAGAATTCACACTGAATTGAAATTTTAACGAATGCAGCCACCGATGGCTTCAGCCACCATCGATGGTTGCAGCCGAATTGAAATTTTAGTGAATGCAGCCGGCGATGGCTTCAGCCGCAAGGATTAATTGTTGCGTCTGAAGTTGTTTTGTGTGTATTTGTGTATGCGTGTGTGACTGTTGGGCATGATAGCTAAATCGCAATACTGCGTTAGGTCGGTAGTGCGTTGACAGCTCGAGTAGAAACTCACGTGTTCTTATGCAGCAATTCACAATTCGACCTCAAACTTTGATCGTACTTTGATCGTAAATATCATACGAAGGGGTAAATACGATCAAAGTTCGATCTAACGAGATGAGTAGAGAAATTTCTACTCGGTCGTGCGTTTGACATTTCTTGCTATAGCAGAGTTGCATTTTCGTTGAAAGAGCTTAGTATGTGGGTGTTTTATAGTTTCACTGGCAAAGATAGATTTTCATGGGATTTCGCTTATCATCGTTGGAATTTATGATTTATATAATATTTTTTATAACTCATGCTGGTAAAGCAATATTTATTGAAATACTTTTCACGAACCACCTTATTAAAGGCCTTTTAAAGGCATTTATATAGAAAATTGCGGGATTGAGAATTGTGGGGAAAACAACTTTTTTGGGATTTCTTGCATGGCTGGTTTAATTGACATCATCTTAGTGGCAGACGCACGACCTACTAACGCAATATTGAGAGTGCAAAATTCGAAGGTCATGCGTACTGACAGCTTATCTCGTAAAGTTTTTGAAACGTCGATATAACGCACGATCGACTCACGACCGACCTAACGCAGTATTGCGATTTCAGCATGACTGTGATGGGTTGCCATTGGCTGATATCATGTATAGAAAAAGTATTATATACAACAAATTGTAGAAGTTAATTTTTATACATTTTGTTAATAATATTTATTGTTAATAAGAACTTTATTTTTCCAGAAAATGTCAAAGGAATGCCAAAAGCATGTCACTAAGATCGGCCGTCGAAAACAAATGACACCATAAATGCAAAATGCTGCTTTATATTTAGTAGTATTTCATGGTTGTAAATAAAATCTCCAGTATTTCAGAGCTGAAAAGAATGATAAAATTGAGTGCATTCATCAGATTTTTTAAGCCAACAAGAATGGGATTGATATTTCCTTAAGTCCCATTCCTTATAGAGCATTGGGTGTGCATTCTTTTATCTTCAAAGAATGATGAATTGTACATCTGTAATTCATTAACTCAACAGAAACATAAGATTGCAATCTGGTTGATGCAGCTTTTGAATGCATTAAGAGTGTGTGCATTCCGAAATGATTCAATCCTTTTACAGCTCTGCTCTTTGTATCATTCCAACCGTTGTTTTACCTTTTTTGGCTGAATCCCGGACTGATATCGAAGGATTCTTCTTTATCACGCTCAATAACTTTAGCTCCAAATCGGGACGACGCACAGTACTTTGTCCCATAGGAATAAATCAAGATTTTTGTTGTAACAGAACCTAACAAATTTGGTACCGTTTTTTAGATTATAGTTTCACTAAGAAAAATCCATTTTTTATTGCAATTGAACAATTTTTATAGCCACTATACCTCTTTGAAGTCAACTATTTTTAAGTATTTTTATTGTTGTGGAATATTTGATTTTGCACATCTTGCAAAGAAAAAATTACTGTAAGCACAATTTTAGCCGAATTCATTTGATTTTTTATTTCAAGAAAAATATTGTATAAATAAATAACTTTTAGTATGTTTTCAATTAAGCTTAAGGAAAAAAATTGAAAAATTTCCAAAAAAATAAAAATTCTTTTAAATATTTTCCAAAACTTTGCAATTTTTGAGAGCAAATTAAAAAAAAAACAAAAAAACATCTCTTCCATTTTCTAACATATTGTTATACATGTATTTATCTTTCAGATTCCAAAATTTGATAACCGTTTTCAACCGTTTCTCGGAGTTATTGCATTTTGAAAAATGGTCTAAAAATCATATTTTCCTCTAATTAATGGAAATTTCTATTTTGCGCATCATTCAAAGAAAAACATGTTGTGAGCACATTTTTTAAACAATTTGAATGTTTTTTTCTAATTTTCAAAAAATCTATGAACGAATTTTGGTTCTTATATTTTGTTAAAAAAATTGGAAATTATTTTGAAAAAATTACTTAAATTTATAAAAAAATTTAAAAAATATTTTGAAAAATGTTCTATTTTTAGCAGCCAAGAAAAAAAAGTTCCACATATATTATTTTTTAATATAATAATTTATAATAATAACACGGTGTAACAGTGAAAATAAACTCGGCTCGAGACATAGTAGAGGTTGTAGGTCTAGTTGAACATAAGATAACTGCATACTTAGTTTTGTGAATATACCCTCAAAATCGGGATTTGTGGTAAAAAAACCGATTTTAGGTAGGTGCATGTATAGTTTGTTATGTAACTGCGTTATATCTAGCTCAATTTTAAAAATTTAAACATTGATAAAAAGAAGAAAAATATACCCTTAATATAGTATACAGACCGTTTTTTTACAAAAAGAATTGACAAAGTTACAGGCAAAATCATTTGAAAATTTCTCATTTTTTTTTAATTTTTTCAACTTCAACAACGTTTTGTTAACAAATTTTGTTTTGTGGCACTATTAGTTTTAGCAGGATTCAGAAAGCCTGTTAAATTTTGCGTTCAACAATGAACTTGCCTATGTCTTAGGGCAAGTTTTTTGATTTATTTTCATTTTGTAACACCGTGTAATTTTTAATAATATATTTATATATTATTTTTTTTTCGTTTTTAGTCTTTCAGAAACTGTTTTCACTTTATCCGACTTTTTCCGATTCTTTGAGTAATCGCGTTTCGAAAAATAGTCTAAAATTGATATTTTTCAAAAATTATTTTGCGGTAAAGCGCGATAAAGCTATATAAAGAAAAAAATGTTGAGAGCACATTTTTTAATCAATTAAAGTGTTTTGTTTTTTAAGTTTTCAAAAAAAACTATGAACAAATTTTGGTTTTTGTATAGTATGAAAAAAAATTCAAATAATTTTTAAAAAATTACTTAAAAAAATTACTAAAAAAGTTCCACATAATTCCAATTTCATTTTTATATTTTAGTTTTTTTCTTTTTTGTTTTATTCTTTCAGAAACTGTTTTCACTTTATCCGACTTCTTTCGATTCTTTGAGTAATCGTATTTTGAAAAATGGTCTCAAATTGATGTTTTCTCAAAAATTATTCTTTTGTTTGTTTATAATTTTTAAAGAATTTTTAAAAAAAAATGTTTCTTAACAAATAAAATAAAATTCTGATGTTATTTTAGACAAAAAAACAAAATAAAATAAAGGTTATGTTTCCTTAAAATACTCTTTTTAGCACTTGATAAGGGAAAAATTAACACCAAATTAAATGGACCGATTTTTTGACACCGAAAATCGATTTTTTTTCAAATGGCCGCCATTTTGTTTTTTTTTCGGAGGATAAAAATTATCTTAATTCAGGAGGTGGCCACTTAATTCAGGAGGTGGCCACTTATACAAGGATTAATTCGTTTTTTTTATTTTTTCCTCAGATGTTCTGGACTGGTGATATCCTGCACACCGTAAAGTTTTTGGCATTTTTTTAAAAAAATCAAATAATGTCAAAAACCGCTTAAAAAATTCTGAAAAAAATTGTTTTGTATTTTTTAAATGTTGATAAATATATGTGCAAAATTTGAAAACGATACGAAAACAAAATTCCCGAAAAAAAAATTTGTTTTTTAAATTTGTAACCTATATGCCCCTTAAAATATTTTTATACCCCTACGTTAAAAAAACGTAAACGGGGTATATTAATTTTGTCACTCCGTTTGTAACGCCCATAAGGAGGCGTGGTAGGTATATAAAAGTATATATATTCTTGATCAGCATCACCAGCCGAGTCGATTTAGCCATGTCCGTCAGTCTGTCTGTCTGTCTGTTCAAGCTATCATCACAAAATTCAATATTTAAGCTTCTATCTAAAAAATAAAGATCAAGTTCGAAAATGAGCTAAATCGGATGAAAACCACGCCTACCTCCCATACAAAGTGACTTTACCAAAACGGTAAAATCTCTTAGAATTCCACAAAAATTAATACATAGACTTGAAATTTTGCATATGAACTTTGATATGTAACATATACACTTTGTATGAAATTCAACCAAATCAAGTGAAAACCACACCCACCTCCCATACAAAGTGACTTTATCAAAAAACAAAAGCGAATATTTTCTGTTAAAACTATGACGAAAATGTTTTTACAAATAAAATTTTTTTTGACTGCGTAAGACTTTGAATATATTTCAATTCGGACGTAGGGGTATTTTAACTTCGGCCCAGTCGAAGATCATTTCTTACTAGTTTTTATTTAGTTTTATTTACTCATACAGTAGACGCTCGTAAATTAGAGCCACTTTGTTTCTGGGGTAGTTCTAATTTACGAGAAGTTGTAATTTCCAAAGGTTTTTTTTTAAATAAAAAGTAACATAAAAGTGCATCTTCGCTTAGAAAATACACAAAAAAACACTTTGGCTTAAAGTTTTTTTATTTTTATTCACATAAAAGGAACACAAAACATACCGATATATTAAAATTCATCACAGTTAAAAAAAAAAAAATATTTCAAAAACAAAATTGTGCTCGCTCTATTCAAACATATTGTTCTCTCTTATTCAGTCGTTGAGTAGACATCAAGAGCGTCGTTGAAGAGAGATATGACAGAACATTCATACGAACAATTTTATATGATATGACGACTATGCAATTTTTCAGTATTAAAAGCAAACAAAAAAAAACGCTCGGAAATTAGAACTGACGGTTCAAATTTCAGAGCGTGTAATGTATTAAAAACGATAGTTTAATTTCCGAAGGATTCGAATTTCCGAGAGTTCTAATTTTCGAGCGTCTACTGTATTAACTTAATTAAAAAAAATACCAATACGAATATTTTTTTTTGTTTGCAAAACATTATTTTACATGTATAGTAGCATTTTTGTCGAAAAAGTGCATATTGAAAAAGATATTGCCAAATGCCAAAAAAAGATATTCTTAAATAAAAATAAATGGTTTTCAGTATTAAAAAGTTAAAGCCTTAATCGTTTAAAATAAATTTTTTTTTTTTGTTTTTACCAGTTCTAATAACTTTCATATTAAATTTAATATAGGAAAATTTCGTTTTTTTTTATTAAATCCTAATTTTTGGCGCAAATACTTGATATACGTAAAATCTGATTCAATATTTGAAATCAGCAACCAAAAATTCATAAACATGCAGAATTTCATAACAATCGAACCACTCCTTGTATTTTTTCCTCACTTTTGTATGGGCTCAAAGTACTGTGCGACGTGGACCTTTTTTCGACCATTTTGGTAAATTCGATAGAGTGGCGTGCTCGCCATAACGTTCCACTATATTTTTGATAGATTTGTGTGATACCTTATATAGTTTTACTTGTGCACGATATGAAACTCCTTTTTCTGTACAGTAACTGTACAAAATTTGTTTTCGCACTTTTAATGAAATTTGCGGCATTTTGAATATAGCAACAAAAAGTAACCAAAAGTCAAATGTCTTAAGCTTGAAATGCACTCTTATTGACGGCATGCGCAGGGTTGCATGCAAACTGATGAACTGAGAGAAATTCTGTGGGAAAAGTGGGAAGTTTCTTTTTGATAGAGTCTTTATATTCCTTGTTATAAATGTTGGAGTAAGATTCCTCATAACATTGATACCAGACTTAGTTTGTTATTGATTATGAACGCAGAATTTATATAATTCATAAAAATTCATTCATACAAATTATGAATTTAAACAATAATTCATTAAAACTATTCCTCAAAATATAACCCAAAAATAGTGATATCTATATAAGAGTAAGATGAAGATATGTGATAAGATGAATTTGTTCTTCTGAAAATTTCAGAATTAGAGATAAGTTTTATTTTGTTATAGTTTATATATTGAGTTTATTGACTTGAAATTCTAGAAATGAGTACACTATGTCTTGAATAAACCCCTTAACATGTTAGTCTTCAAGTTTTTATTTCGTAATATCAGGTGATGTGTACTTAACCCTCTGCGACTCATGTGCCCTAAATTTCACAATTCTACTGAGATGGTAGCACACCAGATACCATTTCGGCGCCTTGTATTTTCAAAATTCGTTTTTTATTCCTACTTTTAACTATTATATTTTTAAGTTAGGAGTGTTTTGAAATACTAATACATAAAATTAAAAAGACATACAATAAAGTTAAACTACATTTATTGATATGAGACATAGTTTTTCGATTTTGTGGTGTCTGCCATACTACCTACCATACTATAACTTTAATCCCTGTTAAATATTTTTTTTTTATAAAACCATATACATTAAATTATTGTCCTTTAAATTTATCAAAAATCCAGTTGTCTCATATAAGTTTTGCATTTTTTTCCATTTTACTAGAAAAATTCGGCAACTAATATTCCCTTACTTCAATAAGATTGTGTCCTTAAAGAACGTAGCAGATTATTTCTATCCATTTTCGTTAAGTAAACAATTTTTGTGGTATTCCATCACATTTTTCTCTTCTGAAAAATAACTTTCACAGTTTATTGATAAGATAAATTCAGGTAAATTGAGTTATTTAGTTTTAAGATCCACCATATTGATTTCTTCTTGATTGATCTTCCTTTTTGCAAGATTTTATTCCGTTCGACCCAATACTTAACCTTGCATTTAATATTAATATAAAAGTAAATTTAAAATCAATTGAAAACATCTTAAGTTGGTAAAAAAAGACTGCGATATTAAATGAAGACGTTTAATAAAAATTGCATTCTCTCAAGTCTTGATGCTTGATCGGTTCGTTCGCCGCGTTCTTGCGCGACCAGACAAACTCTTAGTAGGGTTGCCCTTGCTGCCGCCACTACTGCTCCCGCTACACAAACATGTCGTCGTAGTTGTTGTTGCGGCTGCCTCTCAACGTAGGCTGAATGTGGCTGAGTCGTGCCTTCACAGCAGCTGCCGTGGAGCAAAGCGCTGCGATGCGGTTGGCCTTATAAATAATAATGTCTTCATCAGCAATATTGAGCACAAACAGCAATGCCTGTTGCTGTTGTTGTTGCTGATGGTTTTCATTACTCGTCTTTATCTGGTTCTGATTCTTGGCGTTGTTTTTATTTTTGTTGCTCTTGTTGTACCATAGTGTTGACTGTCCAGAGCATTAAAACCGGATTTCTATCAGGCTTGCTGCTATCAAATTGTATTATTTGGTCCGTTTTTGAGCCGGCAGCATGGTTATTTTGTTGTTTCAACAAAAAATCTACAGTTTTCTACTGGCAACATATTCAAGTAAGAAACATAAAAGTGCTGTCGCACCAAAATATGGCGTTCCTTTGTATTTCATGCTTCTCAGAAGCAATTGTTTATTATTCCTTTTAAGTTTTTTTTTTCGTTTTGGTTTTTTAATGTTTTTTTTTTTTGTTTTATTTTTATTACTGCTACAGCATCGTGTGCTGTGATTGCAACAAAATCGACAACATCTGCAGTAGCAACGATTTTATGCGATTTCTTTTTAAATTTAAAATAGCAACAATGCACACGCGCGCAGAACGCGAACTGCTAAAATGAAAACTATTCAATCAGAAAGATAGTCAAATGCATGAGTAGTCGAAGAGTTTAATATATTAATTACTTAAAAGGAAATTATTGCATAGTACAGCCTCGCAAATACGGACATTCGCTACCCGCTACGCACTCTCCGGACATAAAATATTTTGACTCTACACAGGTCACACTTAATTACTATTCGAAGAAATTAAAAAAAATATCCTAGCATCGTTCCCCAACAGGCAAATAAGCCATGAACCTTCAAAGGAATGCATTAATTTGCTGCATCTTTTGGAGTCAAAATACGTGAAAGCCTTGCTGCATCATTGAACGCTTCTTTAAGACCTGTATTTGCACTTCCCAAGGCAAATCAACAGTAATGTTTTGCCCTACAAGGATTGGTTCTTTTTATATTTCGGAGAAATTTGTTCGTAACGATGTATTCAAATAAATATTTTTTTTTAATAGCATTAAAACGTTCAACAGTTACTACAAAAAGCTTTTTAATGCTAAAGTCTTACGGCTGTATTCACAAAAAATTATGAACCTTTTATAAAGCTTTCACATGGAAAAAATCGGGAAAAATTGAAAAACATTACTCATAAACGTTCAATAGCGTTAAAAATCTCGTTTAAATGCTTCATAAATGAGAGAATTTTAAAAATGGTTGAAACCTTCAATAAACCCTCCCTCCATAATTTGTAAATTTTGTTTGTTCTCATCTGGGAACAAATTGTGTCAAAAATATATAAAATTATTTCAAAATATATCAAAAACGAACAAAATGTCAAAAAATATTTGAAAATGTCTTTTTATAAATGAGACGATTTTTTGAAATAGCTGAAACGTGATGTAAACCCTTCATAAGGCATTTTTAAAATTATTTGCTCTCATTTGAGCATAAATGTTGTCAAAAATAATTGAAAATATTTCAAACATTTGGAAAATATTTCAAAAAAAATTCAAAATATATATAAAAATCAAAACAAAAAAAAATAAAAGAAAATAACAAGAAAAATTCTCAAAACATTTCAAAATATTTACAAAAAAGATACACTGAACCAAATATTGTTCTTGAAATCAAAGAATCTCGTTCATAAAGCGAAATTCATTGATTTTTAAGAACTATTCATTGCCCCAAAGAACGAATTCTTTGGTTCAATGAATCGTTGTTCTTAATTTTAAGGAACAGTTCATTGTTCGTGTTCATTAAAATTTTGTTCCAGTTCTTGTGTTGTAATATCTAAAAAACCATTAGAGAATTTTATCTCAATAAGAAACTGATTTTTTAAAATATATCTTGATATTGTTTTAAAATTTCTAAGGACAGACTAACTTATTGTAACAGTTGTATGTGTCATTAATTAATCATTTTTCTTCATAACATATCAAAGAAATAACGTAAGAACAAAGATTCATTGAACCAAGGAACTCGTACTTTGGACCAATTTTAATGTATAATACATTGGGACAAAGAACTTTTTCTTTGTTATTAAGTACGTTTTTGGTTCTGTGTAGTAAAATGTAGATATATGTAGATGTAGATAAGAGATAAAAAAATGTTGATGTTTAAATATCGAAATGTTGATGAAAATGTGAGAAATAAATAAAAAGTCCTTGAATTTATCTAATACACAAACCATTATTGACAGTCTTCCCACTTCAAATCGAAAGTGTTCCTATTTTAACTACAGAGTTTTCCAATAGGGACTTGACAATTTTCAATAAAATTTCTGAACGCACCCTTTTACTAATCATCAAACTGTCACAGTCAATTTATTCAGTAAACTCAATATTTTCATCATGGTAAAGTGCACGAACGAACAACGTCTACAAACCATATAAATTTACTACTGAAATTCGGAATCGGTGTTCGCAACTTTAAGAGCGTTAAGTGATATTTTCGGTTGTAATTCTCGGCCTAGTAGACAGACAATAACAAGGTCGAAGTGTCGATAATATCGCTGCCGTTCAGGCGTCCATAGCAAAAAAGTTGAAGCGACGTGCGTTCACCGATTGGGCTCTGGAAAAGCTGTGCCAAGATGATATATTTCATCGCAAAATCATCTTCAGTGACGAAGCTCATTTTAAGGTCATTGGGCTCGTCAATAAGCAAAATATGCGTTGCTTATATTTTTGCACTACTTCATCCACAAAAAATAACTGTTTGGTGCAGTTTGCATGCCGGCGCACAGAGGGGTGAAATCGCAAAAAATGGAGATTAATTAAAATATTTATCATTCACTTAGTTTAAACTATTAAACTATTTATCATTCACTTAAACGTTATCACTTAGTGTCATAGGCTACACATCTTTTGGAAAAGTGGGCGGTGCCACTCCCCACTATTAAAAATAGCTCTAGCGGCCATAGTAATAGACCGATTGTCATGAAACTTTTCCAATGTTGTACTGTTGACCTGCTAATAGTCCTTGGCTATACTTGGTTATGATTGGATAAAGGGGCGTGGCACCACCCATATAACCTGACACTTAGAACGGATATATCTCATGAACTATCAGAGGTATGAAGATGAGATTTGGTATATATGTTAATCGTACAGTACGAATTACATCCAAGGTGGAATAGGGCGGTGCCACGCCCCCTTTTAAAAAATCCTCTGGCTCAGTCGGATTTTTTTTTTTTTTTTTAAAAAAAAGTAATACAATTTTTACATAGTAATCAATTTATTTTTAATATAATTACGTAGACGAAAGGGGGATTATTGCATCATATATGTAACTAAATTCAGGACTCAAAGCAGATATTAAAACTGTTCGATCTACAAAATAGGAAAAAAAGTTTATACATAAGTATTTATATTTACACTAAGGGAAATAATGCACATTAACATTATTCACGCCTGAGTATCAATTTTATTTAAATATTTACGTGGATAAATCAAATATTTTCCTTACAACTCGTTTTTTCCCGTATTTGAATTTTATTTATACCACACACGTACACACATATTCCATGCAAGCAAGCAGCAACAGCATCGCACACGTACACATATACTCCGAGAAGCAGCAACAGCATCGCACTCTGTTCCAGCAGTTTATTTCTTGCATTTGCAGTTCTTATAGTTCTCATTTAGTTATTGTTGCCAGAGTAATATAGTATGCATGTTTGGCAATGAAATTAAATGATGTAGGGTGGAGTGACAACTTGATATTAACTCACAAATATCTTGTACCGGTTGTCATTTACCTACATATTTTGCTTATAATTTGATGTCACTTTTTCGTCCTCTAGTTTATGCTATTTTTGATTTTTGGTGCCCTAATATTTTACCAACTGTCAAAAATAGTATAACAGTGAAATAAAGAATTGTGAAACAGAATAAATAATACAGGCAAATTACATTTGATGGACGCAATATGAAGAAAATAATGCTAAAAAACCATTAATAACATATTCAATTTAAATATGTTTTTTTTTAATTCAAAATTTTTATTTAAATTTTCTTTAAATGCGATAGTTTATTTTCAAATAGTAAATATTTGAAAGATATTTTAAAAAATTCTTGCATAATTTTAATATATTTTTTATTAATTCTGTTTAAATATTTAAATATTTAATTTAATTAAAAAAGTATTCAAATAAATTTTAAATATTTACGTAGTCGATTTATTCAAATGCGTTATTGGTGCAAAAATGACTCGCTTTTTGGATAAATTAAAAAAGTTTTTGGATAAATTTAATATTTTTTTCCCTTAGTGTATGTATATATTTATTATAAGACATGTGTTTCTGACCTGCTATTTTAAGAAATATGCCCAAAGTCATCAAACTCCAATGCATCGCCCTCGATATAATCATCATCGTCATCTGTATCATGATTTGTGCCTTCTGGTGCCACGTTCGTCAAAACTGAAGGCGAAACTAGTAGATCTACTACTGATTTTGGAAGTTGGTGGAATTTTGTTTTTTTGACAATTTTGTTTTACCAGATAGGATTGGATCTGAACTAAGTAGGAACCTATTTAATATGTCTCGATTGCAATCCTCCCGACTACATTTGCGAGAAAAATGTTCTCTGTAGTTTTTAAAATCTTTATTTCGGGCTTCCTGGGCTTCCTCAGACAGTTCACCGATCGGTAATAGCGCATGCGAAATGATTTCTGAGCCATGTGTTAAAAACTTATGCAAGGTTGGTGGCATGCTAACGATATACAAAAACAGCAATTATAACAAAGAAAACGAAGAAAAAGCAAACAAAAGACAAGAACTGGTGTTATTTGCTTGAGTGACTATTTTCACAGTTAATTTAATAAAAAAAATTCGCGCAAAAACGCGCAACATTTTAGCACTGAATATGAAAGCCTAAGAACTGTAGTTTCTTAAAAAATTAATATACTAACGCCAACTAACACCATTCATATTTAAATATTCACGAATATTTTGAAAATAGCCAAAATTTAGACACATTTTAAAATATTTTTAAAAATATTTCTACACATTTTTTGTTTACACAATTATTTTTAGAACAACGCTAAAATACCTGAGGTTGAAAATTCCATAGTGAAAGTATTACTTTTGACTTGCGAAAAACTATATATTAAGCGTCGAAATATACCGAATTTCAATTAACACTATTGTGCGCGAATAGCTCAAAAATTACTTAACTTTAACACAATGCAGCTTGACAAGTAAACAACATATGACATTGAAATTTTCAGTAGTGATGTAGAATTTTATATACTTTAATCGGATACTAAGTATTTTTCAAAAAAACAAATTTTCATTTTTCAATTAATATCCATTTTTTGCGATTTCACCCCTCTGTGCGGCGGCATCATTGGACCATATTTTTTCGTCGACGATAACGATCGTAACGTTAGTGTGAATGGCCATCGTTATCGCGCCATGATTAGCGATTATTTTTGGCCCGAATTGGAAGATATGGACTTGGACGACATGTTGTTAAACAGGACGGTACCACAAGCAACACAGCACACGTTACAATCGATTTATTGAAGAGTAAGTTTGATGAGCGTGTTATATCAAGAAATGGGCCAGTCGATTGGCCGCCTTGTTCGTGCGATTTAACGCCTCTAGACTATTTTCTTTGGCGCTTCTTCAAGTCATTGGTCTATGCCAACAAGCCGCCGACGTTGGAAGAGCTCAGAAACAACATTGAATGCGAAATAGCTGCCGTTTTGGCCGAAATGTGTGGCAGAGTCATCGAAAATTGGGTCCAACGAATCGACCGCTGCATACGTGCCCGCAGTGGCCATATGAACGAAGTCGAGTTCCATTCATAAATGTTTTGATTGTACTTCAAGTTGATAATAAAGTTTTTGAAATATTTCAAATTGTTTTCGCTTTGTTTGAAAAAAAGTTGTCAAGTCCTTAATGGAAAATCCTTTACAAAGCAGCTGCAACATGTTTATGAATAACAGAATTTTAAAAGACTTTTTAACTATTGAACGTTTAAAAGCTATTTTAAAATATTTTTACACCCAAAAAAATATTGTTGTATTATTAAAAAGAGTAGAATTGTTAAATTTCTTGTAAAATATTTCGTCAATATTAGTCGACTCTTGTTAATAAAATAAAAATGTCTTTAATATTAAGATTTGCCATTTCTCTGAGTTACAACATACTTGTTATTATTAAGAGATGCTTCTTGCTAAATTCATTGCATACATTTTTTGTAATAATTAAGAAAGCATCTATAAAATAAAAACAATGTTGTCAATCATTGTACTACTCCTTTTTGATCTGCATTCCTCTCTCTTTCTCTAAAAAAAAACTTAAAGTTTTGTTTTACTATTAACAACACTGTCTTTAATCGGAAAAGTTCCTTTTTTTGACAATGCTTTTTTTCTCTAATTTCGACGATTTTGAGCTCACAACTGCAGTGTGTATCAGGGATGAGAAATGAAAATTTTAAAATGTACCTAATATCTCAAAAAATATGTACCTTTTTGGGCATAAATGTACCTAAAATAATTCACAATTGATTTTGTTTTTATAAAAAATGTTTATTTAAAACATAAATTCAATGTATGTATGTTAATTCAATATACAAAAAATAAATAACATAAAATAAACTGGCCATTACACTCCTTGAAAGACTTTTACCGAACTTCTTATGATCAAATTAAATATTTATAACAATACCAAAAAATTAACCCTATGTGCAACTGAAATTCTTTTCATTGAGATCACTATGTTATTTTAGTCTTAAAAAAAGGAATAAAGCGATAAAATTGCGCACTTGAAATTTTGATTCCAATTAATCAATCATCGATCTTAAGGCCAAGTATGTTAATGAATAAAATAACCAACAACAACAACGGCTCTGTATATAGGAATGAAAGGAAGGAAAGGAAGAGTTCTTAAAGCTTAAGAAAGGAAGGACGACTTCTTAAAGCTTATTTTTTCTTCTTTTTATATGTACTATTCACAATAGTGTGGAATAAAAAAGAGAATAGAGTTGCCAAATCAAAATTTTTGGTCTTAAAGCAAGTAGTTGTTATATTAACTACTTGTTAAAGAACAAAATATAATTTTTAAGTTATTTAGTGGAAAATTCGTTCAATCGAAGGCGGAATGTACCTAAAATGAAGCTATTGTACCTAATGTACCTTTAAGGTCGAAAACGTCGGAAAAAGGTACAATTGTACCTACTTTTCCATCCCTGGTGTGTATGAAACCCTTGCAGAAGCACGACGCGTTTATTTTGGGAATAGTTGGAAAAGCAATAAATTTAAATTGAATTTAAATAAAAGTGCATCAAATATATTTCATTAAAACAAGTAGGTAAGTAAATCTAAATTGATGCAATTTCTACACGCATGCTATTTTGAATATAAATTTTTAAATACAAGCCTGCATGCGAAATAATGAAATATATACATTATAAACAAACTTAACATAATAAAAAATATTACAAAAATGTGTTCTGTTTTGTGAAACGTGCGAAAATGTGCAAAATAACAATTTCCATCTAACAATTTAACTCATTAACTTAACATATGTTTATCTTTCTTTTAGAAGCAATTTTCGCTTAAAAAAAAAAAATAAATAACTGGCCATTTCAGCCCTTGAAAGGACTTTGACCTAGCTTCTTATGATCAATTGTGTTGTGTCAAGAAGCTTTACATGGCGTTTTGATTACTCTCGGAGGTTTGCCATTGTCTGCAGAGAGGTGGCGGCCGTACAGAAAAATTATTTTAATTCAAATAATTTTCTGTCGCTGCTGGAGTTCGAACCTGGGTCTCCAAGTTCGTTGACATAGCGGCCACGCACTTTAACCAACTACGCCACGGACGCAATTTTCGCTTACCAATGACATAAACCAGAAAAAGGAAAATCTTTCACAATTACTCAATACTTGGAATCTCTCTACACTATTGGATCATTTCATAGGTAAGTATACTTCACAACAGTGATAGCAATAATCATAATTGAAAACATAATTTAGGAGAAGGCATTTACATTGATCAGCTCCGTCGAATCAAACCACATCAGATTTCAAAAATTGTGGAAAAGTTTCCACTGGGAATCTACATTGACTTTGAATATAATTGACTGCATGGCATCGAAACCAGGGAATTGAAACCATTGTACCAAATTTACACTCCACACCATCAGCATATTGTCAAGTTCACCAGTGCGTCCTGATTCACCTAAAACTCCAACTGCGTTGTCGGATGAATCTTTTACATCAGGTAGTGTTCGCGCTGAAAGCACTGTAGATTTGGAAACAATTTTACAAAGAACGTCTCAGGGTCGATTACTTTTAGAATACGCCAAGGGAGGAAAATAATTGAATGGAACCAATCGCCGGGTGCTATGTGATGTGGTTATAAACCATTTTATTACTTCAAAATGCACTCTCTTTTAATTATAATGCAATTAATTACACAAAACTTCACCAAGAAATTACTATTTATATAAATATATGAGTTTTTTATCCTAAAAAAACTGTTTTTAAATCAAAACCAAAAGTTGTTTTATTTACCAGAAGTGTATTTTTAATAACTATGGGTAAGTTTATATTTACAACAAGGATTTTTACATCAACATTGATTTTTTTTGAATTTGAAAAGGTACTATTTGCATATTAACACGAACCATTTGAATATTACCAAATGGTTTTGTTATTAGAAATATACGGCATTTTAAAGATGACAATACACATGTTCGCGCATACTTTTATATTTTCATATTAACAACATTCTTGTGAATTTCAAAATCAAAAAATTTTATATTTAACAACATCTATTTTGTAACATTAAAAAGCTATCTTATTGGAAGCAAAAATAAGAGATTTTTTTAAAAAGAAAGACAATTTTCTTTAATGTTACAACACAGTTTTTTGGGTGTATGGTTACGGCTGTTAAAATATTCTAAAGACGTTGGTGCGTATGGATGAAAGACCATCATGGCTGAACCACTGAAGCTAACCACCATAGGTTCGTGTGGTGTTCCGAATTTTTTTTTTTATTATGTTAGACTCGCTTTTCAAAACTTTTTATTTATGTACCGATTTGGCTCAAACTCCCACCATATAATATTTAAATAAAAATAAAGCCTTTTGCAAACTTTGGACCCGATAGATGATGCTCGGTTAGAGATGTTTACGAAAAACATTTCAGATTGGAATAAGACATTTTCGCAAAATTCAGCTGTTCGTATGTTGTCTGTGACAAACTTAAATAAAAATATTTACACTTTCCAACAGACTAACATTTATCATTGCAACTGATATATTGAAAACCAATCTAAGTTATGAATGCAAAGCGAAAAAAACCAATTGGAAAAATAGAAAACAAAGAAGATAAGTCAGTCAATAAAAACACGCGTCAGCATGAAATCAACAAATTTGAATATTAACACATTTTCGTTTTTCCCTTCCCCCCTAAATTTTGTTCAACTTGAAACAATAGGAACGCACACATACAATAATTCTGTGCAACTGCGCACGGTCAACGTCTTAGCAGGTAGGTTGCGCCTTTTTAACATTTTAATCAACGTCAACAACTGCGGCACGATGGTAAAAAAAAAAACAGAAATCGATGGAATGCCCAAGAGAATATAAAGAAAAAAAAAAATTGAAGCGAGGGAGAGAGTGAGAGATAAAAACATGCAGTGTAAGAACTATGGATGAAATGAGAAAAAGATTGAGATATAGCCATTATGTGCGCACTCGGTTCTGAACCCCTCCCTCCTGTTGTGCTGGGCCAACGTTCTACAAGGGTCAATCTAGTCGAACAGTGGGTAGTAAACAGTGGAATTGTCGTTGTTTTACGATCGTTTACCTTTCTCATTCTTCGTTTTTTCTAGGTTTTTGCTTTTGCAGGCTGCTTCTAATGTCATTTTTAAGAAAATCAAATCCATACGATAAATCGATGCAAGAAGTGAATATCCTGCTGCGTCGGTCTATACTAGATTGTTAGCAACAACAGGAATAGCTGCGAACTTATTTCTACTAAAATGTCTCGTAAATTTTTGTCTAAGCAAGACAATGAACAAAAAAAAAAAAAGAAAAGATATTTATGATATTATGTAGCTCATGCGGTTGCCTTTGGATGCGGACGAAATTCAAAGAATTAATTGAGCCATTGAATAGCCGCCTCATGCCAGATTTGGCACTACTGCAGGGAATGTTATTACTCCAATCGGCGAGCACTACGATTGTAACAGAGTGCGGCTCAAGCACTGCTCAACGATACCATGCCGACAAATTTCTGTGACCATTTACAAATTATCGTAATGATCTTTGAACTGCAATATATTTAAAATTTTAGAAGATCTGAATATACCTGAAAATGTCAAATATTGTACATTTAACACCCATGTCACACTGCGCCAAATGAAGCAGGTGATGAAGCAAAACCAAGCAAGTTGCATTTTGCAAATTATGGGAAGATCAGGTTTTGCATTTAATGTTAAAAAAAAAACAAGTAAGAAATGGTCTTCGACTGGGAGACGTGGTTTTCATTCAATTTGGCTCAATTTCGAAATTGACCTTTATTTTTTAGATAGAAGCTTAAATATTGAATTTCGTGATGATAGCTTTAAAATTACGGCTGTAATCGTGATCACAGACAGACGGACAGACAGACGGGCATGGCTAAATCAACTCGAGTGGTGATGCTGATCAAGAATATATATACTTTTCTATACCTACCACGCCTCCTTATGGGCGTTACAAATGGAGTAACAAAATTAATACACCCCTATTTACGTTTTTTAAACGTGGGGGTATAAAAATGTAATTTTATGTAAAAAAAGTTATTTTTCGCTGGTCATTAATATGTTTGGGTTAATTTGAAATGCTCACATATTTTGAATGCTCAGATTACATGGAACAATATACTCCATTCTGAGTTTCAATGTTCTGTGACTTTTACTTCCAAAGCTATTCTGTATCAAAAATATGGCGTATATGGGCAGAGCCACACGCCTTGCTTAATGCCCATCCTGGAATTGCAGATATCGCAAATTTGGGTTGTATGGTAGGTTCAATTGTCACCAAACAGAAACACTCTTAAGACTTTGATACAATTACGGAGTGCATACCTGACATACACATCCCCATACAGACATACCACCTTGTTCAAAAAGAAAGGTTCATTCACACTGTGAACCGGACTTAACTGTCCGATTCGAAAATTTTTTTTGTAGGTTGCCACATGTGTCCATGACAAGGCTGCCAAATATCAGCATCTCTCGTTGACATTTGGTAAAGTGAAGTGTTTTGTTGACGTGACGATGGAAGAAAAAATTGAGCAACGAGTTTGTATCAAATTTTGTGTGAAAAATACGCGTAAAATGTTGGTGAAATGTTACGGTGACTCTGCTCTATCGTGTCAGAAGGCAAACAAGTGGTCTAACCCATTTGTGTGTGGCCAAGACGAAGTAGAAGACGACCCTCGTACCGGGCAGCCATCGTGTTCGACTACCGAAGAAAACGTTGAAAAAATCAAAGAAATGTTGGTCAAAAATCGCAAATTGACGATTAGAGAAGCACTTCGCCAAAAAAGACCGCAGTTGTGACAAAACAAATCATGGATTTTGCACCACGATAATGCACCATCGCACAATGCTCATCTTATTCGTGACTTTTTATCACGTGACCAAAAACAACACGATAACCATCCAGCAGCCGGCAAATTCACCTGACCTGGCTCCGCGTGATTTTTTCATGTTCGATCGAGTCAAAAAACCGCTTCGAGGAACGCGTTTCGCCAGCAAAGAAGAGGTCATGGAAAAATCAGTGAACGCTCTGAAGACCATACCAAAAACCGTGTTCCAGAAAGGTTTCCGTGACTGGATCAAGCGCTGGCATAAGTGCGTTGCAGCCGACGGGGACTACTTTGAAGGCGACAATATTGACTTGGATGAATAAACTTGTACTTTAATTATTTTCAATAAATGAACCTTTCTTTTTGAACAAGGGGTACATACATCCATTATTGTACAATATATATATAGATATGGAAAGACGTGCAGAATGATAAGTGCTCGTTAAAAGTATTTCTTCCGTCTTTTCTAACAATCATGTGTTTCCCTTAAAAACATTAAAATCAATATTATTTTTTCTTGAAAATAACAAAATTAAACGCCTTGCTGCGGTTTCCTTCTCTTGGATATTTTAAGAATAAAATAAATTGTTCGGAAAATATTATCTAGCTAGCTGTAGCAACTTGATGTTTGTTTTTCTATTTCTCACCATTTTAAAAAGTTTTATTAAGTATTCCATGTTGAGTGATTGAACGCACGATCGGTGCAGCATTTGTTGCTCAATGGCGTGGAACTTCATGAAAATCTTTCAATAGATGATAAACAATGGCTGCAGTGGTAATTAAAGCGTATTGTTGTTGCACGTCGACTTAAGTCAATAAATGCTTGCATAAATAAAAAATTATTTTATAAATCATGCTTTGGGGGTATTGATGTAAGTAAAAAACGGTCATAGCAAAAGTCTTTTAGTCTATTCGACTTGGCTAAGTTTTTCCCCCATCACTGCATTATGTTCTATGTTCCTGAAATGTTTCTGGAATTGGTGAATCTAGATTTAGTAATAAGAAATCTTTTAAAATAAATTAAAAAGTAGTAAATTTTTTAAAAATCAATTTTAAGAAAAAAGTGGAGCTTCTTGTTGAAACAAAATCGAGTAAATATTAGAAAAACCTGATTAATCTTAAGAATTGATTCTGCCTGGAATAAAAAATGAAATAACTTCATCTTTCACAATGATAAATATGCCGGTGATGGCGAAGTATATGTCTGGGAATGGAAGTTAACTTAACTTCAAAGAAAATTAGAATTTGTTTTTTGTACATGTTTCAGTGGCGGATCCAGAAGCTTCATTTGGGGGGCGATCGTAGTTTGTCAAATCAAAAGGAACAAAATATTCTATATAATGTAAAAATCCTTTTTTTGTGGAAAAACCTGAAAATGGCGATATTTTAAAAACCAGTTTTTCGAATATCTATATATATAAAACAAAGTCGGGTTTGTTACACCATTTATAACTCAGGAACGGCTGGGCTGATTTTAATGATCTTTTATTTTTTGGATTTGTATTCATCCCGAATAGCAGAATAACTATTAAAATATCGGAAAAACTCAGGGGCGTGGCACCTCCAATACAAATCAAATCTTCTATATCGAATAGCTTTGAAATTATAGGTCGCACAGCAACGAAATTCGGTATTCGACCTTAATTTTCACTTTCCGTTCTACTGGTAAAATTTTATGGGCGTTGGACGTAGGGCGTGGCACTTTTTCAGCAGCCCAAATTTTCAGTATAACTTTCAAGCTATAAGTCACACATTAATGAAACTCGGTTAGAACGTTCTAGTTAGTCGTGTGTTTTGACTGGCAAGATTGAGCAAGTATAAGGCAAAGGGGTGTGGCACCGCCCATACAATTCAAATTTATGATATCGAATAGCTTTGGAACTAAATGCCGTATAATAATAAAATTCAGTATGGAGTTGCCACTTGGTGATATCCTTCTACTGGAAAACTGGGATGGGCTTTGGAAAAGGGGGTGTGGCTCCGCCCATACAAGCCAAATTTTTTATATAAAATAGCTTTGGAAATAAATCTATATATATAAAAAAGGAGCTTATGTTTGTAACTGCGCAATAGACTCCTAAACTACTCATCCGATTTGCATGAAAATTTGTGTATAGAAGTTTTTTGGTACGGTGCGTGTTTGTCGGCTATCAATTTTGATCCACCTTGAACACCAGAGGGCGCTGTAGTACAAATTTTTTACAAAGCTGCCTAAAACTCACAAACCGCTTATGCGATTAGAATGAAAACTGCTATACAGTGGTTTTCATGTACGTTGAGTGTTTTGCTGCCATCTTTTTTGACCTATCTTGAACACCAGAGGGCGCTGTAGTGCAAATTTTTTACTAAATCGCATATTTTTAGTTGTTTTCTTAGGTTACATATGCAAATATTTGCAAAATATAAAATATTTCTTAAATTTAGTAAAATTAAAAAATTTCCGTTATTTTGACATCAAAAACATGAACATATCTTGAAAACTATGAAAAATTTTACTACAACCATATATTTAATGCAACATCGTTGCTCAAAAATGAGAAAAACACTATCAGAAATTTAATTTTGTGACTTTCGATTCAAATATCATTTTTTTTTTTTTTTTTTTTTTTAGCTTTGAACCAAGGATTTCAGGTGGAATACCTATTCAGTCATGTCTGCCTTGGTTCGAAATGGGATGATAGATTAGTGGGAAGGAAAGGGCAATCAAGTGAAACACGTGTAGGATGTTCTAAGCGTGGTGGAAAGCCAAAGAAACATGTGAATTTGAATCAGAGGCAAGTGTTATGCCTTAACCTCAGTCAATTCACGTTATAAGGCAATCTCATCCACAAACTTCTCTACCATCAACTACAACTTCAAGTTGTAAATATTGATGAATTTTTAATTTCAGTTGGTTAGAAATGAGGATAGAAAATTTGGAAAGGTTTTTTAAAGCGAAGGACCATGGCCTGGCCGGGAATCGAACCCGTGACCTCTGGGGTGGCAGTCGAGCACGCTACCAACTCGACTACCGAGGCCGCCAAGTCTATTTAAAAACTATAACATTCATAAGCAAAAGTTATTTAAATTTTACGCAAAAATTAAAAACCATTTTTGTGATTAAAAAGACAAGGCTTGATTTTTTCGAACAAAATTTTTTTTTCCAATATTGTGTTTTTATATTTTTGGAAAAATATAAAAGCTAAAAAATTAATTTTTTAGAAAAAATTATCTTAGTATCTCTTACCAATCAAAAGTTATAGCCAATAATCTATATATACAAAAAGCAAAACGCTGTCTGTGTGATGGCTGGAAACTTCAAAATTGCTGAGTCGATAGAGCTGAAATTTTGCCAGTACATGTTTTTCAAGCACAAGATGGTTTAAATTTCTGTCACACCCCCTTTCACCGCCCACAAATCAATAAAAATGCTATATTTCCTACGGTTTTCGTCGATTGTTTGTATGCTTTAGCATTTTAGTTTGTATGCTCACTGTCGGCAATTGTACTAAAACTGGGCAATGTTCATCTACTAGAAAACTGGGATGGGCATTACATAAGTGGGTGTGGCTCCGCCCATACAATTGAAATTTGTATTATCGAATAGCTTTGAAATAAAAAGTAGCAATACTTACATACAAACTCAAAATGGGGTTACTATTTGGTGATCTCCTGCTACTGGGAAACTGTAACGGACTGTTGAAAAGGACAGTGGTCTAAGAAAAGTTTCGAATATAATTATGTTACGATATAATTGCTGGGTGCAGCAACGTGCGCCGGGAAAAGGCTAGTAGGTTATATAACACCAAATATAGTTTACACAGACATACATATGTCAAAAAGTTCAAAAGTTTTGATAAAAAAATAAAAAAACTAACTAGATATTTTTCGCATTTTGTCGTTTTAACGCCATACGGGCTTACTAGTTTCATATAAAGAGGGAAATGTTTATTTGTGTTTTCTTTGAACTTGAAAATGTTTTGCATTATGCATATCATTAAATTATACTGTATTGGTTTTGCTTTATTTAATAGAACTGTTTGCTTACGCTAAAATAAATACTAAAAAAAAACAATTTTGTTTCACAATTGACCAAGAAACGGACCTACAGGTTTAACGCCGACTCCGAACGGCGATGAACGGAATGTTCTTATTCTCAAGAAGCTTTACATGGCATTTTGATTACTCTCTGAGGTTTGCCATTGTCTGCAGAGAGGTGGCGGCCGTACAGAAAAATTATTTTAATTCAAAGAATTTTCTGTCGCTGCTGGGGTTCGAACCCGGGTCTCCGAGAAATTAAATACTCAGTATCTAGGTATGTATTGATGTATATTTTGTATATATAAAGACACTTTTGACACAGGGTCATAGAAAGCTTATTGTCGCTTTGAGCCGACTATAAATTCCTTACTTGTTTCTTTAATCATTTTGCTCTGCTTTTCATTTCGTATCTCGATGTGATGTCTTTATTAAGCCAAAGGGAACTTAAGCAACAACAACACAATTAACTAAGCGTGCTTAATTCAAAGCGGGGCACAAAATCATGAGATCGTTAAATTTAAATCATCGCAGGAACGCACGATAGCAACGCACAGTTGATCTCAATCGAAGCGGATGTTGAGATTGTGACTATGACAATCGAAAAAAATCAGAATAAAAAAAATTATGAACTTACAATCGGTCGTGATCGAATATGAGAATGTATGTAATTAGTAGAATAGCCAAAATATACATATTTAAACATATTAAAAAAAAAACTAAGAGCATTAAGGATTCAATATAAAGCAAATAAACAAACATTAAATGTACAGCCTTTGAATAAACAACATTAAATAATAATATTTAAAGGCAGACAAAAAACCAATGAACCCGAAAAAAAAATAAATAACTATGATAAATTCGAATAAAAATTTGTCCTCCATCTGCCAGGTCCACATTAATGACCAAAATAAACAATTTCTTTTGAACAAACAAATTCCGTAGCCATTCGCTTAAGTGTAGGTGGCAGCAGCAACACCTAGACAACTTGTTCGTTCGTTACTCCAGTTCAGATGTACCAGTATGAAGACTGGCGCGATTCAACAAATGCAGAGTCGCATTCTTGAACTTGAAGCGATCTGATGAGCGCTTCGATACGTTTTTAAGATCGGCGCAGAGCGTATGATTTGTAATCATCAACGTTCGCACGTTTTGCGCTGGGACGTGTTAATATTTTAAACAAACATACAAGCAGCCGGTCCAGCAGACGGACATATAAATAAACAGACTTTCTTGCGCACGCTCAGTCAATCGTTCGTCGTTCAACAATTATTTTATAACAAACAAAGAGCGCGCATGCGTGCAGTAGTCAGAGTTTATTTATGTTGTATATGTATGTACGCAGTGGCTTGTTGTTTTCGTTCTTGCTGCTATTCCTGTTGCTAGTTGTTGATGTTGGTAGTCGTACCTATTTGTTATTTTTATTAATGCACAATTTGACACATTTTCCAGTTGAAGGCAAAGCAAAAGCCCATGAAAATTTGTTAACAGCACTAAGAAGTACGCAAAAAAGGCGTGATTCGCCCACTTCAGCATGGCTGTGCTGATGGACATTCAAAGTAGGCACTCGATCCAAACGTACACAAAACACTGAACGTCAACTAGGGATGTCGAGGAAATTGCACTTTTCCATCACTTCTTTTGACTTCAATTTTTATGGATATACGAGGTTAAATCAATAATTCCTTAGAAAAGGTAATGGTTATGGTCTTTTGGGCGGCAAGCGGAATCATCTACAACGATTATGTATTATATTATGTATTATGCTTCAGTATTATGCTTCATTATTGGACCAGCTGAACGAAGAAATCAAGGAAAAAAGTCTTAATTTTAAACGGACAAAGATCTTTTTCATCAATGCAGAGCATGGGTGCGCACCTGTGCAGCTGGTTTGGCCAAAACTATGGCACTAACTGAGTTCCAATTACACTGTACAACAACAAAAACAAAAACCATGGGGTTCGATGAGTTTTTATAGTCTTTTGGAGGTCGCTAAAACCAAATACGAAGTCAGTTTTTTCGGTTCATGTCAGGTTTTTATACTACATCGAGAGAAAGCTCCAAGGAAAACTCTAACGTCCTACTTTTAATGAAATCAATATTTTCCCTTTAAAGCAGGGCCGGAGAGGGTTAATATGCAAGGCTGACCCCCATTTCTTTTCTAGGAGGAACATTTTTTTATTTAAAATTTTAAAAAAATTTATTTAAAAACAAATGAATTAACTATACAAAAATATAACATTTGTCTGTCTCCATAAATTTTGTTTTCCGAGTCAATACCAGGCCCGATTACGATTTCTGGGGCGCCACAGTTTTTTGGTCTAAGCAAAAAAACATTTCCCAATCGCGGCGCCCTAGAAATTGTTATCGCCCCCAACACCAAGAACTGAAAAAGATTTTTGCCAGCTAGCTTCTTCAATACGAAACACTGTTCATGGTTGGACCAACCAGCAGCTTTTATACAAGTAAACTAACAACTTATCCATCAAGCTAGTCATTTATGCATAGCAAGGTTAGTTTACGGAGTACGCTTTCAACTATTTTGTCGAAGAGAAGCGATTTTTAGCTCTTTAATAACTGCTGCTGTTCTCTTCGTCGATACGTGGTCGTCCTCTCTTTGCTTACGCTTGGCCATAGTTGTAATCTTTTAACTTTTGACGATCATAAAGGTGGAGTTTTGAGCTTTTGCGACAAAATGGCGCTTCGGTTTGAACTTTTGTAGGAGTTACCATTGTACTTAAGTTCTAGTTATGATTTTATATCAAGTTTAAATGATTTTATCATTCAATCATTCACAATAATCAAATGATTCAATCACTATTCAAATGATTTGTTGTAAAGTAAACAATTTGAAAAAAACTGTTATCTAAGTTTCAAAAAATATTCAACATTTTTAACATATTGTTTTACAATAAACAAGACGCAGAATTGAATAAAAATAATAGTTAAGTTAACAACAGTCAAGTTACTCCTTATTGAGACTAAGGCTGTGTGCGAAATGATCTTAATTGACTTACTAAACTTAATTGTTTGAAGTTTGTCGGTAATACAGTGCTTACCTATAATTTTATAAACTCTTCGTACTAAATACTTACTTACTTACTTATCGGGCGCTAAAACCATTGGTCGGTTTTGGCCTCGTATAAGAAAATGCGGCAGCCATTTTTGTCTTGCGCTTGCTGGCACCAGTTGGAAACACCAAGCGTGGTCAGGTTATCCAACACCTGATCCTTCCAATGAAGATGTGGGCATCCTCTTATGCGTTGACCACCACCGGGCACCGAATTGAATATTTTTTTTGCTGGAGCGTCGTTTTCCATTCGCTCAACATGTCCTAGCCAGCGGTGCCACTCGATTTTAATACGCTTAACTGTGTCGATGTCAGCGTACAGCTCATACAGCTCGTGGTTCCATCGAATTCGGTAGTCTCCATTGACGCAGATTGGACCGAAGATTTTACGAAGGATCTTTCTCTCGAAGGCTCCCAAAGTCTTTTCATCAGAACTGCTCAACGTCCAGGTTTGTGCTGCATATAATAAGACGGGCATGATTAGTGACTTATAGAGCGTTAGTTTTGTTCGTCGCGAGAGGGCTCTGCTTCTCAGTTGCCTACTCAGCCCAAAGTAACACCTGTTGGCAAGAGTTATCCTTCGTTTTATCTCAATACTGACATCGTTGAAAAGTTTATGCTGGATCCAAGGTACACGAAGTCCTTAACAACCTCGAAGGAGATGTTGTCAACAGTGACGTGGTTTCCAAGACGCTGGGACTGTTTATTTGTTGACAATAGGTATTTCGTCTTATCTGCGTTCACTGCAAGACCCATTCGACTCTACTCTGTCGCTAACCTGGAGATTGCTGCGCTGACTTCGCGCGTACTATGGCCAATTATATCGATAACATCAGCATTCGCCAGCAGCACAATACTTTTGTAGAATATCGTGCCACTGCGTCTCAACTCAGCAGCTCAGATGATCTTCTCCATCATTAGGTTCAGAAAGTCGCACGATAAGGAATCACCTTGTCTGAAACCTCGTTTGGTATCGAATGGAGGAGTGAGGTCCTTCCGATTTTAACTGTGCTGCTGGTGTTGCTCAGTGTCATTCTGCAAAGGCGGATGAGCTTTGCAGGAATACCAAATTCAGACATGGTGGAATATAGATGATTCCTTATTGTACTATCGAAGGCGGCTTTGTAATCGACACAAAGATGGTGTGTGTCGATTTGTTTTTCTAGGGTTTTTTCCAAGATTTGTCGTAGCGTAAATATCTGGTCTATGGTGGATTTGCCAGGTCTGAAGCCACACTGATAAGGTCCAATCAGCTGGTTTACGATGGGCTTCGGTCTTTCACATAATACGCTCGACAGGACGATATTAAGAGAGCTTATCCCACGGTAATTGGCGCAAATGGTGGGATCGCCTTTCTTGTGGATTGGGCAGAGCACACTGAGGTTCCAATCGTTTGGAATACGTTTTTCCGATCATATTCTGCCTAGAAGCTCATGAATACATTTAAATAGAGGTTCGCCTCCATTCTTTAAGAGCTCAGCAGGTAAGCCATCGGCTCCTGCGGCTTTCTTGTTTTTAAGCCGAGCTATAGCTTTCAAGACTTCACTATGGTCGGGCAGCGGAACTTCAACGCTGTCGTCCACAATTGGGGTTTCCGGGATATCATCTCTATTGGCGGGATTGTTGTCGTCGTCACCATTCAAAAGCCTAGAGAAGTGTTCCCTCCACATCATCAGTGTACTCTGGATCTGTCAATAGATTCCCATTTTCATCTTTGCAGGAAGAGGCCCCGGTCTTGAAACCATCGGCTAGGCGTCTTATTTTTTCGAAAAATGTTCGGACCTCATTCCTGTCACCATGCATCTCAATTTCTCGCACTCTCGCTTTTCCGCTTTTCTTTTCTTTCGCTAGAAAATGCGTCTCTCTTTTCGCCTCTTCTCTTTGTATCGCTCCTTAGCAGCACGCGTTACAACCGACTGCAGGGTGGCTTTGTAAGCGGCGTCCTTTTCTGCAGTGGCGTCGCGACACTCCTGGTCGTGCAAGGACTTCTATCCTAACAATATTGTCATCGACAATGTAGTCAAGGGACTTGGGATAAGAAATCATTTGTTCGCCAACGTGTTAATTGCACGCGCTCCACGTTTTGAGGAGAACTTTTGAGGAAATTATTTAATACTTCTGGTTCGTTTTAAAAACGTGGTCTATTTTAAATTTTTTTATCCAAATAACTTTAATTTAAAATAAACTAATAAAATCCCGAAATAAAAAATGCTGCATTAATCTTCTTATATATAAAAATCAAATGCGTGTGCGTTAGTCTTGCTAAGGCTCAGAAACGGCTTGGCCGATTTTAATAATTCTTTTTTTGTTTTGTTTGCCTTAATACCGATGTGGTTTAGGGAAAAAGAAAATTACAAAAAACTCGAAGGAACAGCGGAAAATCAAAAAATCGACATTGGTAATTTTGTATGGGAATTGCCACACCAGACTACTTTAAATAGCCATCAAATCTTAACGGCTGGACGGATTTAACTGAAATTCGGCATACACATTACTTGAAGCCTAGATTAGATTATGGCATACTTAGTTTTGACTACGCCTCTTCCGCCCGTTTAAAGGAACGCGAATTATCCTACTAGCGTTCTATTATTAGCGAAACTGTTCGTCAAATTAATTAAAAGAAAATTATGTTATTTTAACACCAAAAACATTCACATATCTTCAAAAATGCACAAAATTTTAGTACGGCGCACAGTGGTTTGCCCCATACAAAAGATGTCAATAAATTGAAATAATAGTCGTTTAAAGCAAAAAAAAAATTTAAGACCATTCACAACCACGCCCACCTTCCATACTATACGAAAATTTAAAACGTCATATTTTCTTTCATATTGGCCCGATTTCAAAATAACTCGGTACGGAGATATATACTTTTGCGCAGAATTGAAAAAAGTATTTTTGGTCACGCCCACCTCCCACATGAAATTTTTCTCACGCGTACTTTTTATAAATTGCAGCTTTATCGTGACATTGCATCTTAACGATATGAAATAGAGGTTGTCGTTGTTCTAGAAAAATATTTATTCGACTCTTATAAAAAAAATTATGTCAAAATGCCTAATCGTTTTCTTTTAATTAAATAACAACTAAGCGAACCTAAACTGTTCTGAATCAATTTGCATATACTTTTTGCAATTTTTTGGTGCATACTTGTGGGCATAGGTTTTACGTTTCAGATCTTGTATTTTTATGTTGCATACTTTGTATTGCTTCTATGCCGGTGGCCTTAATGATGCGGAATTAATTGTTTTTTGTTGAAAGTTTATTAAATTATTTAATATTTTTTTTGAAATAAATAAATTCTTGTTGTTAACAAAATAAAAAAAGATACAGTAGTTTCGACTATGTCGTAACACAAGAAGTAGAATTAGTCAATTCGCTTTTGATGACATCTTTTTTAAAAACTATTTAGCAAAATATTTATTCCATACACCTGAGCATATGACCTTTAAGAGAGTGCCGGAAAGGGTTCATAGGTAGGACTGACCCCCATTATTTTTGCAAAAGGAACATTTTTGCCTTCGACACCTATTCTCTCCGACCACTCCTTAGGGGGGCTCCCATACAAATTTTATGGTTTTTGTGCCGGAAAGGGTTAATATGTATCACTGACCCCCATTACTTTTGCAAAACGAGCATTTTTTCCTTTGACACCTATTGCCTCCGACCACTCCTTAGGGGGCCCCCATACAAATTTTATGGTTTTTGTTTATTTATTCCATACACCTGAGCATATGACCTTTCAAAGAGTGCCGGAAAGGATTAATATGTATCACCGACCCCCATTATTTTTGCAAAAGGAACAATTTTGCCTTTGACACCTATTCCCTCTGACCACTCCTTAGGGGGGCTCCCATACAAATTTTATTGTGTTTGTGCCGGAAAGGGTTAAGATGTATAACCGACCCCCATTACTTTTGCAAAAGGAACATTTTTGCCTTTCACACCTATTTCCTCCGACCACTCCTTAGGGGGGCTCCCATACAAATTTTATGGTTTTTGTTTATTTATTCCATACACCTGAGCATATGACCTTTAAGAGAGTGCCGGAGAGGGTTAATATGTATGACTGACCCCCATTACTTTTGCAAAAGGAACATTTTTGCCTTTAACACCTATTCCCTCAGACCACTCCTTAGGGGGGCTCCCATACAAATTTTATGGTTTTGTCGATAAAACCGGAAACTGTCGATAAATAGGTAGCAAGTTTAAGCAAACAAAAACATCAAATGTTGGCTTTATATTTCATGTAATTGTGTAAAATTTATATAAGTTAGAGAGTTCTAACATGAATTTTTGTCGCATTGAGGATCAAGCAGACCAACAAGTGCTAACATCAACATTGTACGATCAGTACTTTAGGCCCACCAAAGGCTCAAAAAGTAATGTAAATACCGACACCTGATCACTATCAACCACCCTACTTACCTCCGAGAATGACGTATTCTACGTCAAAAACTTGTGGTTTTTTGTGGCCCTTTCAAAGTAAGCCTAAAAGCATGCTGCAAAAAATTGCAATTGAAATCAATAAAACTCGATTTTTTACACAAAACGCATTTAGTTTTTCATTCATAAAAACTGTTTTGGCAGGTCTTGGCAGCTTATTTTTTTTTTTTTTTTGTAAGTTTTAGTATAAGTCCAATAATGATGTAAATCTAAACGAGCGCACACCGGTCAACGCCGGAAGATAGTTATTCTCTGGCAAAAATGATGAGTTATATGACTTAAAAAAAATACAATGAATTCTAAGTTTAACTATGCAAGTTTGTTATTTCATATAATTTCTTTAAGACTAAAAAAACCAAACCATATTTTTTGCAGTGGTTTACATGTTATTTAATTTAAAATATACCTCTTGTTACAGAGAATTTATTGAACTCTTTATTATATATCAACTTCGATGGTTTCTGTATAATAATTGTAAAGATTCCACCAAGACCTTTTAGAAACATGTTAATTTGACAATTCTTAAAAAATAAAAAATTTAATATCGGCCATAGGAAGCCATAAATTTTCATATTTAAATCCACTTTTAAACCACTGTGCGGCGTCTTTTTCTAATGGGTAATTCCAACGGTTACTTACACTACAAACGATATTTTCATGTCAGGATAAAGGTTTATACAATTTTTTTCTTTCCTACTTTGTTTTTTTTTTTTAATTACAAAGTTTTCTCTGAGACTTGTCAAAATGACAAAATGAAGAAATAATATAATTTTTACAGAGGTCGTAATATTTAACGGGGAAAAAAAGCAAATGTTTTGTGGTTACTGACACTACACAAAATCCATTTCACTGGAATTACCCTGATAACATCGTTTTCTTAGAATAACAAAAAGCTATCGTTCAATTTCTTTTCGTTGATAAATTCAATTTAAGCAATTAATAAACCCTATCTGAAGAAAGCTCCAACATATTCACTTTTTACTCCAAAAAGGACACAAAAGCTGTCATTTCAATAAATAAAAAAAAATATTTGTTTGCCGATTATGAGGATCGATCCTTAGATCACTTCATGGCTTCAAAACTGACGGTTGAGCTGACTATTTTTATTCAAATTGTAATGTACTACAAAAATTTCCTAAAAGAATTTGCAATAAAATGATATGACAGCACAATCTTCTGAATACGAATTATAGCAGCCTATTAGTTACATAATAGATTAGAAAACAGTCATCAGAAAACAGTCAGATTGTCATGTTCGAATAAGTGTCATATATAAACAAAACAGAGGGGCCTACATGAGAACGCTCATAACTCGAGAATGGACTGCCGATTCGAGCTGTTTTTTTTGTGTTCGTCTCCGCACAAGGTAGCTTTTAACAGCAAAAAATGGAATATTTCTCGGAAAATCGATATTCCATACATTTTGTATGGAAAAAATAAAAAATAAACATAAAATCGATTTGAATTTCATAATTCAAAATGCAATTTCTGGACAATTACATCCGTTGAAATCAGTTGATTGTGTCCAGACGAAGCAACCAATTACCGAACAGTGTTCCTGAATTCATTGATTTGCAAGGACTACCACCACATAATTTACCACTGAAGGTTGGATCTGTTATCGTCATGCTTCGGAGCCTCAATCAACCGAAATTGTGCAAGGGAATAAAATTGGAGAAGCAACTCAAGAATAATGCAAATTCAAGGGCGAGGAAGTTCTCATTCCAAGAATTCCTTTGATTCTAACCGATTTACCTTTCGAGTTCAAAAACGTTCAATTCAAATCAATTGAACAATCAATGAATCACAAGGCCAATCTTTTGAATTAATTATGAGACTGTGTGCTGGATTAAATCAAATCTAAACTTATTTTCTACCTTAAGAATAAAGAGAACATACGAGTAATAACATGATATATAATGTATAGAAAGATAATGGAGCGCAAAGCAGTGCGATCATATAAAGAGAGAGAGCAAGTAGAATATGCAAATGCAGCGTATACATTTTACACCTGTAGCATGGAGGTGCATATTCAGTTTTTTAGATATAGATATGCGGATGGAAGTTCCGATCTCAAAATTATATGGAAATAATATAAATACTAGAGTGGTCCCCGTCGAAATCGACTTTTCTTTTGTTTTTTGTTTTTAATTAGAAAATCCTTAAACAGGGAAATTTAGGTAACCTTTTGTGTATTCTTTAGAGATATACTTCAGTTGTGACTGGTCTATTTTCTACAGTTTTTTTTAATATCAATTTATTTGTTTGTCCCAAAAATTTGTACATAAAAAAAATCTTTTCCTCTCCATACCCCCTCCATATGACTACGTAATTAACGTAATTTAAACAACATTTAGTAGGTATTAAGTATACTGTTAGGAGAATTGTATCGGGTGTTTTTTTTAGGAGTTTGTTTTTCGAATAGAGATAAAACTGGCATTTTGTGGTCAAATCTGGCAACTCTAATGTCATTTATGTTCAGTTTGGTTTGCCATTTCATCATGAACAGGTTGACAAAAGAACAACGCTTGCAAATCGTGCAAATTTATTTCGAAAATAATGGTTCAGTTCGCGAAGTTTACCGCAAGCTCCGTCCATTTTATGGTCGACATAATCGTCCATCAGAGCAATTAATTCGGTTAACCATGGGTCGTTTTCGCACTACGTTTACTCTATGTGATAATACGCATCCGCAAAGACGTCGAACAGTGCGCACCGAAGAAACAATTGCCGCTGTAGAGCAAAATGTTGAAGAGGACCCGAATGAATCGATTCGCCACCGTGCACAGCAATTGGTCCATCAACTTTATGGAAGATTTTACGCAAAGATCTTGGCTTGCGACCTTACAAGATCCAGCTTGTGCAAGAATTAAAGCCGCGAGACCATGCAATGCTTCGTGATTTTGGTGTATGGGCCGAAAATGAGATTGATCTCGATGCTGATTTTCATCGCAAAATTTTGTTCAGTGATGAGGCTCATTTTTGGTTGAATGGCTACGTCAACAAGCAAAATTGCCGCATTTGGAGTGAAGAGAATCCACATGAGATCCTTGAGACGCCATTACATCCACAAAAACTGACTGTTTGGTGTGCTCTATGGGCTGGTGGAGTCATTGGGCCATACTTCTTCCGAAATAATGCTGGAGAGTCAGTTACCGTTAATGGAAACCGGTATAGAGCCATGATAACCGACTATTTTGTTCCCGAATTGGATGGCATGAATGTGGATGAGTTGTGGTTCCAACAAGACGGCGCTACATGCCACACAGCGCACGTCACAATCGATTTATTGAAGGAAACATTCGATGAGCGCATAATTTCGCGGAATGGACCTGTCAATTGGCCACCAAGATCGAGTGATTTGACACCATTGGATTATTTTCTTTGGGGATATGTGAAGTCGCTCGTCTACGCCAACAAACCAGAAACGTTAGGGGACTTGGAGGCCAACATTCGTGGCGTTATTGCCGACATACGGCCCCATATGCTCGAAAAAGTGGTTGAAAATTGGACCTGTATAATTGGCTTTATTCGAGCCAGCCGCGGCGGCCACATGCCCGAAATCATATTTAAACATTAATGGCATAAAATTATCCTTCCAATAAAGCCAAATTGATGGACATTTAAACGATTTTCTTGTGTTTTATTTCAATTCGAAGTTCTATACCTCTAAAAAAAACACCCTTTACCTTCGAAGGCTCACTATAGGATAGGGCGTATCGATTTAAATTTTTTTTTTTAATTTCACATTCTAAATAAAAAAAAAATAAATAACTGGCCATTTCAGCACTTGAAAGGACTTTGATCTAGCTTCTTATGATCAATTGTGTTGTGCGTGTTATTAAGTTTGTAGACAATTGACCGAGAACCGGACCTACATGCTTGACGCCGACTCCGAACGGCGATGAACGGAATGTTCTCGTTCTCAAGAAGCTTTACATGGCATGGTGATTACTCTCTGAGGTTTGCCATTGTCTGCAGAGAGGTGGCGGCCGTACAGAAAAATTATTTTAATTCAAATAATTTTCTGTCGCTGCTGGGGTTCGAACCTGGGTCTCCAGGTTCTTTGACATAGCGGCCACGCACTTTAACCAACCACGTTACGGACGCCACAATTTTACATTTTAAGGGGTCTCAAAAGTTGCATGGGGTTGTCAAGATCACCCGAAAAAAAAATTAGGAAAAAAAAGGATGTCTTTCTCACCCAGAAGGACAAAGTTGTTTTTTCAGGAAAACAGTTAAAAATAACGATCTTAAAATGCTTTGATTTTTATAAAAAAAAAACCACAAAGAAAATCTTTGTTCTTCATGTTGTCTTGTTGTCAACATGCTTGGCCTAGAGCTCGAAAAATTTTTTTTCAATATAAATAATGAAAAGGCCGTATACAAATATTAAGATTAAACATAAAGAAAATCTTTTGGACTTTCATAAATAATTATTCAAACACAAACGGGATAGTTTCAAAATCCATGAACTATGAAGGACTAATCCAAGTCTAAGAGGGATGTTTGTAATTTTCTTCGTTTTGACCGGGCCTTTTTTAATGACTTAAAGCAATAAATTTAAATGTTATATCGTTTGATTTAACTCTATTTCGAAAATTCATCTTGGGCTTGGTCTTGGTTCATTGGATGAAATTTAAGTAGGAATGGAAAGGGGAAACTAAAAAAGGCATTCGTTGGATATTTTGAGTAAAGCAGTAGAAACATACTTAATTTAATGCAAATGTTATGCCTTTACCTCAGCCAATTCAACTCTTTTAGTTTTACTATCGAAAATTCTGGTAACCATCTTTGTGTCTTGTGTAAAATGCTGTTTATTTGTAAAATAGAATAGTTACCCGTTTGGGGCATGGTATTGAACTGTGGTAAGCTTGCTACCACTTGTTTCACTGAAACTCAAAATATTGTGAGAGACGCCCGTTTTTCAACCTTGGTCAAAACATTTCAGTGATTCAGCGGTTCATATTTGCATATGTGGTTCGTTTAGGGGTTAAGTGGTTCGTTCAGCGTGTTCATATTTTTAAAATTTTTTCAACTTCGAAATATTTTATTTTTCCACAAAAAAAAAAATGGTAGCTTTTCTGTACTGATGTAAAAAAAGGGTGCAAAGCATTTTAAAAAAATAACTTTTAAACAACAGATTTTTCTACTCAATATTCAACTGAAATTTAATATGAAGAAACTTCGTTAATTAATCGTTTGTAAAGAGAAAATTTGGATTTTTAGAGAAATGTAGAAATTCTCTCCACGGTTTTGAAAATATGAAAATTTTCTCGATAGTTGGCACATCTACATGACATTTCCTTTGTTAAATCACCTCAACTATATTTAAATGTATAGGCGTTCTATCTCAGCGACTCCCATAAGAAAAACCGTATCAAAATAATACACATATAGATAATATATGGATATATTGTTTTGGTTAAGCCCTGTTTTAAAAATTGCTGTTGATCTTACTCTTGATTCGATAATTGGTTGTAGTTTAAATAGGAATGGAGAGGGGAAACCAAGTAAAGCAGTTGTTGGATTTTTGAGTAAAGCAGTAGGGACATGTTCAATTTGATGCCTGTACCTCAGCCAATTCAACTCTTTTAGTTTTTTTTTAAATTTTGGCAACCTCCATCAATCGGCTAATAAGTTAGAAATTGTAATATACTGTGTGAATTACTGTTTATTTACAAAAAATAATGCTTACAAATAGAACCATGGTATTCAACGGGTCCTGAAGAATTATCTACGTGATAAGCAAGCTTGAAATCAATTGTTTCACCAAAACTCCAAAAGTTGTGGAAGATGCCTCGATCCATTTTCCAACTTTGACCAAAACATCTGTAGTAGATGGTTTCAAAATCATTCACCATTTTCATATACGTACATATCGACTCATAACCGCCAAAATATCTTAAGCGCCAAAAAGAAAATTTTACAGAAGAAGGTTTTTTTAATTATCTTTGCTATTAATTTTATCTTTTATCTCTTATCTCTTTGCTATTAATTTTATTTTAATAATTTTATCTCTTATATTGATTAATTTCTTTTAGAGAAAATCATCTTAAGCGACACTTTGCTGTCATGAAAAATGTAAACAAACATGTAGTGTGTACTTAAGCTAAAATTGCTTTTGGTTTAAATTCATAATCTAATTTCGTACACCTATGAAATTTTGACAGACGATGTAAACCATCGCAAATTATCGATTTTCATCAAAAAACATAAATCGGATATTATGTCGCTTAAGATATTTTGGCGGTTATGAGTCGATATGAATATACATACAAACATAGAACATATTTTCTTATGTATTTTTTCATTTGACATTTTTTTGCTCTGTTATTTTAAATTTTATAGCTTCAATCACTTTATTTTTCAAAAAAAAAAAAACTTTAGCTACTCTGTTCGTATGTTGAAAAAGTTTGCAAAAAATATTGAATAAAGAACATTTGAACATCAGATTATTCTACTCAATATCCCATTGATATTTTATATCAAAAAATTTCGCCAAAGAAACGCTTGGATAGCTTTATAGAGAAATGCAGCCATTCTAACAACGGTTTTGAAAATATGAAAATTTTCTCGAGAGTTGGCACATCTACATGATATCCCCTCATTTTGACATCTCAATAATATTCATACATGTAGCCGTTTTCCCTCAGTGACTCCCACAAGAAACACCTTATCAAAATAATATATAGATTGCGCAAATAAATTTTAGTGAAAATTTTAATGTATGTATTAAATTATTTGTAAAAAATGTATGTATAATTATATGTCTATAACTATTAATCTTGAAATCCCAAGCTTCTTGCATGGCTAACAATATATGACATCTTTGTTTACTTTTGCTAACGTTGTCTATCAAAAAGCATTGAATTGATCTGACATGTCATTCCCTCAAGCTCCTTACATTCCGTGTAAATAAGGGATATTAGAGTGTTTCATTCAATCAATAATTGAAATTCGATTGGCACCATTTGTTATCGATCGCGAATTTTTGATAAAAAATTAATTTCTGGTGGAATCGTGATTGCTCGAAATTATTTCAATAAAAAAATTCATTTAAGGCGGGACGAAGTTTGCCGGGTCCTCTAGTGATATATAAATAAACTTTAAACTATCTATATTATTATTACGCAAGTGCTTTTTTGTGATGACCATCAAATCTATACCGTATATCAATAGAAAGGTCTTGGTCTGCAGATGTGCAATAGAGTCTTACTTTTTCTAAAGTATTGTGTATTTAAACAAAAAAAGCAAAACAATCTTCTGCAAAGAAAGTATGTGCTATTTTTTTTTTTTTAATTTTCCAAAATCATACTTTTGTATCATGGTATAATAATTACAAGGTAGCATTGACAGTCGCTTGGGAAACTAGCATCTGTCAAGAAAATGTCAAGAGAGAGAGCATTCAATTATTGCTGATGTTTACGCCATTGTTTATGTTTCAGAGCTTGCAAATAACCGAACATGTGCTTACAAAATATTGCCTATTTTATTTAATTAATAGTCAATTTCCAAGGCCAATTTCTGTGCTAACTGCAGTCAGCAAAGTGTTTGAGAAGGTAATTGATAGACGAATAGAAAACTTCATCAATTCTACAATCCGGTTCGATAGCAACCAATTCGGATTCTTGGCGAACAGTGGAACGGATTCAGCAATCACAGCCTCTATGGAACATATAAATGATGCGTTGGACGAAAGAAAACTAGTTGCAGCCACATTTATCGACTTATCAAAAGCATTCGACCTAGTTGAACATGAGAAGCTGGTAAGCATGATGGGCATACGGGGATTAGCAAACAAGCTAATACGAAAGTATCTGAGCAACAGGCCTCACGTTGTAAAAATTGATGGAGTACATAGCAGCGAGCTTATAAGTAAAATCGGCGTACCGCAGGGCTCAAAACTTGGACCACGACTGTACCTTCTATACATCAGTAACATACAGAACTGCACCTTCAAATCAGCATACAACATTTACGCTGATGACACTATCTTTTTAACAACGGCAAGTACAGCAGAGGAACTAGAAGAGAACATCAACCACGACATGAAAATCTACTACGAATGGGCATACGGAAATGGACTGAGCATCAACATCAACAAAACCAACTATATAATTAGGCAATTCACAAGATGTTCTAAAGTTGTATGTTGTAAGCAAAAGTTGTATAAAAATACAACCCTTATGAACACAATCTTGGAATTGTATGTCATATTATTTATAATTATTCAATATCTACCATTTTTTTGCCACCTTCCTGCATTTTTAAATGTAATGCTCGATTTTAGCCGCACGAATATATAAAAAGGAGGAATAAAAATATAAACAAAATCAGCTGATAGAATAGCACACCTTTTAAACATACATCGCAATGTTGTATGTGTCTTATCGCAATTTTGCATGGGAAACAACAACAGTGTTGATACGACAGTTGTAAAAACATACAACAATAGAACGATACGCCACGATACAACACCTTGTGAATTGCCTAAATATTCCGACCACGTAGCAACGCAGATGTAAGTATTGGAATAAAAATCAACAACACAGAATTACAAAGAGTGCACCACACAAAATATCTCGGGATGGTTATAGATGACACATCAATGGAATCAAAAACGCCATAACACCAATGATACGAGCAGTAAGAAGACTTGGAACAATACAGGAGAAAGCAGCTAAACTAATATACACGGGACATATACTTTCTAAAATCAGATACAACATATGCAGCTGGAGCCAATGTACCAAATTTCAAGTAGATCAGATCGGAAGGTTAATGAACAAATCACTACGAGTCCTATTCAACAAAGACGCAACAATATCAACAAAATACTTATACAAAGAGACTAAACAAATGGACATAAACCAACTAATATACGCAGAAAAATGTAATGCATTTACAAAATCAAGAACAACCTTATGAAAACAAATGCGGTCCTAACTACAAGAAACACAATACACCAACACGACACGCGACAAAAACACAACTTTGACGTTCCGAAGACCAGAACAACAAAGCAGCTACATAGTCTAAAACACAGCGCAATGAGACAGTACAACAACTTACCAGAAGAAATAAAAAATGCCAGAAATTTAAACATTTTTAAACAACAACTAAATTCATATATTAAAAATCTAAGATAAGTTCATGTTATATTATGATCTCATTAATGTGATAATTTAAAAAATTTGTATATGGATAAATTTCAAAATATATGGATATGGCTGAAAAACTTTTTAATTTTTTCAACTTTAATATCGTTCAACTTTAAACAGAGACACTGTTATGAAAATTAATGTAAAGGGTGTTTTTTTTAGGGGTTTGTTTTTCGAATAGAGATAAAACTGGCATTTTGTGGTCAAATCTGGCAACTCTAAGTCATTTATGTTCAGTTTGGTTTGCCATTTCATCATGAACAGGTTGACAAAAGAACAACGCTTGCAAATCGTGCAAATTTATTTCGAAAATAATGGTTCAGTTCGCGAAGTTTACCGCAAGCTCCGTCCATTTTATGGTCGACATAATCGTCCATCAGAGCAATTAATTCGGTTAACCATGGGTCGTTTTCGAACTACGTTTACTCTATGTGATAATACGCATCCGCAAAGACGTCGAACAGTGCGCACCGAAGAAACAATTGCCGCTGTAGAGCAAAATGTTGAAGAGGACCCGAATGAATCGATTCGCCACCGTGCACAGCAATTGGTCCATCAACTTTATGGAAGATTTTGCGCAAAGATCTTGGCTTGCGACCTTACAAGATCCAGCTTGTGCAGGAATTAAAGCCGCGAGACCATGCAATGCTTCGTGATTTTGGTGTATGGGCCGAAAATGAGATTGATCTCGATGCTGATTTTCATCGCAAAATTTTGTTCAGTGATGAGGCTCATTTTTGGTTGAATGGCTACGTCAACAAGCAAAATTGCCGCATTTGGAGTGAAGAGAATCCACATGAGATCCTTGAGACGCCATTACATCCACAAAAACTGACTGTTTGGTGTGCTCTATGGGCTGGTGGAGTCATTGGGCCATACTTCTTCCGAAATAATGCTGGAGAGTCAGTTACCGTTAATGGAAACCGGTATAGAGCCATGATAACCGACTATTTTGTTCCCGAATTGGATGGCATGAATGTGGATGAGTTGTGGTCCCAACAAGCACGTCACAATCGATTTATTGAAGGATACATTCGATGAGCGCATAATTTCGCTGAATGGACCTGTCAATTGGGCACCAAGATCGTGTGATTTGACACCATTTGATTATTTTCTTTGGGGATATGTGAAGTCGCTCGTCTACGCCAACAAACCAGAAACGTTAGGGGACTTGGAGGCTAACATTCGTGGCGTTATTGCCGACATACGGCCCCATATGCTCGAAAAAGTGGTTGAAAATTGGACCTGTATAATTGGCTTTATTCGAGCCAGCCGCGGCGGCCACATGCCCGAAATCATATTTAAACATTAATGGCATAAAATTATCCTTCCAATAAAGCCAAATTGATGGACATTAAAACGATTTTCTTGTGTTTTATTTCAATTCGAAGTTCTATACCTCTAAAAAAAACACCCTTTATAATCCAAAATCACTGTTACGCCCCTTAAAAAATTCTGTTAAATTACATTTTTTTCAAGTTTTTACAGAAGTGCAAAGAATTTTTGTCTTGAGTGTTGTACTATAAAAATCTACTAAAAATATGCTTAAGTTTAAATAAATTAAATTGTTGAGCTGTTTGAGCTGTTTGATTTATGTTTTGGTTAAATAATTTATTATTTTTTTAAAAATTACACAATATTCTCTCAAAAATCACAACTTTCTCAAGTAAGGGTTACTATGTTTCATAATTTTGGCATATGAAATTGTATAATTTTACTAGAAATAGAATTACAATAAAGCTCATTTGTGATTCAACCTTCTTCTTGGATAAATTTTCAAAATGAGTTAATTAAGCAAGAAATGTTCATAGAAAGTTCAACACAACACTCAAGACAATTAGCAACACTCTGGACACAGTGAAACCAAAATTGATAATATAACAAAAGTAAACATTTGTTCTCAATTATTTTTAATGTTTTCTTTTCTTTGTCTATAAAAAAAACGAAAAAAAAATTCTACTACGAACCTGTGTAAACTTCTTTGTAAACAGATCTTATCTTTTTTGACGGGTTTCGTTTTGCGTTTTTTTCAATTTTTACAGTATTCGCCTTTAACCCATGGCAATTGCATAACTTTCCTTTTAACCAATTATTATTTGCACAGTAGCAAGAGAGATTTTCATGCATTATTGTTCCTTGAGAGCATGAAACTATTTGATGAATATCTCTTGTTCCTTGTATTGTTTTCAAATTTTTAGGCAATTGTTCATTAATGCAGGAAATTTGTTGTGCATTTACGTAAAACAATTCCACATTAACTTTGCCTTTAGGCGCATCGTAAAATTGGTGAGCATCCATAATATCCATTCCATGGTCAACAAGACTATCTGCCGTTCGCTTCAGAACAGCACCCACACCATCTGTTGCGCCTTTCCCGTGGGATGTTTCAAAAAAGAACCAAGTTGCGCATTTAAATTTTTTGTCAAAAAATCTATTGCATAAAAAAAAAAGTAAATAATTCGTCATTTCAGCCCTTGAAAGGACTTTGACCTAGCTTCTTATGATCAATTGTGTTGTGCGTGTTATTAAGTTTGTACACAATTGACCGAGAAATGGACAAACAGGCTTAACGCCGACTCCGAACGGCGATGAACGGAATGTTCTTGTTCTCAAGAAGCCTTGCATGGCATTTTGAATACTCTCTGAGGTTTGCCATTGTCTGCAGAGAGGTGGCGGACGTACAGAAAAAAATCATTTTATTTCAAATAATTTTCTTTCGCTGCTGGGATTCGAACCCGGGTTCATTGACATAGAGGCCACGCACTTTAACCAACTACGCCACGGACGCCACTATGATAAAAATCTATTCATTGCAAAAAAAATTGTTTATTTTTTTTTTCATTTCTCAATAGAAATGAATTGTCGTTACATTTGGAGCTTTTTGTTTCAAAAAATCGAAAATAGGATCTAAATGTGCCCGAATTGAACCAAGACCATTGTAATTTAGCTATCTTAGGCTGAAAATTTTAATAAAAATAAAAAAAAAAATTAATAATTCGGCGGCATCGACATTGGTGTTGAAACAACACTCAGGACTTTTAACCATTTTGTAAGAGTTTAGTTGAAAAAAGTCTGCATTAAAAGCTCAGAATATAAGAAACAGTTAAAAACTAACTAAGCAATCAATTACAAACACTTTTTTTTTAATATCGATATTCAAAAACGCAAAATCGGTGACAACACTCTTGACATATAAATCTATACTTACCATTATCTGCTAATTATATTTAAATAAACACTTTGAAATGACAATTATTTAGTAAAACTGAATAAATCTTGTGTTTTCTTGCAGTTATGCACTTGACGTCATATCAGTAACTGAAATAGAGATAAGAGCAAATAAAGTATAACATAACACTTCTGACACGGGCCGATGACAACAAAAATTTTGCAAAAAAATACTGTTATGTATACTTTAGAAATTAAAAACACTAAAAACTCTTTAATATTTATATTTGCATTTCAAATCAATGCATATTCTTTTTATTTCTCTTACTTTTCGTTTTCTTTTTCTATATTGAACAACTGCAGGTAAGAGTGGGGACAAATGATTTTCTATGAAACATATAAGATAGGGGAGAAAATAATCGCTTGTAAATGTTAAACGATGAAATTTGCCTTAAGTCCAAATGCCTTATTTACTTATATATAGATCTTATATAACAACATTATTTTGATTTGTTTATTTTTGTGATTATTTTTTGAGAGAGAAGGCTGAAAAAAGCAGGGACAGAGAAAAGCCGTTGGTTTTGAAATTCACCCATATAACAGTCAATTGTTTATTTATTAGTTTTAAGATTAATTTTATATCCTCTTATACACGGTTACTCCGTCTGAGGATTTTAATAACAAATTTATAAAATCAGCTTTAAATATACAAAACATAGGTTATAAAATAGTTATATTAGAACAAAAAGAAATACAATTTTGAATAAAAGTTACCAAATTACAAACAAAAAAAAAAAAAAAAAAAAAGCTCAAGCCTGTGTTAGATAACACGGGCGCATAGGTCAGACGTAGAATACTTTAGTCATTAACAGCCTTATTCAATAGATTTCCTTAAACAACCTTTAAACGCTTGTTTAGTTACGCACTGTTTAAGGCTTTACGCAGCTTCTATGCAACCTTGCTAACATTGTTATTCATAAACATTTTTTTATTTTCTGCTTAAGCCCAGTATGCTGTAGAAGCGGAAAGAAACTTTCCATATGGAATGCATTGAGTTTTTGACAGCGAAAAGGCAGCGGAATTTTTTTTTCGCTACTTAGTAACATAGCTGTTAAGTAATGATTACTTGCCGTAATCATTACTTATTCGATTCTTTTTTTTCAAAAAGGTAAAATAATTGATTAAGTACGATTCTTTTCTGTTTGTAATCGTAATTACATGATTACGATTACAAATAATCAAAAAATAATAACGATTACTTGGGATTACGCAAAATAATCAAAAAGAATCAAAAGTAATCAAGAAAATAATCCGATTACTTTTCGTGATTATTTTTGATTCTTTTTTGATTATTTTAAGAATTTCAGTCTTAGATACAAAAAATTTTGTTAAATTTTATTAAAAAAAAAACAAAGTTATGTATTTCATTATAAAACAAAGATTGACAAAAAACAAGAACGAGAACAATAATGTAGTAGAGTACAACATGTTAAACGAAACAAAAATAAAACCTTTTTACTCTAAATTACTATTTGCATTCATTAGAACTAATTTTTCAAAAGAAAAATCAGACAATGATTGCCGTCTTGGAGTGTTTACTATGCCGGCAAAAAAAAAATAGTCTCTCAACTGGCGCTGAGGGCATTAAAGGAGTATTTCAACTTGATTTGATTTGTCATGTAAGTAGCAGAAGAGTGGGTCTGTTGGGATCACTAATCGGGTTTAATGGTGTCCTGTGAAGAACCAGTTGTGTCAATTTCATCATCACTTTCACAAAATATTCCGTACTTTAGACTGAAATTCTTAAAATAATCAAAAAAGAATCAAAGAAAATCTTTAAAAGTAATCGAATTATTTTTTTGATTACTTTTGATTATTTTTGATTATTTTGCGTAATCTCAAGTAATCGTTATTATTTTTTGATTATTTGTAATCGCAATCAATTACTTATCATGAAATTCTTGCTTAAGGATTATATAATCATTACAATTCTTTTTAAAAAATAATCTAATTGATTACTAATCGTAATCGCAATTTAACAGCTATGCTTAGTACGTTGTAGAGGTGAAAAATTTGTTCAATGCTAGCAAGTATAACAACCATGTGGAGAGTTGAAATGTCAAAATTTCGCTGTCGATTATGTGTCCGGGCTTTTAATTGGCACCAGAAGTTTGACATTTCAATAAGAAAACAGTTCGACCTCGCTTTACGCAACACTCGATAATCGCAATACTCAAAAATTTACATTGTTGACTCAGTAAACGCAACTTAAAAAAAAAAATGCACAATTATCGCAACTTCCATTTGCGTACACTTCCATAAACTTTTATATTATTTACTTTGAGTTCTTCTTTTCTTGTAAAATACATTTTTGATGTACGAAAAATCTCTTAAAACAATATTTAAGGAAACAAAGTGCATATCTTAATACATAAAACCACAATATCTAGGATTCAGAACCATAAAGCTTTATGTTTAGAAGTTTAATTGCGTTTCTTCAACATTAACTACGTCAACTGGCCGAATTTCTATTAGTTGCATTGAGCTAGGTCGTACTGTAGTTGCTTTTTTTCTCCACACAAACATTTTTGACTCTACACTAATATTTCGGGTGTAGAATTATATTTATTTATTTATTTTATTTTATTTATTTAAGATTTTTCATGAGTACAGTAAGATTACAAAGTATCTTTTAGCGTACAAACAGTGAGACATTTATCATCAACAGAAAACATTAAATAAAAAATTAACAAAATTGCTTAATGCTAAATGCTATTATAAAAACGAATTGAATATTATATAATTTAAAACTCATAAGTAAATGTCAGAATAAACAAATTATAGTGAAACTTAACTAAGAAATTTAATAAAACTAAGGGAGGGAAAAGCCCATGAAGATAAAATGAGAATAAGTAATAGAAAAGAGAAGATATTAAGTATTAAGAAAAAAAGGACATCACAGAAGCTTTAAAATTGTTCTTATTGAAAATTGATTTAATATTTAGAGGAAGTAAATTCCATAACCTAATGGCGTTAATGAAAAAGAGTCGTTTAGAGTGTAAGCAGGAATATGTCGGCAAAATTAAGTTTAAGGTTCTATTGGAGACACTGAAGCGTAATTTTTCATAAAGGTATGATGGAGTCTTGTTAATTATTAGCTTGTGCAGAAATATACAGTTTCTGGCATTTATGTAGGATATAATGTTACAACCCAAAATTTCCTTGCTTCTTTCGGACACATGTTCAAAACGTCTCAAGTCAAATATATATCTCGCCGCATCATTATAAGCAACAAGGATTTTGTGCTCAGAGTGAGAGTCAAGGTTGCAATAGACAAGCTCAGAATAAGTTATCAGGGGAATAATAAGTTGGATAACAAGTCTTTTTTTAGTCAAAGTTGGAGTGTATCTAGAAGACAAACGCAAGCATCTAAGTGTAAAATAGATTTGTTTAATAATATTATTAACATGGTCAGTACACTAAATTTTTTATTTTTTCAACCATTTGTAATTGTTTACCGTTTAGCCTAATTACTGGAATTTGGGTGAAGTCAATTTTATCCTTAGATATTGGAAGAATATAAGACTTGTTAGCATTTAGGCAGAGATCATTTTCGTATGCCCACTTAGATATTGCACTTAGGTCTTCATTAGTTCTACAAGACAAGTCCTCAATTAGGCCCATTCGGTTAGAAAAATATAATTGAATGTCATCTGCATAAGCATGCATCGTCATATCATTGCACACAGTAAAAATGTCATTAATAAATAAACTAAAGAGAAGAGGTCCAAGGATAGATCCTTGGGGTACTCCAGCTTTAATTAATAAATATTCAGAGAAGATATTACCAATCTTAACTCTTTGCACTCTACCATGAAGATAGTTACCAATTAACGAGGCAGCACTTACGCTAAAACCAAAGAGTTGCTTGAGTTTTTTAATTAACAGAGCATGATTAACGCAGTCAAAGGCTTTAGAGAAGTCAAGTAGGCAAAGGAGTGTGATGTTTCCTGCATCGTATTGTATGCGAATATCGTCAAGTATCTTGAGCATGGCTGTCGCACAGCTGTGTCCTGCTCGAAAACCCGATTGATATGGTGATAATAGATTTTGCACTTCTAAGTATTCATTTATTTGTTTAGACATCAGTGATTCACAGATTTTTGAGAACGTACTTAGAATGCTGATAGGTCTAAAATCTTTCATAGCGGATGCATTACTGACTTTAGCAATTGGAATGACAGTAGCTCGTTTCCAAGAGTCAGGAAAGCAGGAAACAGTAAAGCAGTGGTTTATTATATGCGTCAGTGGTTTAATGATATATGGCAAAATAATTTTTATGAATTTTAAAGGAATACCATCGTCACCAATGGCATACGATTTAATTTTCATAACAGTGCAAATAACATCATTCTCACTAACATGACAGAAGGAGAACTGGTCAGCATATGTAAATAATAATAACAATATGATTATTTAAATACAAATCAAAAGAAGACATATTAAATATGTTATATGCCAAGAAATTTTCGTTTCTACAGCATACTAGGCTTTATGATTGTAAGGTTTGTGTCTGAACTATAGAAAATCTCTACAAAAATTAAGAATTCCTATGGATTTACAATGGCCGCCGCGTAAAAAAATGCTGCAAAGGGCGCATATGGAGCATGTCTTTGATATTAAAAGAAAAGACAAACAAAAATCATGGTTGTATTTATCATGGTTGTCGTTCGCTACTTGGTCATTATACTTCTTCTCTTTCTCACACTGGTTCTGTGATGAACACACAGATAATCGTACTGCTCTTACACATGATGTTATAATACATAAAATACAAAGCATATGAAAATTAATACAAAATTTGAAGGAGTTAAATTTTGATTTACTTATAGAATCAAAAAAATTATATGTAACAATATGATTATTTAAATACAAATCAAAAGAAGACATATTAAATATGTTACGACCATACTTGAATTTTCTTCAATGCATGCATAAAGTATTAAAAACTCATAATGAAAGTGACAAACATTTTCTCAAAATTTTGTGCTCCAGATTAACACCCCCGTATAACGTATTCTACGTTAAAAAGAGTGAATATTATTACTGCAACGAACATAATTTGTAAACTTAGTGTTATTAAGTGAAAACATAAAAAAATATGTTGAAAACGTTTAAGTGCAGCAACCTCGGTAGCTGCAGATGCATATGGACGAAATGAACTAAGTTTTCAATTAAAATTAAAACACCACGATTGGAAAACGTTAAGCACATATCACACATGATTTTTTCACAGCTTTCATTATTATAATAGTTTATTGAACGCACATATTTTGCAGAATTTATTTGTTTTCATATTCGCTTCAATTTTGTTGCATGAACAACTGTTTTTGGCAGATGCTGGTTTCCTTGTTACTGAGAAAATCAATACTTATCAATGCTACCTGTATAATTGTATCATGCTTTTATATAATTAAAGCAGTTGAGCAAAGCGAAAGACGTTCAAATAACCGTTATCTTGATGTATTTACCAGCCGTAAAATAAAAAGTTCATGCAAAATCGCTATTCCAGTAGCCTTTACTGTCATCGCAGCTAGCTTGGTTGAATGAGGATGTACCTTTTTCTTGAGATACATCTGTATCAGGCGGTAAGCCCAATTTTGCGCATGGAAGGTACTTTGAATTTGCTAATCTTATCATTATTGATGAAGCCAGTATGATTCCTGCAGTAGAAGCATCCTGCAGTATGTTTCGCGAATATTACCAGACATTCGTAAACTGTTCTTTGTACAAACAAAGGTTGTTGCATTTTCTGGTGATTTAAAGGAAACAGTTCCAGAAATCTCTTATTCTGGACGCATTGTAACAATAGAAAATCTATATATGAATATAAAAATAAGTTGCATTGTGTATGAAATTGATGTTCTCTGTAATGCGTGAACCGATTTCATTTCTGGAATGAATGACGTCACCATGAAAGGTGACGTCAATACGAAGGTTTTTATGTAAACGGTCTTTGTATGTGTATTGGTTCATGAATTATAGGCATTTTAGTGAACTTATACAACAATACAGGTGTGAACAAATACAGGTGCGCACATATGATGTATATGGGGAAATATTTGCAAGGGAAATTGGAAATAAATGGAATATTGGAATAATTTGGCAAGTCTCACTTTAGTTTGCATTTGCGCGAAAAATATAAGCATAGTAAAAATTTTCCATACCCCTTTTTTTCCATACCCCCTTTTACCACCAACAAATCAATAAAAATTCTATATTTAAGACGGTTTTGGTCGAATTAGACTAACATGTGGTAAATAAGTTTGTATGGTTACTGTCGGCAACTATACTAAAACTGGGCATGGTCTAACTATATACATACGCCCACTTTTTAGAAATCATTATTATTCATGAGTTGTACATGTTTTGATAGTGAAACTTGATATGACGCGTTGGAAGCAAAAGAGGAACATATTTTTAGTGCAAGCAAAAGAGGATTGTAAAATAAATTCAAGCAAAAATGTAACAGGACAAGTTGCAAGAACATGTTTGCAAGCGACGGAAGGTTGTAAGCCAACATCAAAGGCGAGTAAGTTGCTAGAATTTGTTGATAGACTCTCAAATGACAAAATCTTATCAACAAAGTTGCCGTGAGGCCTTGTGTACGTTTTATTTTTTCATTGGAATTCTAAGCATTGTTTGTTTACAGTTTTTTTTGCATGGTTTTTGTTTTTGTTGTTCTTTCTTTTTCGGTAGGTTTCTGTCATGGTATAATAATACAAGGTAGCATTGACAGTTACTTGGGAAATCATATACTGTCAAAAAATATACTCAAAAAGAGAGCGCTCACAATCCGCCATTGTAAACACAAGCAATGTTGAAAACGTTGAAGTGAAAAAAAAACAACAACCACAGCAGCTGCTGATGTATTTTCACAAAAAGCTGTTTTTGACAGTTTATGTTTTCCTGTTGAAGAGAAAATAAGCAGTTGTCAATGCTACCATGTATTATTATACCATGGGTTTCTGTTGCACTAGGATTTTCTTTACTCAAAGCCGGGAGTAGAATGATTGCGTATGCGTTTTTCATCCGTTTACTCGCTAGAGCAATTTACGCAAGAAAATGATGGTGGAGTTCAATGATTGCATTTTACGTTCAGATTAAGCAGGGCTACACAATTATAAAACATTTGGTATGTTCTTAATGTTGAGTTTTTATTGTATTTACACAAAAATACTTAAATTGTCTTCGTTTATAAGTAAAAAAATCTTAAATTCTGAGTATAAAAAAGTTCTTTTGAGAAATTAATAATTAAAAAAAATTATAGACATTTTTAATTTTTAAGATTTATTTACAAGAGCCTTCCCTAAAAGTAATGAGCTTCTGACTCATTTCTTTTATTTCTTCTCGATGTTCGTTATAAGTAACGAGCTGTCAAAAAACGCTAGTTACGCAAGAAAAGTTGAAGTATTTTTAACTTTCTTGCGTAACTAGCGTTTTGCCAGCGTAACGTTCACAACCATTGAGCTCGCTCCCATAAGCTTTCACATACTTCTATTTTATAACGCCAGCGAGTAAACGGATGAAAAACGCATACGCAATCATTTTACTCCCGGCTTCATTTCTATGTCAACAACAGCTGTGCAGGTAAGGCCTGCGCACATAGAAAGCATGCATGCTTCAAAGCTTCTGACGTTTAAGTTGAAAACAAGTAAGCTTATAGGATGACGCTCATAGAAAGCATGCGCGCATGGAGCATCAATATGCATGCTTGAAGTTGGCAAACTTTCAACTTTTATCAAGCATCAAGGCATTGACAGGTGATGACAGCTGATTTTTTGTTCATATTTTATTTGTCTTCTTTTTTTTGTGTTATTTTTTTCGCGGAAAATGTTTGAGGAGGAGTTGATAAACGAAATTTATAAATTTCCATGCATTTACAACAAAAGATACTGGGCCTACAAAAACAAAATTCAACGTGAAAAAGCATGGGCCGCAGTTGCAGCGGCAACTAAGTGTTCAGGTAAATTTTCACAGACTAGCTGCTATGGATATATTTACTTTCTTTTTTTAATAGTTTCCCAGTGCCAGGGACGCTGGAAAACTCTGCGAGACCGCTTTGTCAAGGAGGTAAATAAATCCATCTCTCCTTCTGGAAGTGCTGCATCTGCGGGTGGCTCCAATTGGAAGTTCATGGAGGTCATGGAATTTATGAGAGTTCATGTTACTCCTAGACCGTAAATATTCTATGTTAAGTTTGTTGATTAATGATATACATTGTTTTTGTTTTTTAGAACAATATCAAGTATTCAATCGGACGAAGAATCGTGCTCATTTAACGAAACTGAAGAGCTCCCTTTATTTGAAGAATCGTCTCAAGAAGTATTATGTGCACAGCCTCTGATAGATGAACAAAGTATGCCTTCATCAAAAGCTAAAAAAAGAAAGGCAACTGAAGTTGCTCACGATAAGTTTGACACGCTGTGTGGAACTGTGAATGCAATTGTTGAAGAAAAATTTTCACGGGTGTCACGCAACGAGGCTTTCTATAAGTATTTGGACACAATCCTAACAAAAGTAGAAGACAAAGCACAAGATGCAATTAAATTAGACATAATTGCCTTATGCAGTGAGAGAGTCAATGAAGAATTGGAAAAAATTATCCTCTTTTAAGAATAATTTCATAATACAGTTGTTACTTTTTTATGTTCCTAGTTTTATAGTAATTTTTTATGTTTTTGCAAGACTGAAGTATGGTTATGTTTCCTATTTATTTTATGTTTAAATGGTTGAATAAAAAGAGTGCTAAAATTTATCTTTTGTTTAAAGTGTTATAGCGTTTGAAAGAAGAATTTTTTACCACAAAAAATACCTTTTTCCCACATCAATAATTAAAAAATACCACAGAAATTCCCATGGTATGTTTTGCTAAAAAAATACCACAAAAATTCCCACAGTCATTAAAAATAATAAATGGTATTAATTCAGTCATTTGAAAATACCACGAAAATTCTCACAGTTATTAAAAATACCACAAAAATTCCCACAGTCATTAAAAAATACCCGCATTATAAGCCATTATAAAATACCATGAAATTCCCATATTCCCACAAAAATCTCACAGTAAAAACAATTTTGTATTTTTTTCGTTTTATGCAAAAAATTTTATTATTTAAAATTTCAGGTTAATTAACCATTTAACCATTTAATGGATTCAGTTTTTTTTTTAAAAAAACCGATTAAAAATAAACTACCTCATTAAATAACCTTTCAATTGGTCCCGTAGTTGAAATGCTTCTCTAGAAGCGTTGTTGGAAATCGCTCGTGTCGCTCTATCCAAAGGCTCTGTGGTTTGGCTCCACAAACCATTAACAACTCTTTCTCCATGTATTGAGTGCGAATAATCAGGGGGACAATAGCTTCCATCACTCATTTTTACGAAATTGTGCAACACAACAGTAGCCTTTACAATGGATTCAGCAGACTTCGGACTCATGTTGAGTGAACCCAGCAAAACCCTCCATCGTGAGGTTAAAATACCGAAAGTGTTTTCAATGGTCATTCTTGCTCTTGAAAGGCGCTTGTTAAAATTTTCTCTGTCTGGTGGTAATAAACTGCCAGGATATGGACGCATCAGATTTGTGCGAAGTGGGAATGCCGCATCACCAACGAAAAAGTAAGGGAAGTTTGTATTGGAGTTTCTTAAATAGCGGCTTTTAGGTAAATCGAATTGACCATTAAAAAGAAGTTTTCCGAATTTCGAATGCCACAAAACACCACCATCGCTTTGCGAACCATACGCCCCAATGTCGATTGCAGTAAAAGTGTAATTTGCGTCACACACAGCCAACAGAACAATGGAATAAGTTCCTGTTTAATAAAAATAAGAATTCATTATTTGTTCTGCTCATTGATGAGAGCAATACATAACGAAAGCTTGCATCACAAACGAGTGTTTTGAAACGCAGAGGTTTAATATTTATGTACCTTTATAATTATAAAAAGTTGCACCAGAATTGGACGGACAGGTAATTTTGATGTGCTTGCCATCAACTGCGCCTACGCAATGAGGTAAATTCCAAATATGTTCGTAATCTTGCGCAATCCTCTGCCATTCATTGTTGTTTGGAAGTGCAAGGTACGTTGGCACCAGCGAATCCCACAATACCGTACACGTTTCTTGAATGATTTTTCGTACTGTGGATGCTCCCATTTTGAATGAAAGGGACAAGTATCTTGTGGAGTCTCCATGAGCCAAGTACCTGAAACATTTAATTATTAGGATACCAAGAATTATTAAAATGTAACCAACTTACACGAGGGTTAGAAACAATCGAAATTTTGCAGATATAGACGGTCTGTTGCTGTTTTTTGTGAGATCTTCCTTTGTTAAATTAAACAATGCGTCAAACACTTCCGTGTTCATCCTCACAGCAATCTTAAATTGCTCCTTATCCACATCGTAAAGATGTTGGAAGCTTGCAGCAAACACTCCGTCGACATCTCTGGTTTGGTACAGTTCTCGCACCCAAAACCTGCGCCTTCCTCGCAAAACACTTAATTGCTCTTTCATTTCTTGTAATATTATAATTAAAATCATAAGCCACAACATTTCTTCAATATCCATGTTTTAATTTCAATTTTTCAACGCTTTTTATGAATGTTTCAAAAAGATGTCACTAAACTTTTTTGACAGATACATGTGATTTATTTTTGATACATGCTTGCTATGTGTTTCAAAAAGCATGCTTCAAATGCTTTGAAGCATGCATGCTTTCTATGTGCGCAGGCCTGTAGTCTTCTTCTTTTTTCAGACGATTGGAGCAACTCGTTTCATTTTGGGTTAAATGTCAAAACAGACGTAACGATTGCATGCGTTCGGCAAGTTGCAATCGTCTCGTTTCGTCTATTTTGGTTAGGGCTTTACATTTCGTCGATCGTCCGATAAGTTATATTTTTCCGTTTTTGTCTATCTCAATGGAGCTATAGAAAAAACCATGCAACTTCTTAATTTCTTATTGGATTAAAATGTACCCAAGAACAAAATTAAAGAAAATTTTACCATCATCAAATGCCATCAAAAATTTTTACTAAATTTATTAATTTTTTTTTTAACTTAACTTAACTTAATATTATATATATCTACCTAAATCCATCCTTTCTGTACCTATATAATAAAAATAATTTCATTCACAATAAATCATATTGGTCTAATTACCACGCAGCACAGAGGAATTGCTTCCTACATTTCCTGCAAAAACATAGGAGTGGTCCTATGATAATGAAATTTTGCATGCTTGATTAAACGCATTTAATTAACCCTTAAATGCACCGTGTATCTTTAAAGATACAACCATTCAAAAAATTCCTACACTAAGGGAAATAACGCATATTAACATTATCCACGCCTGAGTATATATTTCATTTAAATATTTACGTGGATAACTCAAATATTTTCCTTACAACTCGATTTTTTCCCGTATTTGAATTTTATTTATACCACACACGTACACAACTATTCCATACAAGCAAGCAGCAACAGCATCGCACACGTACACACATACTCCGACAAGCAGCATCAGCATCGCACTCTGTTCCTGCAGTTTATTTCTTGCAGTTGCAGGTTTCTTATAGTTCTCATTTAGTTATTGTTGCAAGGGTAATATAGCCTGGATTTTTGGCATATATGATTTGTGAGTGCCATGGTGATTGCAATGCATAATGAAATTATGTAGGGTGGAGTGACAACTCGGTATTTTCTCAAGAACATCTTGAACCGGTTGTCATTTACCTGCATAATTTGCTTTTTATTCTCTATCTTAATTTTTCTTTTTAAAGTTTATACTATTTTTGACTTGTGGTGCCCTAACATTGCAAACATTGCTGTCAAAAATAGTATAAATTAGAGACCGAAAAAAGTAAAAAAGAAAATAAAATATACCACCAAATGGTATTTGATGGACGCCGCTGGTGGGAAATATTCAAATAAATTGGTTTTCAATTTCAATATTTTTATATAAATTTTCCTTGAATGCAATGGTTTTATTTTCAAATAGTAAATATTTGAAAGATATTTAAATATATTCGTGCATAATTTTAGTATATTTTTTATTAACTCTGTTTAAATATTTTAGTATTTTATTTAATTAAAAAAGTATTTAAATAAATTTGAAATATTTATGTAGTCGATTTAAGTAAATGCGTTATTGGTGCAAAAATTACTCGCTTTTTGGATAAATTAAAAAAGTTTTTGGATAAATTTACATATATTTTTTTCCCTTAGTGTACTCATATTTAATTAAGAATTTTTGTTTAAGGTTTGAGCTGTTTTCAAAAAATTTTTTTAGATATAAGAAGTTATTATTTTTTTTAATTTATACAGGTTATTGTACATAAAAAATCCTCCATGTAAATGTTTTTTCATCAAAACAAAGTAGATACTTGAATTTAGGGGGGATGCTTAAAGTACAAAATAACGAACAAATGCAAAAAAAAAATCATTGAAATTAAACCAATAGATTTGGAGTTATCTATCGAACCGTTTTAAAAAACGAGTTTCGAGGAAATCGCGTTTAAAATTTTTTTATTTGCTCTATGGAGCTTAGACATAGGTTAACGAAAACCGTTATAACTTCTGTTTTTTTTTTAAATATCGATTTAAAAATGTGTATGTATATTCTTAAAACTATAAAGAACACTTTAAACAAAAAAAAAATGTTTACCTTAAATTTTACGCACAATGAATGGCTGTCTTCAAAATATATTCAACAATAAAGCGCAATTTTCCAAAATCAAACTTTTCAATCAACACGTGTTCAGTTGTTTACCGTTATACAGTAGCCGCGTTATTTTCCAACTTTCTTTTGTTGCGCTGTTTCTTTTTCTATTGCTTGTTGATAAGCAAGAAATGCATTCAACCATGGTGTAATTAACAAGGTGATCGTGACGTTTACTAATTTCCCTACGGTTGTCAAAAAATGTTGAGAAATTAAGAAAAAAAGAGACAAGCTGCGGAAAAGTGTCAAATCACTTGCACTCAATAAAAAATTGTAATAGATTGTTTTGCAACTTTTGCTTGGAATTTACGAACAGCTGTTTTTGACAAGGGTGGGTAAAATTTTTTTGAGATAAGCTAAAAATTCACGATCACCTTGTAAATTACACCATGCATTCGACCCATTCTCTGCTCACTTCTTTTTTTTCAATTTAGAAGGAGTTTCAGAATCAATGCAAGTGGAGTGATTATAAGACTTGTGGAGTGGTTGCTTTAAAGCAGTTATATCAGTGCTTCTGATCATGGTATAATAATACAAGGTAGCATTGACAACTGGTTATTTTCTCTTCTACAAGAAAACATCTCCTGTCAAAAACAGCTTTTTGCGGAAATACATCAGCAGCTGCTGTGGTTGTTGTTTTTTCACTTCAACGTTTTCAACATTGTTTGTGTTTTTAATGGCGGATTGTGAGCGCTCTTTTTTTGAGTAAATTTTTTGACAGGAGATGGTTTCCCAAGCAACTGCCAATGCTACCTTGTATTATTATACCATGGCTTCTGGTAAGAGGGCTTGACAATTATTCTACTGGGATGGAGCGCCCATGGTGTAATAATAATAAGGTGTTAGTGAATTTGACACTTCTCTCTCAAAATTATAAATTTTTTCGTCCCACTCTTGTCAAAAACAGCTGATGGTGAATTGAAATGAAAATAAATCAGCTAACGTGCAGTCAGTCGAAGCTCAATGCCATGTCCACTTCTTTTGATGGCTATTATCAGTTGAGGTATTGAACATTCTTTCATGACATTTGATATTTTCTTGAAGCAGTCGATATGAATGCAAGACAATTTCCATGCTGGCCAAAGCTTCATGTCGGTGGCACCTTCCAGCGCACGTTTTTGATAAAATGACAAAACCATTCAATGGCGAATTTGGCAAATGGGCGAAGACAACTACAATAACTTTTTGTCAACACAACACGGCACAATTAATTGAATTAAATATTTATTTAAACTTTATTCGCACAATAACCTATAAAAACTATAACACATTATCACCACATCACCTCATTATTATTACACCATGGGAGCGCCCTGCACCATGATACAATTATACAAGGTAGGAGTGACACTTTTATCGTCTTGCACCAACTGTCAAAAAAAGTATAAATTAGAGAACGAAAGAAGTAGAAAAGAAAATAGAAAGCAAAATATACAGGCAAATGACAATCGGTGCAAGACACTGGTGAGAAAATAGCCAGTTTCACTCCTACCTTGTATAATTGCTTCATGCCCTGCGCTGCTATAATGCCAACGGCCTGAGTTCAATCCTCGCATGCAGTGTTGCCATATTTAAAAAAAAAACTTTAATTTCCAGAAAAAAACTTGTTTTTTTGGTGAAAAAACTTGATATTAAAAATTAACTAAAACATTTTTAAAATGTGTGCTTTAAATTTTTTTTATTGTATTCAAAGGAAAGTATTTAAATTAAGTTTATAATTTAACAAAACAAAAACAATCGCATTCGTTAACTAAAATAATTTAAATTCTAAGTTACTAGCAAATACCCGCTGCTTCGCCGGCGATAAAAATATTAAATATCATTAAAAACTTTAAATCTTAAAATTTAACAGCCATATTCATATTGAAGTGGGAAGAGTGTAAATAATGGTTTGTGTATTAGATAAATTCAGTGACTTGTTATTTATTAATCGCAATTTCGTCGAGATTTTGATATTTAAAAATCAATAGTTTTTCTAAGCCATCTGCACTGAAATAATTGTCATTTTATTATTTTTTTTTTTTTTATAAATATTTTGAAATCTTTGACAAATTTTCTTGTTTTTATTTTCTTTTTTTGGAAATTTTTTATATATTTTGAATTTTCTTGACATATTTTCCAAATGTTTGAAATATTTTGAAGAATTTAATTATTTTTGACAATATTTGTGCTCAAATGAGAGCAAATAATTTAAGAACTGCTTTATGAGAGGTGTGTTATAAGCATTAAAAAAAAAAATTTAAATTTCAACCATATTTAAAAATCCTCTAATTTATAAACAAACATTTTCAAACACTTTTTGACATTTTGTTTGTTTTTGATACATTTTGAAATAATTTGATACATTTTTGACAATATTTTTTATGCTTAGATGAGAACAAACAAATTTTTAAAATGCTTTATCGAGGGTTTATTGAAGGTTTCAACCATTTTTAAAATTCTCTTATTTATCAAGCATTTAAAAGAGCTTTTGAAAGCTGTTGAAACGTTCAACATGAAAAATGTTTTAAAATTTTTTTCGATTTTTTTCTTATGAAGGCTTTGTAAGAGGCTCATCATTTTTTATGAATACAGCCGTTTGAATTTCGGTTAATATTTGTGTTGGAGCAACTTAGTAGTTTCATCCGAATAAAGTAACCAGCTAACTAATGTAATAAAAAATAACTAAAGTAATAAACTTTCTGTATCTTCCTGATCATTTTTTTTCATGCATTGGTTCACTTTTCCTAGCGCTGTGACTATTGGGGTACTCACAGTTTTGTTTTATCTGGTGTGTTAACTACGCCGTCTGTTAACTCTAAAACATTTTGCCATGTGGTAACTATTTTTGATTTTGTTTTGCATGTAAAAAAGAGATAACACAAACTGGTAAAATTGCCTTGCTTTCCAACATGTTTGTTTTTCGTAGCAAACTGGCATTTCTGAAAGGTATTTTTATTTTATTGAAAAATCAATAAATCAAAGAAAGCTTCTCTTGTTATTTTTATTTTATTGAAAAAACAATAAATTAAAGAAAGCTTCTCTTTTCAAAAGGCGTGTCAATTTTAGAATGAACTACGTGTAGGGGTTCTCACAATTTGATTGAAGTATCGTTTTAAAGTTACTATATATCAACTTTAGAAGGGATCTGTAAATACCCTATATATAAAAACCTCGTTTATACGTAAAAATATCAGCTCAGAGGTAAGAAAAATATATGACGGCCTTAGAGAATTGTTATTTTAAAATTAAATATATCTTTCGTTTAAGCTGATAAATTTCATCAAAACATTTCAACAAAACATCGACACGGAATTTTTGTCGATGCTTTTATAAAAGTGGCAGTATTTTTACATTCAAAAAGGTGGCAGCATTGGTACCGCACTCAATACATGTTGCTGTCTTTTGTTTTTCTTTTTTGTGGACCTTCCCACCGGGGGTCGAAAGCAAAGCAAAGTTAGCTGAAATTTTGAAACCCAGGCCTCTCGATCCTGACTCACCAAAACTTATCTTGTGCTTGCATACAGAACAAATTAAAAATTCTGATAGTGCAGTAAAAACTTCGAAGATTTCAATAATGCTGTAGCCATGCAAGAATTTGTGCGAATATGGTCACTACAAGCAGTTTATATGTAATTTTTTTTTTAACCCTATTCACGTCACGCTGTGTCTTTGGGTCACTTTGCAATTTCAAACCAATATAAATGACTTAAAACTTGTTTTAAAGAAAAATTCGAAAAAAACATTTGAAAATTTTTCGAAACTATGAGGTATCTCCCCCTTACAGGCCGTCTCCACGAGACATAACCCATGCCATCACGTATAGCAAGGCTTGAGCTCCAGCTGTCAAAATTTCTAACAGTATTTGCTTGGTAGAGATTTTATGCCATGTCATTTTAGTTGAAATTATTTATTACATCATTCGAATGCATTTTAGAATCCAGTTTTAACTGTATTAAAAGTGATCTAAATTCTAATTAGAAGCGCATAAAATTGAAAATGTTTCAATTCCATTGAAATTCTGGTATGCAGTACAGCATATGCCATGAGATAAATGCCATGAAATAAATCATGGTATTTATCGCAGGACATAAGAAATGCCATGGCGTATGCGGTCTCCATTAGATTTTTCGATGCCTTGATGTATATGATGGCATGTGCTATGCCTCGTGGAGACGGCCTGTTAACACGGCGTCCACACCTGCAAGTGCAAGTTCGAAAAACTCTATACATTCAAATATTTTTACTAACACACTCGCATTTTCGCACTTGCAGCCTCCCAGCTAGCATTTTCAATCGTAGGCGACTCTTCCACGATCGGAGCGGGCGATTAAATAAATCGTCGACGATGTCGTATTCCGATCGCGCAAGTTCAGTACAACGGGAGAAACTGTGTCAAGCCGGCGACTCTTCCATTCGAGTCGTCTACGATGCTCAAAAAAGAATCGTGTAAGATGCTTTTATTCCTTCTTCAAACGATCCTTGAATCAATCGCCTAATTGAGTCGTGTACGATGCTCAAAAAAGAATCGTGTAAGATGCTTTTATTCCTACTTCAAACGACCCTTGAATCAATCGCCTATTTGAGTCGTCTACGATGCTCAGGAAAGAATCGCTGAAGAGTATTGAAACTATTGCCAAGACGATCTTTAATTTACCCCAAATGCTTCAAAATAAAAAGCATTGTTCTGTATTGTTCATTTTTTAATTGTAATATATGTAATTAGTTTAAACTCGTATAAATAAAATAAAAATAATTCAATTATTAATTAAAAAAAAAAAAACAAAATTCAGACATAAAAAAAAAATATATAAAAAATAAATTATAGAGCTAAATCCCCCTAATTTTCTTCGTCATCCTTCTTGGTCCGATCACCCTTCCTGAGTCGGTCACCAGCATGGACAAAATGTTGCTTTAGCACTTTATTTATTCCTGCGTCGTCACCTTTAAATTTTGAGTGAAATACATCTTAAAAAAGAAAAACAAATTAGGAAACTGTAAGAGCATGAAATAAAAAGTACTTACTTGCTATAATTCTTGGACACGTGTTCACTAGCTAACAACTGAGTTAATATGAAGCAAACATCAGTTGTTCTTTGTAAACTTTTCTAAACACAACGGTTAAATTCGCCAAACGATCGCGGGAATGCGAAAGCGGCGATTCCTAAACATAACGGTTAAATTCGCCAAACCATCGCGAGAATGCATAAGCGGCGATTTTAGAGTAACACAAGTACACAAATGGTCGTCAGAACGATTAAACGACGATTGTAGAGTAACAAAAAAAAAAAACACTCGTCAATCAATCATCAAAATGAGTCGCATTCTTGCTTGCACTCTTTTAATGCTCGCCAAGATGCGTGAACGACGATTCACTCGTCCAAAAATCGTCACAACGACTCGCAATAGCATCATTTGGAAGAGCAATATAAAATTCTACTTAACAATCGTCTTGACGATTAAAAAAAGAATCGCGAAATGATCGCGATCGTCATACAATCTTCCAAATGCTAGCTGGGTACTTGCAGCGCTTCTGTCAACGAATTTTCAGAGACAGTGGATTTTGACACTTGCTGCAAGTAAATGTCAAAAAGGGGAGTGTTGTTTTTCCTAATCTTTTGGAGATTTTACCCAGATTTTTCACAATTTAATACAACAAGCACACTGGTAACTTGTTTTCTTCATTTTCTTCATTTTTTAGCTTTGCCAGCTCTCGCAATACTACAATTGTAGCGAGAACCTTTGCATTCGATGACATTCTGTAAATGAACTTGCACTTGCACATGTGGTCGCTGAAACAACTTGCAGCAATTTTCGAATTTTGTCGAAGTTAATATGTATTCTCTAGTTGCAAGTGATTACTTGCACGTGTGGCCGCAGCGTTAAAAAAAATAATTTTGTTTTTGTACTCACATCACATTTTGACAGATTCTATTACATTTTACTTATTCTGTACACAAACCAACTAAAAAATAAGAACTTGGCAACACAACTTTACTCAACTCAACTGATAATTGACCTACTCTATACTCAACTAGCTGAAGCTTTGTTGTTGTTTTCACATACAAATTTTGAAATAAGCGACATGAATTGAGTATAAGCTGGCGAATCGAACGCAGCTATTATTGAATATTTCTTAGCAAGTCATGGTATAATAATACAAGGTAGCATTCATGATACAATTACCAGGTAGTATTATTCGCTGAAAATCAGCTGTGGAAAAACTGTCATTATGGGCATATAGTGTCAAAATATAGCGAGTAGGTGCAAACAATGTTGCTTATTGTATTATTGGAAATGAAAATAGCGCTATTTTTATAAAAATTTTTCATATTTATTTTTTAAAAAATGAAAACTTTTTTTAGCGGGTTGAGCACTTTTTGGTAAAGCGTAAAACAATTGAATCGCGATATCATCATGTTGCTTACATCAAGAACGAATTTGTTGCTATATATATGTTTCAAGCGTTATACATACATACAAACATACATATAAGAACTTTTGCGCTATGGCGGACACTGCCAACACAGTTGTACTTACTTTTATATTATACAACTGTGTACAAATATATACTAACTTTTCTAACAATTTGTTGGTGTTGTTGGCTTTTGTTGTTATTGTTGATGCAGTCTTCAAGTAATTTTTAAGGTTTACATGAGGGAGTCTTAATAAAATAAAGATGAATACTTCAATTTAATCATTTCATTATATTTGTATTAAATATAAAAAACAAAGCAAAACCTAAACATAGATATAATTTCGTCATTAATCATTTCCTTCTAAATATTTAAAATGATTGGTTTAAGTATAAAAAACAAAAATATCTCCTTTTACTTCTTGCTGTGATTGCAATACTACTAAATATTTGACACTATATGCCAGTGTCGGCCGACACCTATGCACGCGTGCTTCGTGAAACTTCGTATTTTTACACCGACATAATAGGCCAAAGCACATAGGAGGCATGCATGCTTCAAGCATCTGACATTTGTGATTGAATATACATATTCTTATGAAGTAGCCCACATTAAAAGCATGCACGCATGCATGATGCTTGAAGCATGCCTGAAGTTGGCGAACTTTTAACTTTTTGCAGGCATCAAAGCATTGACAGAAGACATGTGTGAAATAAAAGCAATATCAACACAACCAATAAGCATAAAATATCCTCAAATTCCATTTTTAGTTGTTTTTGATTAAATTTAATGTATTTTCACTACTTTTTTTTTTAAATTTCTATTCAGTTTAACATATTTGAAATTTATCACATAAGCGATGCATGCTTTCAATGTGCTTTAACCAAGCATGCTTCACAGGCATGATGCATGCTTGAGGCATGCATGCTTTCTATGTGTTTTGGCCTAATGGCTGAATTACAATACTGCGTTAGGTCGGTCGGCCTTTGACAGCTCGACTAGAAACAATGGGTTCTTATGAAGCAACACAAAATATGACCTCATGCATTGCGTCGACCTCATCCCGTAAATATGAATTTGAGGGGGTGACGTACGATCAACGCTATGAGTAGCGACATGCTCAAGCTAGGTCGTGCTTTTGGCATTCCATATTAACGCTGGGTTGCATTTTCGTTGAGCAATGCTAAAATCTGGGTATTCCTGTATTCCGATGGAAAACTCAGATTTTCATAGGATTATCGTGGGAATTTATATTTTGATGCGAGTTTTTTTTAAATTGATCAAATTTTTTAAATTAACATGCTGCTTAAGTAGTATAAAAATGATTTTGATGAATTTAGCATGATATTAATATTATTCAATTGTATTTCATATTAAAATTTATGCATTTTTTAGTATATTATAAATAATATTATAAGGGTATTCATGCAAAATGGCAAACTTATATATTGGTCAATTAGATATTTTAATGAGGTTGGTTGAGGACGAATACCCTTAATATCATTGTTTGAATAATATAACACACAAAGGAATGTTGTGGTAAGGTAGATTGGCAAATGCCGTTCACTTTGTTTTTGTAAAGTTGTACCCAAGTGCTCACTAATTACAAGTGATTCAGCGAGCATTGTACAAGGGGGCGTGGCAGCTTGAATCTGCAATATCGAATAACTTTGGAATTATAGGTCGCATAACATTGGAATTAGGTGTCCGGCCTCGATTTACATGTGCCGTTCCACTGGTAAAATTTTATGGGCGTTGGGAAAAGGGTGTGGCACTTTTTCGGCTACCCAAATTGTGGGTATAACTTTCGAACTATTAGTCACACATCAATGAAACTCGGTAAGAATGTACTATTTAGTCTTGTACTTTGACTGGAAAAATTGAGTGAGCATTGGACAAGGGGGCATGGCACCGCCCATATAAGTCAAACTTATGGTATCAAATAGCTTTGGAACTAAATGCAGCATAGTAATGAAACTCGGTATGGAGTTGCCACTTGGTAATGTCCATCTACTAGAAAACCGATACGGGCATTGTACAAGGGGGTGTGGCTCCGCCCATACAATAACAATTTTTGATATCGAATAGCCTATGAAAGTAAGTCACAAAACGTTGAATTTTAGAATAGAATTACTATTTGGTGATGTATTTCTTTTAAAAAATTTTGACAGGCATTGTTCAAGGAGCCACACCCCGCCCATACATGCCAAAGTTTTGATATCGAATAGCTATGGAAATTAAAGTCGCATTACATTAAAACTCACAATGGAGTTCCACTTGGTGATATCCTTCTACGCTTATGGTACTTGTAAATTTGTACTACAGCACCAACTGGTGTCTAAGTTGGATTAAAGAAGAAAGCGACAAAATACTCACCGTACCTAAAAATCACAATATACCAATTTTCATTCTAATCGCATAAATAATTGTACTACCGCGCCCTCTGGTGTTCAATACAGGTCAAAAAAGATAACAGCAAAACACTCAGCGTACATGAAAACCACTATATACCGATTTTCTTTAAATTTGTACTTAAGCGCCCTCTGGTGTTCAAGGTGGATAAAAATTGATTGAAATTGCCCCAAAACACGCACCGTACCAAAAAACTTCCATACACAAATTTACATGAATATTTCCATACGTATTTCCAACTTGCTTTCGTTGACGAAATTTCCTACATTTTGCTCTCAAAATTTGCAAAGATCTCGGCAAAAATTAACAGTAATAATAATAATAAATAGCAGTAATTTTGACAAAAACAAGAAAAATAATGACATCAAGTAATCACATTTTATAAAAAAAAACAATATACATATATATTTATATATATATATATATATATATATATATATAAAATATCGATCAATCAAAGAAAAATTTTTTGCCATAAAAACTGAAATGTGTTTCCAGAAATTCCATTTTAAATCTTAATTTAATTTCACATTTTATCATTATATTGGAAAGTGTTCATTTATTTTGAAGCTTCTAGTCGAAATTTTCACGTTAATATGTGACATTTTTCATTATTTCGCAGATTATAAAAAAAATAAATAACTGGCCATTACAGCCCTTGAAAGGACTTTGAACCAGCTTCTTATGATCAATTGTGTTGTGCGTGTTATTAAGTTTGTACACAATTGACCAAGAACCGGACCTACATGCTTAACGCCGACTCCGAACGGCGATGAACGGAATGTTCTCGTTCTCAAGAAGCTTTACATGGCATTTTGATTACTCTCTGAGGTTTGCCATTGTCTGCAGAGAGGTGGCGGCCGTACAGAAAAATTATTTTAATTCAAATAATTTTCTGTCGCTGCTGGGGTTCGAACCTGGGTTTCCAAAGTTCGTTGGCATAGCGGCCACGCACTTTAACCAACTACGCCACGGACGCCACAGACTATATTACACTTAATAAAAATATCTTAGCTTTCTAAAGTAGGTTTTATGGTTCTTAATGATTTTATGACAATATCTTTTAATTTTTTTATTGATTAAAATTATAATTGCATAATTTCGGAAAAAGGGACGTTTTGTGGGATTTTAGTATAGCTGCTTTTATTGGCATCACCAAAATGATAGACGCACGATCTGTCAACGCAACGATCTGTTTTGACAGCTTATATCGTAAAGTTTTTACAGCGGAGACCAACGTACGGTCAGCGCACGACCGACCTAACGCAGTATTGTAATTCAGCTATAAAACTGGCTGTCGTGCTTTTACATCGACGCTGCCGATTATTCGTAGCAAGAGCGCTCAGTCGATGTTGTGCTTTTGGCTAGTTAACACCATGGTGTAATAATAATAAGGTGTTAGCGAATTTTTGACAACACCAAGAATAGCTTTCTTTCTGTCAAAATATTGAGAGCGAAAGAGAGGAGCCGTTGATAGTTATCAAATTGTGTCATGGTATAATAATACAAGGTAGCATTGACAGTTGCTTGGGAAATCATATACTGTCAAAAAATATACTCAAAAAGAGAGGGCTCACAATCCGCCATTGAAAACACAAGCAATGTTGAAAACGTTGAAGTGAAAAAAACAACAACCACAGCAGCTGCTGATGTATTTCCACAAAAAGCTGTTTTTGACAGTTTATGTTTTCCTGTTGAAGAGAAAATAAGCAGTTGTCAATGCTACCATGTATTATTATACCATGAAATTGTGTTATTTGTTTGAGTTGCTAGATTATGATGTGTTATAGTTTTTATAGGTTATAGTGCGAATAAAGGTTCAATAAATATTTAATTCAATTAATTGTGCCGTGTTGTGTTGACAAAAAGTTTTTGCAGTTGTCTTCGCCCATTTGGCAAGTTCGCCATTGAATGGTTTTGTCATTTTATCAAAAACGTGCGCTGTAAAGTGCCACCGACATGAAGCTTTGGCCATCATGCAAATTGTCTTGCATTCACATCGACTGCTTCAAGAAAATATCGAATGCCATGAAAGAATGTTCAACACCTCAACTGATAATAACCATCAAAAGAAGTGGAAATGGCATTGAGCTTCGACCGACTGCACGTTAGCTGATTTATTTTCATTCGAATCCACCAGCTGTTTTTGACAGGAGCGGGGCGAAAAAATTTATCATTTTGAGAGAGGAGTGTCAAATTCACTAACACCTTATTATTATTACACCATGGTTAACACCACGCTTCTATGCGCGCAATTTATTACGTAATTTTAAAAGCTTACACGTAAAAAAATGTTCAACCAAATGTGGGAATTAGCATATTTTTGCTTTAATAATTGTTTTGGGGAAGCTAAAACTGAATTTGTCAGAAGAAAGTAGGGTGCGCTATCAGTGCTTTTTTTATTTTGAAGTAATATGCAATATAAATAATATTAGTACTATTAGAAGTCGGTAAAATGTTATAAGTAAAAGATTACTTTCCAAATAAATATGTAATATTGACATTAATAATAATTATATGGATATTGATATTATTAATAAAATATTAATATAAATGTTATTATTAATTATTATTTATTTCATTTCAATTCACTTTCATATAGCTGCATTCATTTAGAATGCCGCTTAATTGTAATAATAAAAAATTTCTTTAAGACTCCTGCGAAGTAGAATTTTGACAGTGTAAGCCAAAGAGATATTCTTTGCTCTCACTCGGACGCACACTACTGCAAAATTGAATAACTGTGTATGTATTTTTTTGGCCGACACTGCTATATGCCCAAAGCAACGAGTAAAAGTAGCTATTAATACTACCTGGTGATTGTATCATGATAGCATTGACAGTTGCTTGGGATAACATCTCCTGTCAATAAATTTACTCAAAAAAAAGAGAGCTTACAATCTGCCTTTGAAAACACAAACCATGGTATAATAATACATGGTAGCATTGACAACTGCTTATTTTCTCTTCAGCAGGAAAACATAAACTGTCAAACACAGCTTGTTGTGCAAATACATCAGCAGCTGCTGTGGTTGTTGTTTTTTTTTCACTTCAAGGTTTTCAACATTGCTTGTGTTTTCAATGGCGGATTGTGAGCGCTATCTTTTTGAGTATATTTTTTGACAGTATATGATTTCCCAATCAACTGTCAATGCTACCTTGTATTATTATACCATGACACAAACAATGTTGAAAACGTTGAAGTAAAAAAAAAAACAACCACAGCAGCTGCAGATTAAAGAACTAAAATATAAGGAAGTGGTGTTGTCTACACATACAGTGTACGTGAACTGTGGCCAATTTCGTAAATTGAGTGAGCGAGACAGAGTGTGTTTTTTGACATTTCTGAGCGATCATCCGCTGTTCACAAGTCTTCTCAGTTAAAAAAAAATAGTCGCGCCAATTTGATGCGACCACAGTTGTCAAAACGCAATCACTGCTTCAGGGGCGCATTAATTTTTTACCTCTTTAACACACTTTTGGGGCGCTTTTGTCTTCAGCAAAATTTATGATATATAATTCTTAACAATAATTATCAACATGTAGTGTTTGCTGGGGATTTTAACCTAGGGAACATTATTTGGAAGCCTGACTGTGATGAAGCCTACCTCCTCCCGTTTAATGCCCACGGGTCAATTGAAAACCTTTTAGTTGACTTTCTGAGTCTTCATGACTTAGTCCAAATCAATGATATTCATAATGATCTTAATCGAACTCACGATCTTGTATTCGTGGATAAAAAATTTAATTTTTCTTTACAATCACCCATCTCACCTCTGTTTCAAGGTACCTACCATCATAAACCCATTTCAATTGATTTCTCGTCTTATCAATATCAAAAATTGGCCATAAATGATAACTTCTCGTTTAATTATAAAAATGCGGATTTTAATGCAATTAACAATGTTTTGTCTTCAATCTCGTGGGACTCTGTACTTAATAACACTGACCTATCGGTTGCATATGAAAAGTTTTTTGCTATCTTAAATGATTCGGTGAATAGATTTGTCCCTCGTTCTAAGATCTCTAATACCAGCAACCCTCCCTGGTTTAATAAAAGACTTACTAATCTTAAAAATAGAAAGAATAAAGCCTTTACACACTATAAATTCAGCAATTCAAATAATGATCTTAAGACCATTTACTTATCGCTCGCGGTTAAGATCTTATCTGTTTGGCCGCATTCAGATAGTAAAGATCAACGACTGCCTATCTTGCCCTTTCGCCGCTACTTCTGGGGTTCCGCAAGGTAGACACCTTGGACCTCTCTTATTCCTGCTTTTCATCAATAACCTTCCTTCTGTAGTTAAACATTCTCAATGTCTCCTATTCGCCGATGACCTCAAGCTTTTCAGTTCAATAAGCTCGTTTGACGATGCAAATCTTCTACAAAATGGTATTGATTCCGTCGTTGCATGGTGCGAGATGAATAAACTGTCGCTTAATATCTCTAAATGCCAATGTCTTTCATTCTCTAGAGCATCATTGCCTTTAATCAATAATTATTTAATGGACTCTCGCCAACTTGAGCGAATTTCTTATAAGAAAGACCTTGGCATTTTGTTAAACTCTCAGATGAATTTCAAAGAACATATCAACTTCGTCATTAATAAGTCTAACTCCATGTTAGCCTTGTTAATTCGAAATGCTAAAGAATTTAAAGATCCCTACAACCCTAAACTTCTGTACGTCTCTCTTGTTCGACCTCATTTGGATTACTGCTCTGTTGTCTGGAACCCATGCTCGTCGACTCAAGCTCTTAGAATTGAAAGGGTTCAAAAAAAATTTACGAGATTTATGGTCCTTCAATTAAATTGGAACCTCCTTGAGCCTCTTCCTTACAGTACAAGATGTGCCCTAATCGATATAAGTTCCTTGATTTCCAGACGCCGAATGCATTCTATTATTTTCATTCGTGACCTGGTCCACCATCATATTCAAGACCCTACCCTTCTTGCTATGTTGGACTTTTTTTCACCACCTCGATATCTTCGTAGTCAATTTAGCTTCCGAGCTCCCTTCCATAGATGTTCTTATGCCCAGAATGAACCAATTACTCGTTGCATTACGGAAACAAATCTAGTCTTGCCATTTATTGACATTTTTAACTCGACCACTAGAACTAGTTTTAAAATTAATCTACAACTTCTTCCATTATTTTATACCTCCTAATTTATTCAATCAATCTTGTTTACTAATCATAATGAAATTTTATTCGTGATTTTTGTTTGTTTGCATTTTGCTTCTATGATTTGATGTTATTTAAAATTTATATTTTTTTTTAATTATTTTAATTATTTAAGAATAATTTTCTTTATGATCGTCTTGTTCTTGTTATTCTGTTATCGGTATCTTTACTTATGGTAACTTATGCCACTGTTTAATTCCTTTTTCTTAAATCTGGTTAGTTTAATTTATCTAAGTATTACATAACTGTTATTCTCTAATTTATATTTAAGTAGTCAGTAAGAGTATACTCTGTTTGATGAAATAAATAAATAAGTTAAGTAATTGTTATTTTTAATTTTTTTCAGTTTTCCTTATATTTTGGATCTCAAATTATATTATATTATATTATTATTACCCAATGAAATATCCAAAAAAAAAAAACAGAAAACATAGGTGGTGTGGAAATATAACAAAAACAAAACTATATTATCATATTTTTAAAAAGCATTAATTTATAATAATTTAATTATTTTTATATTATATAATTAAATTAGCTCCAAAATCAGTAAATTTAACTCAGAATCTATTGTATATGTGATTCCAATTAGAAACCATTTGGACCTTCTTTAACGATCTTACCGAATACGGCCCTGAGTAAAATAATTCTGTATTACAATACAATTTTCTTTTAATATATTAGGTCTTTAATTATCAAACGTTTTATTAAAACCGTAAAAATCTAAAAAAATATTTTATGTTATTCTAATCAAAAACAATTTGAGCCTTCTTTTTCGATGCAACTGAATACGGCCCTTTGTGAATGTTTATGTATTTGTGTCAACCAATACGAATAAGAAAAATACCACACTTTTGTGCAATAACATCACTTCCTTCCCAGCTAGCATTTGGAAGATTGTATGACGAGCGCGATCATTTCGCGATTCTTTTTTTAATCGTCCAGACGATTGTTAACCCTGCAGTAGTCGCGTACCTAAATGTGACGAGAGTGGTCGCGCGGATTACATATGTAATCCGTTTTTTAAAGTTTAAAATAAGAGATGGAAATTTGAAAATGCTTAATTATTTGTTTTAATTTTTATTATTACTTTATTTTATATTATATTTATTTAAAAAAACAACATAAACTTAATTCTTATAGTACGTACAATTAATGAATATCGATTGCAGACAATTGTGAAATTCATAATTTTGCATGACTGGATTACATATGTAATCCGCGCGACTACTGCAGGGTTAAATAGAATTTTATTTTGCTCTTCCAAATGATGCTATGCGAGTCGTTGTAACGATTGTTGGACGAGTGAATCGTAGTTAACGCATTTAGTGAACACGTGCCCAAGAATTATAGCAAGTAAGTACTTTTTATTTCATGCTTTTACAGTTTTCTAATTTGTTTTTCTTTTTTAAGATGTATGTCATTCAATTCAAAGCTGACGACGCAGGAATAAATAAAGTGCTGCAGCAACATTTTGTCAATGCTGGTGACCGACTCTGGAAGGGTGATCGGACCAAAAAGGATGACGAAACAAATTAGGGGGATTTGGCTCCATAATTTATTTTTTATATATTTTATTTTTCTATAACTGAATTTTGTTTTTTTTTTTTAATTAAAAATTTAATTAATTTTATTTTATATATACAAATTATTACATATATTACAATTAAAAAATTAACAATACAGAACAATGCTTTTTATTTTGAAGCCTTTAGGGTCAATTAAAGATCGTCTTGGCAATAGTTTGAAGACCCTTCAGCGATTCTTTCCTGAGCACAGTAGAGGACTCAATTAGGCGATTGATTCAAGGGGCGTTTGAAGTAGGAATAAAAGCGTCTTACACGATTCTTTTCTGAGCATCGCAGACGACTGGAATGGAAGAGTCGCCGGCTTGACACAGTTTCTCCCGTTGTACTGAACTTGCGCGATCGGAATACGACATCGTCGACGATTTATTTAATCGTCCGGTCCGATCGTGGAAGAGCCGCCTACGATTGAAAATGCTAGCTGGGTTATATCTTGTATGCGGGCTATTATAGCTAGTATACGCGCGACGAGCGGCAGCGCCAATTGTCACTTTTTTTTTACATGTATTTCTTATGGGACTTATTTTGGAGACTTGTCGCTCAACATTGTCGCGCGACATTGCCGTCGGCTTCAATTTGATTTTAATTTGACAGGCAGCAAAAGCAAGTTTCTGCCATTGTTTACATGTGTTATTACTGATTGCATGCAGCAAACTAAACTTTTGTGAAATTTATGGCAGCGATGGTAGTGAGGGATGTTTTGTTTGAACTCTATTCAGAGTTGTTAAGTCTGCATTCATATTCAGAATAAGTACAACTGAATAACGACATAAAAATCCATAAATTAATGCAAAATTGATCTATAAATACAATTTTAATTCACATTTAATTTTAAAAACTTGATTAATTATTCATTTCAATAAATCATTTTTGTTGTCAATTTTTATTCATATGAAAACTATACACAAAGAATGCAATTCAAAAAGAATTTTAGAATTTGCAATTGGTTTTTAATATAATTATATTTTAATCGTTATTAATTTTTTTTATTCATTGTTCATTTGTTATTCATTATTCATTTGTTATTCATTACTAATTTCTTAGTTATTATTCATTTTTTATTCATTAAAAAAATAAAAAAAATAAATAACTGGTCATTTCAGCCCTTGAAAGGACTTTGACCTAGCTTCTTATGATCAATTGTGTTGTGCGTGTTTTTAAGTTTGTACACAATTGACCGAGAAATGGACCTACAGGCTTAACGCCGACTCCGAACGGCGATGAAAGAAATGTTCTTATTCTCAAGAAGCTTTACATGGCATTTTGATTACTCTCTGAGGTTTGCCATTGTCTGCAGAGAGGTGGCGGCCGTGCAGAAAAATCATTTTAATTCAAATAATTTTCTGTCGCTGCTGGGGTTCGAACCTGGGTCACCAGGTTCGTTGACATAGCGGCCACGCACTTTAACCAACTACGCCACGGACGCCACTGCATGAAAATATAAACAAATAAAGTATTCAAACACTTTTTTCGAGAATTAAACTTGTTAATTTTATAATTTTCCACTTTTATTTAAGTTTTCACATGTTTTGTATGAAAAACGTATGCAATATAGCTTTTTTTGTGACCGATGACGTGACACAAAAAAAATACTTTTTTCTCGCACTACTGATTGCTTGATCTTGTCTTGTTGGTTCATGCTGCAGATGCATATACACAAAAAGCCGTTTTTGACAGGAGATGTTTTCTTGTAGAAGAGAAAATAAGCAGTTGTCAATGCTACCTTGTATTATTATACCATGGTAGCATGGTGTAATAACAATAAGGTGTTAGTGAATTTGACACTTCTCTCTCAAAATTATAAATTTTTTCGCCCCGCTCCTGTCAAAAACAGCTGATGGTAAATTGTAATCAAAAGAAATTAGCTAACCTGCAGTCGATCGAAACTTAATGCCATGTCCACTTCTTTTGATGGCTATTATCAGTTGAGACATTGAACATTCTTTTATGGCATTCGATATGTTCTTGAAGCAGATGATGTGAATGCAAGACAATTTGCATGCTGGGCAAAGCTTCATGCCGGTGGCAACTTCCAGCGCACGTTTTTGATAAAATATCATAACCATTCAATGGCGAACTTGGCAAATGGGCGAAGACAACTGCAATAACTTTTTGTCAACAAAACACGGCACGATTAATTGAATTAAATATTTATTTAAACTTTATTCTCACAATAACCTATAAAAACTATAACACATCATCATTTAGCAACTCAAACAAATAACACAATTTGACAACTATCAACGGCTCCTCTCTTTCGCTCTCAATTTTTTGACAGAAAGAAATCTATTCTTTGTGTTGTCAAAAATTCACTAACACCTTATTATTATTACACCATGCATGGTAGCGAATGTCACGTGACTCTCACGCGTGATGTAGGCTGCGCAGTAGATTTTCATTTCTGCGCACTGTTGGCGTAATCTATTATATATAGATTATTCTTGCTGATTGCCTATGTTCACACGTCAGTCAAATGATTGAATCAGTCAAAATTTGTTGTTGCTCTCCTATGTAAAAAAAAATCACTTTATCTCAGAGCGAAAATGAACTCCAAAATCTTCTCTCGTCAGTCAAAATTTTGATTGAGCTCGAGACCCATGGTATAATAATACAAGGTAGTATTGACAGTTGCTAGGGAAACCAGCATATGTCAAAAAAAAAGTCAAGAAAGAGAGCATTCAATTATTGCTTATGTTTTCGCCATTGTTTATGTTTCAGCGCTTGTAAATAACCAAACATTTGCTTACAAAATATTGCATATTTTATTTAATCAATAGTGAATTATTATTACTACAACGAAAATAACTTGTGAACTTTGTGTTATTAAATGCAAATATAAAAAAAAAATTTTTAAATGTTCAAATGCAGCAGCCTCAGCCTCAGCAGATGCATATGGACGAAATTAAAGAAGTTTTCAATTAAAAGTAAAACACCACTGTTGGAAAACGTTAAACACATATCACACATATTTTTTTCACAACTTTCATTATTATAATTGTTTATTTAACGTACATATTTTGTGAAATTTATTTATTTTTACATTCGTTTGATTTTTGTTGCACGACCAACTGTTTTTGACAGATGCTGGTTTCCTTGTTGCTGAGAAAATCATTACTTGTCAGTGCTACCTGTATAATTGTATCATGGGAGTCATGGTATAATTAATCGGGTAGGTGTGGCAGTTTTCAATCGAACATGAATTGTCAAAAATCATACAAAACAAAGCAAACAAAAAAAAAACAAACATATTCATTTGATTTTGACAATCCATGAACGATCTCGTGAGAAAATAGTCTATTGTCAAACCTACCTGTATAATTGTATCATGATGGGAGCATGATACAATTATAAGGTAGGCCCAATTCGGAGATAAAAAAAACGAGAGAGCAAAGCAAAGCAAACCAAAACATTGGCGTAGGTATAATGTCACTTTTGACAATTATCGTTTATTTGTTCAGCTTTCACTTTTGATGAAAGTGAAAGCAAGTCGAACTGGTGTGTCATCTGTAGTGAAACACAATTGAAACGTGTAAACATAACTTCATATAGAAAGCTTTTATTTGTTTACTTACCAAATTTGTATAGCTGGATGTGTTTGGAGTAATATTATATATATTGAAATGGTAAATAATGCATAATTTAGATAATAAATATAATAAAAGTTATTAATTTCAAAGTTCCATTGGAAGGAGGAATACATGCCTGCATTTTTAGATGCATACAGGACTTATGAATGCCTGTGGAATACTAATTTGGAAGAGTACCACAAAGTTAATTTAAGGGAAAATGCCTACAAGGCCATTTTAAGTAGTCTTAATGTTCCTGGGCTACAAGTTGCTGACATAAAAGTTAAAATTAAGACAGTTCGTACTCGCTACAGTTCGGAACTGACAAAAATTAAAAACTCAGAAAAAAGCTGAGCCGGCATTGGTGATATTTACGAACCTCGCTTAAGATGGTTGATAAGAGATTTCACTTTGTTTTAATAAAATTACAGTAAATCTTGTTTTAACCACCCTACACATTTTTCTTCTGGTTTGGATTTGGTAAACCTATTAAACTACCAAACGTTAAATGATAAAATTAAGCTGTAGAATTTTAATATGTATTTTAGTTACTTTTACTTGAATAAACTCATTTAGAACTTCATAAATTGCTGTGCACACTTCAGGAATCATCAATGTTATGCTGTATGTTGCAACTCTGAAGAGTGCACTTAAAGTCCGGAAGCATGTCCCCGTAGCAAGATATTGATGGGTTATTTCCAATTTGAGTTTTGCAGGTAGAGCTGCTCTCATGCACGTATTCGCCCTCTGTATAAACGAACTGACTTTTTCCAAAAGATAGTTGAATTGAACTTCATTCATTCTTATATGATTGCGGAAGCTTTCAGGGTCCTCTGCAGCAATTTCCATTGTGTGGATGCTCCAAATTGTAGTCGGCGTTTTATCCAGGGTCGCACCCACCATCGTCGAGACTTTCACTTTTTATTTTTTCCTACTTCGTTTTTTAACTGTTGCAACAATCCTAAAACTATTATGTTAATTCCGTTTTTTATTATTTTGGACGATATTGTTAACATTTTTTTAAATTTCAATAAAATACATCTGCCAACAAATATATTTTGACATTAAAAACCAAATCATCAATCAAATTTTAAATTTATACTTTGAATAATGTAAATTTAAAACTGATTCACTATCATCATTCAACGTTCACTATCATCGTTTTGAGTGAAGTGTGTAAATTCGCCTTTAGCTTTCAATGAAGCAAATAAAACTTAAGATTTTATATATTTTGCATTCGACTACTTAGTTCGATTGTTCAGTAGCCAATTTATTTGCATCGCTTTGTATTGTATTTTGACATTATACCTACGCCTTTGTTATTGTTTTGTTGTTGATTTGTAGTCATAGAGAGTGTATTTTTCCTGGGCCTACCCATGATACAATAAGAAGGTAGGGTAAGGAGCATTGACAAGACCGTCTGCTAATGTCAAAACCATAAAATACAGTGCTACCATATCTAAAGAAAAAATCCCATGACAAATCCATGTTTCATGGTTTCAGTAGGTAAGCGTTTCATATGAAATGCGTTGCTGAAAATTATGATAAACGGGGAATTACTAATTTTTTGGGTTTTATGCAATAAGGTAAGTAAAGCCATTCGCTTAAAGTTTATTCTTTGATAGAGTTGTTTTTCATGTTTTTCGTGAGTGATTTGAGTGAATTTAATTTGTGAGTATTCATAATAAATATTAATTATGGCAAAAATGAGTTGTGCTATTTGTCATACAACGTGGAACAAAGAAAACTAGAGTTTTTCCAAAGTTCCAAAAGATGAATGCAAAAGACAAAAGTGGATTGAGTGTTGTGGCATTGATTTAAAACCAACAGGGACAGTTTGTGAAAAGCACTTTCATAAAAAAGATTTTATTAACGCGCCGCGTGACCCTTGCTGCAAATCACGTTTGATGCCGAATGCAGTGCCGTCGTTGCATGTCAGCCATTCAGTACAAAGTGGTTTATGCTGCAAAAGACCACGTTCGGTGTTGAACGCAGTGCCGTCGTTGCATGTCAGTCGTTCGGTACGGAAGGAAGACGATTTTGAAATGTGTGTTACCAACACATATTGTGAAAAAAAATCTATTGAAGTACGAAAATACATTGATTCCAGTACACAAACTGAGTAAGTTCAAAACACTGAAATTTTGGAAATCAGACTTTTGAAATGTGTAAAGTAACCCTCTTGTCATATAACTAATTTCAACATTTTTCAAAATTTTTGGTACAATATTCTATATCATATTTAAAATATTTTAATGTATATAATACATTATTGAGTTAACTGTTCATGCATGCTACAATTTTCTAAAACTTATTATTTAGTGATGAATGCTTCAAACCAAATGAGGAGCTGGAAGAAAAAGTTAAGTTTCTTCAACAAAAAGTTCTTAAGTTGGAAACCGAAGTACAAAATTTACAGCAACTGTCCAAGGGCACAGAATTTATGAAAAGCCTTGACAAAATTTTTACAAAGGGTCAATTACGGAAATTGGGAAGTCCAACCAAAAACATATTTTGGAGCTGGGAAGATATATCATGCTCTATTGTTTTGCATGCTGCTGGACCGAGAGCATGTAGACACTTATATCAAATGGGATACCCTTATCCGTGTGTTGAAACTTTAAAAAAATGGGCTCAAAAAATTCAGCTGGAAGAAGGAATTCTGCGGTTCTCACTGGATGCTTTAAAGAACAGCACAGTTTCAGATTCGGGTTTAATTTATAGAAACTCTATACTAACACCACAATCAATTAAACAAATCATGCAATATGCAAGAGGATCTGATGTATCCATAGTATATAAATTGACCGATGATCATTTAACTGTGCATCATGCAGGTATAGTAGAATATTCCCATGTTTTTGAAACTTGTCGAAAAAAGAAAATGTTTCCGTAATCGCTGCGTCTGGGATTTCTTTTAATTGTGTTCTTTACTTGTCTTCTATTTTTTCTATTATTCTTTTCTTTTATTATTTTTATATGTTTGTTCGTCCTTTAGGCAGACAAAAAGTTCGGCTAGCAGCTCAACTTTTTTCCAATACCACAGCTAATGCAATAAGGCATTGTTATGCAATTGGAAAACCTGTGTATAACGCCTTGAACACAGCTGATCTTTTTCAATTGGTCAATAATTGGTTTGACGTTTTAAATTCAAAATTGTCCACCTCAACAAATATACCATACAAAAAACCATTTGGAAAAGATCTTTTTAAGCAGCAATCAGTTCTGAATGAAATGAGTCATGCAATGGGACAAGTTATAATACCATATAAAAAATCACAAGCTCCTTTTCAAAAAGCGATACTTGTAACAAATAATTCACTGCGGTTGCTTCACGAATACGTTCAAGCTAAATATAAAATGGATTATATTGTAACTTATAGGCTCAATCAAGATTTGCTCGAACATTTCTTTGGTTGCATTCGAAGTAAAGGTGGTATGTACGACCATCCTAGCCCAATGGAGTTTAAATATAGGATTCGTAAATATTTATTAGGTAAATATTTATCACCCAAATTTTTAATACATTGCAAAAAATCATGTAAGGCAAGCAAAATTTTCCAACCCTTTTCCAATTTTTCTCTGTGTCCATTATACTTTTGCGTACGTTATGTGTCCACTACGACGATTTTGTCAAAGCTATTTTTTTTACATCCCTTTAGAGCCATCTTCGAAATGTTTTGGGGGATTTAGTCTTAGTCTTAAATGAAAGAATAAACAAGGTTCTGTTAAAAAAGATATATACAGTTTTGCACAATTGATTTTAGAACAGTCAAAAACGATAATTTTTTTGCAACACCGCAAAAAGTTGGAGGACAATATCGTCATAGTGGACACAGGAAAGTTTAAAATCTGCTTTTAAACGGTACAAAGTATGGTATTATTAAAAAAATTACTTTACTCTAATAATTTTTTTTATTGTTTTTTCCATCTTTTCATATATAGCACGAAACACAGAATTTCTTAATAACACTGGAAACGTTGAGGCAGATGACACCAGCTGGTTGAACACCAACATCAACCAAACCTCATCAGGCGCTCGAAATGACCTTTCCGATGTATTTGTTGAGTCCATAGACCAAGTCTTACAACCGGAATTCAGTGCAGACTTAGAGTGCAGCGAAATAGTCCTTCCAAACGAAACAGAAGACATCGACACATTACATGAAGATGGATTGGAGTTTATGGCGGGTTATATTATAAAAAATTTAAATTTGGAAGATTATGAGCTCAGTGAAGGAAGTACATGGACATGGGTCGACCAAGTATCACAAGGAAAGTTGAAAAAACCATCATTGGAATTTTTGGACAATGTAAAAAAGCTAGACATCATGTTCCAAAAATTTAATGGTGAAAAAATTGAGCACTGCATCAACTTTCAAAAAAAAATGTTTGATTTATGTTCAACAGTTCCACTATCAGACAAAATAAAAAAATTTTTGATTAGATATCGTATTTTCTTATTTGCTTATTTTTTATTAGATATCGTATTTTTCTTATCGTGTTTGTTTAAGAAATTACAGAAAAGTGGCAACGCTAAAAGGCTTTTTGACATAAGCAGACGGTCTTGTCAAAGCTCCTTACCCTACCTTCTTATTGTATCATGGGCCTACCTTATAATTGTATCATGGATGGGAGTGACGCAAACACTTAAAAAGAGCTGAGAAGCATTATTGTTGTTGTTGTTGTTTTCTCTTAATTTCTCTCAGCGTCAGTGTTGCCAGAATGGCAGTTTTGCCTGCAAATGGCAGTTTTTTTAACTCTAAGCAGTTTGACAGTTAAAAAGAAAAAAATGCAGTTTTTCCATTATTTATGCAGTGTTTTAAGGTAAAATGCAGTTTTTATGAAAATATAAAATCTTATGTAGTTATCATAAATTCTCTTTACCAAAACATTCATTATGGTTCAATTACTTTTTTAAAGCAGCCCTGGTTTAAACTTCAGCAGCAGTTTTAAAAGCTCCCTGCTTTATACTTTAAAAGCAGCCCTGCTTTGAACCATACAACGTGAAGTGTTAACGAATTTTCAATATAATTTCAACTAGCTGTCGACTTTTAATATCGACTTTTTGTTTTGTAAAAAATCAAGAAAAAAAAATTGTAGTTGAATTTGTATTGAAAATTCATTAAAACTTCATGTTTTATGGCATAACTTCTGAACACTTCAAGAGCACATCTTCATTTTATATCATTGGAAAGGTAATGCAACGTAAAATAAATGCAAATAATGAAAATGAAAAAAAAAATAGGGAGCCTGTCGCTAGTATTTTAAATATTCTTATATTTTTCCCTTAAAGTAGACGTAGTTACCTTTTCAGTCATATCCTATTTGCGAAAATCGGATTTAAATTGAATGAGCTATGTTGTTTCAAAAAAGACCCCATTTTGGCCGCGAAAAATGATTCTATAAATTTATAACTTTGGATTTGGTTTTCCAATCAAGATAAACCAATCCAAGAAAAAGCCAAATTGGAGATGGTCAGTGCACCTGACATTACACTTCAATGTGAAATAGGGGATATGTAAAAAAACATTAATTAAAATTATCTGAATCTTTTAATCTTCTATTAAAAATGATTTCATATGTGAAAAAAATACACGAATCTTTTTATATATTAAATACAACCATATATTTATACCCCCACGTTTAAAAAACGTAAATGGGGGTATATTAATTTTGTCACTCCGTTTGTAACGCCCATAAGGAGGCGTGGTAGGTATAGAAAAGTATATATATTCTTGATCAGCATGACCACCCGAGTTGATTTAGCCATGTCCGTCTGTCTGTGATCACGATTACAGCCGTAATTTTAAAGCTATCATCACGAAATTCAATATTTAAGCTTTTATCTAAAAAATTAAGGTCAAGTTCGTAAATGAGCCAAATCGGATGAAAACCACGCCTACCTCCCATACAAAGTGACTTTATCAAAACGGTTAAATCTCTTAGAATTCAACAAAAATGAATATATTGACTTGCAATTTTTCATATTAGTTTTGATGTTTAAAATACACTCTAAGTATGAAATTCAACCAAATCCGATGATAACCACGCCTACCTCCCATACAAAGTGACTTTATCAAAAAGGTAAAATTTCTCTAAAATCCACAAAAATTAATACATGGACTTGAAATTTTGCATATGAACTTTGATATATAACGTGTACTATGTTTTTAGAATTCGACCAAATTGGGTGAAAACCACGCCCACCTCCCATACAAAGCGACTTAATCAAAAAACAAAAGCGAAAATTTTCTTTTAAAAATATACCGAAAACGGTTTTACAGATAAACATTTGATTTGATGGCTTAAGACTTTGAATATACTTTGGTTCGGCCGTGGGGGTATTTTAACTTCGGCCCAGTCGAAGATCATTTCTTACTAGTTTTTATGTTTTTTTATAATTTTATATACAAATGACGTTTTTTAGAATGGCAGTTTTTGTGTCCAAAATGCAGTTTTTTTTTTAAGATTTAGCAGTTTTTTTAAAAAAAGATCTGGCAACACTGCTCAGCGTTAAAAAACAGTTAAACTGCTGCTTGCTTCATATAACACTTGACGCCAAGCCATTGATAATTGTTTCTTTTGTTCAATACTTGGTGATTTATTTCGAGATGACACTTGAATAAATTTTTGTTATTGACGCATATATGCTTCCTTTTTTGTCCTTTACCACTATTTTCGTCATAGCGTCAAGGTAAGAATTAAGAATTTCCATGCAAATTAATAACAATTCATTATGTGAAAAACAACTGGAGTTTCGTTACCTTACAGAAACAGACCTTACAGAAACAGATGGCCGAATTTCGGCCACAGGCGATACTAGTCCAAATTATTGGTTCTAACCGGTAAAAAAAAATTCTAATGTGCTCGATTTAGTTAATACTTTCGATATCAAACCCCGAAAAACCTCAATTTATCTTAGGTTTGTTCATTTATCTGATAAACAACAAGTAATTTGCCTCGTTCGAAAATCGAATACTCGCACGAAATATACGAAAATGTAAATAGAAATATGCCAAAATATACCAAAAAGTAAAATATTGTTTAGCTCTTTCTTATAAATCAACTTTCAAGTACAGAATAACATAAAATTAAAGATGTAGCATAATTACAATATGCGAGCCATATCTGAAACACGACCTTTTACCGCACTGCCAAAAAGTATGCTCCTAAATTTGTAAGATTTCTAGCATCACTCTTTACTATCAGAAGTAATTTGCTTCAAACTGCATAAGATCCACTCCATTTTTTTTATAATAATGAAATAGTCAGCTCTTTTTTATGATATGATTTTTTTTTGTATTTGTTTTCTTATATAAAAACCGGTCAAATAATATCTTTGAATTATATAAACCACTAAATTCAGCCGTTTGAAGGCTATGCCTAATAAAATTTAAAATTTTAAAATCACTTGCAATGAAACATTTCTTATGGGAGGTGGGCGTTCCACGCATAAATTAAGAGGAGTGGTTTCCATATAGGCCCAATAACAAAAAAAATATAGCGTTTTAGTTTTATGTGGGAGGAAGGAGTGGTTGTGGGAGGAAGGAGTGGTTGTGGGATTTTAAAATACTTTTATAAGTGATTTCAACTTATGTATCAAATTTTGTTGGTCTAGGACAGTGTCGACCGCTTAGTACACACGTATACACGAAAAAGTAAATAAGACAGATGCTGTTGCTTTGGTCGACCCTGGTCTCGGACGAATTCTTCTATTATTGAAAATTTTTGTAAGGTGCTCAGCCACTGTGCGCTGTTTGTTCATAGTGTTTATTATTTATTTGCTGATAGTGATCATAAAACTGGTGGAAGACTTAGGAAATATCATGAAAGCAGAGACACCCACCGCACTTCAATGTACTTGGGGAACTATAAGAACTGCTTCTAGTCAAAGACAGATAGCAGCACAGTGTGCATGAGTGTAGCAACTACAGGGTGTGTCTTGTTTGCGCTGCACTACTTCTGTTAAATCGTTGAATGATACTTTCATTATATGAAGTAGTAAAATCGATTTTTAAGTTAAGAGGGTAGAGTAGCAAAGAAGGCTTAGAGCCTAAAAAGATTTTTTCAGGCGAACTAGCGATACTCCCTTAGAGTAATGTCAGAAGAGGTTATTTTCCCCGCTTAACGGGAATTTCCAGAGAGTATCTTTGTCGCTATTTTGACAGTAATGGTTGAAAAATTTCGTATAGTACCACTTTCTTGATCTGTCAATAGTGTTTCTATCGGCAACTAAGTTACAACATGCTTTTAATAATGCAGTAAGGTATGTGTATGGCCTTCGGAGGTTTGACCGCATCAGTCATATGGGCAATCAAATACTTGGTTGCAATATTTTTAACTACCTGGATGCTAGGAACTGTATATTCTTATATAATTTGATTCATACCAAAACACCCAATTACCTATTTGAGAAGCTTCAATTTTGTAGATCTAATAGAAATCTAAACCTCACTATTCCTGTCTTTAATTATTTGAACTCAAACAGACTATTTTTCGTGAATGCAATCAGATTGTGGAACTCGTTGCCGTTTAGAATTAAAAGTATCCCTAATAAGCACACCTTTAAGCATGAAATTCTTTTATACTTTTCTTAATACTGTTTCTACGTCTTTCTATCAACATCTATATAATTAATTTTAAGACCTGATTTGTTTATTACTTGTGTTTTTTGTTATACTTGTTGCTTATTCAAATTATTTATTTCCAAATAACTGAATTGTTAGTTTAACTAGTATTTATTATTATTTCTTTTTCGGTTGTTTATTCTATAACTTGTTGAGAATTGTTAGTTAGCTTTGCATTTAAAAGACTATGTCTTACATGTAAACATTAATTTAAATAAATAAATAAATAAATAAAAATTTAAAAAAAAAAAAAAAAAACTATGAGCTAAAGCCTGTGCGATACTTCATTAAATTGCTCATTTTTTTGTCATTAAAAATGAAAATAGAGCAGTTCAAATAGTACTAATGCATAGATTCAATTGGTTTGAATGAGTACGCATATAGTACGAATTGGAGAAAAAATGTGCGACGAACTGCATTTTTAATGCATTGTTTTTGACGTTTCTCTCAATTCGCTCGTCGTTAAGTTTCGATCATATATTTGCTGTCAACTTCTTGTTTTAACGCAACTTCACCCAAAAAAAACTTGTTGGTATTATTAACAATGCTATTAAATTTATTTTTATTTCAGTTAAATTTATTTCAGAAAATGCTATTAATAAAAATTTCTTCTCTTTATAGCAACCATATACTGCCGTCATAAGGAAGAGTGCGGCATCTAGCATGAAAATCAAAAACAGTTTTATTGCTTTTTCTTAAACATATTACTTTCATCTTCAAGAAAATAAAATAAAAATTACGAATTTTTTGCTCAATTGCTAAATATTTTAACCTGAAGTGTCATATCTTCACAAATTAAAACAATCATTCAAGCAAAAAAGCGGCATCTACACTGTCTGTTCCACAGTTTTTGCATTTTTAATAAAATCCGCAAAATATCATTTAATGTTGAAAAAAAAACTGGATATTACTATGCTGAAGAACCAAATATTTATAACCATCCAAACCCCAGTCAGAAAATTTTTGATAAATTACTGTAAGTCGTTTATCTCAGAATATTGAAATATGTAGATGCCGCACTCTTCCTTATGACGGCAGTATAGTAGTTTGAAAAATACTCAAATATTTGTATTGACAAGATTTTTTGTAAAATTGTTTATCAACAAGATTCTTATTTAGTTGAAAACAATTTTATTTAAATATAATACAATTTTTTTTTTGTTGGTGTAGCTCCTTGCATGAAAAAAAAATCAGCGACAACTAGCTCACAGTCGCTGAACAGTCAAAATTGGGTTTTACCCAAAGAACTAAGAGATAAGGAAACGGTGAAGTTGAACAGAAATGAAGTATTTTACAAATACAATGAAGTTAAGTCAAACACATAAACATTCAAACAGGGCCGCATTAGGTTATATCGTACAGAAAGGCGAAAACATTTTGGTGATTTATTATTTAATTTTTATTGTACTTACACACCACCTATGAGGTATACAATATTAAAATATAAAATAAAATATTTTTCAGTCAAAAATAACAATTAAAATTAGACTTTTATTTTTTCGGTTTAAAGGAAACACTCCTTTTTTTATTGTCTCAGTTCATGTGAATGCGTATTTGAAATCATAGACATTTTACAAAAATGTCAAAAATACGGGACAAATTTGTCCCAGCGGGATACTTAAAAAATCATGCAAAATACGGCACGTCCGTGATATACAGGACATATGGCAACACTAGTCATTCGGCTCATTAGCATACTTTCGGGTGCAAAAAACGTGTACCGGGTAAGCTAGTATTTAATATAGGATATCATTGTCAAATTTTTCACCTTTATTTTTAATAGAAAAAATAATACTCAAATTTTAAATCTTATTTTTGACTCAACAATAAAAGTGAAATTTTAACTTATATATTTGACCGAAAAAATAAGTCATATTTTAACTTTTATTTTTAACCGAAAAATAAACATATTTTAACTGGTATTTTTAACCGAATAAATAAAAGTAAATAAAATCAAACTTTAACTTTTATTTTTAACAAAACAAATCTACCATTACACACTGGAATCAAAAAGATCGTCAGCTGAGTGGAGAGCAACCGATGAAAGCCGGCCAAAGCGACCAAAAAGACAACAGTCGGCTGGAAAGGTTATGGCATCTGTATTTTGGGATGCGCATGGAATTTTGTTCACCGACTATCTCGAAAAGGGAAAAACAATCAACAGCGATTATTATATAGCGTTGGTGGAGCGTTTGAAGGATGAAATCGCGAAAAATCAGCCCCATTTGAAGAAGAAAACATTTTTTTTCACCAAGACAATGCACCGTGCCATAAATCGATGAAAACGATGGCGAAAATCCACGAATTGGGCTTCGAATTGCTTCCTCATCCACCGTATTCGTCAGATTTAGCCCCCAGCGACTAGTGGCTCTTTGCTGACCTCAAAAACTGCTTGCCGACAAAAGATTTGGCTCCAATGAAGAAAGAGGTGATGTCTGAAACTGAAGCGTATTTTGAGGCGAAGCACAAATCGTTCTACAAAACCGGTATTGAAAAGTAAGCTGTGGAATGAATGTATTGATCTTGAAGAAACCTATGTTGATGAATAAAAAAGAATATTTGCAAAAAAAAAGATTTTTTATTACTTATTCTCGGGACTTATTGCACCATGTGTTATAAGATACCCTCATCATCAATTCTTGAGTCTAAAATATCAACTTGCCTCTGTCTCAGGATTCTTCCCTGAATTGTGCATTTTTGTTTGCGAGAGTAATACGCGTGGAATTAGCGTTTTTTATAAATGTATGACAGTTTTTGTCACAACTGATGCCAATTTTCACATTTCGTCCACAGAATTTTATGCCAGGGCGAGAAGTTCTCAGTATTACCGTTATTTTTATTTTTTATAATATAAGGTATTTTCTTTTTCTGAAGGCCAAAATTTTTTTGTGGGCGTGGCAAAAACAGCGGAATCGGTTTTTTGTCTATAACTCGGATATTTGTAGTCCGATTTTAAAATTTTATATATCGTTGAAAAGGTCATGAAAGGGACTATGTTTATAATTAACCTATGAACTGCAGCGTCATCTTCACCTAATACTCAACACCACTTTCTGAAAAACCCCCCTAAAAAAAATTAAAATAAGTAACTGGCCATTTCAGCCCTTGAAAGAACTTTGACCTAGCTTCTTATGATCAATTGTGTTTTGCGTGTTATTAAGTTTGTACACAATTGACCGAGAACCGGACCTACATGTTTAACGCCGACTCCGAACGGCGATACATGGAATGTTCTTGTTCTCAAGAAGCTTTACATGGCATTTTGATTACTCTCTGTGGTTTGGCATTGTCTGCAGGGAGGTGGAGACCCGTGTCTCCAGGTTCGTTGACATAGAGGCTACGCACTTTAACCAACTACGCCATGGACGCCACAAAAACGCCACGAAAAACCCCCCTAGTCACAAATTTTAGTGATAAAGAATTAAAGCTCTTAAGAAATTATTTAACTTTTGCGAATTAAATTCGAAGTTTTATTCAAAAACAAAGAAGTTATGTTGGTTTTAAATTTCAGGACATATGAGCACTCTGTCGGGAAAAGCGAAAAACGTATATGAACGCGTAAAGCAACAACATTAATAGCATCATCATTTTATAAATCCCTGCACATCACTTCACGCTGCGTTGTTGAAATTCGCAATTTATAAAACGTAACGCTTCACGCCGTGATCTTAAGCATTGATCACGGCGTGAAATGTTTAAATATGGGTCAAAGACAGCAACAACGAACCAACAGTTCGAAATTTTGCTAAAAGACATGGAAAAATTACCGCAGGTAACAAATAGTACGCCAGTGTTTGACGTTTATATTACAATTTCAATATAATGATGAATGAAGAGAACAGCTGATATGGTTGCCAACAAGTCAAAGTAAATTTTTCAAAGATTTGCAATAATGTTAATGCAATAACTTTATCTTACATGTGACAACCCTACGGTGTTGTTGACTGACAGTTCACCGTGGTAACGTAAGATAGCTAACGCAATAACGTAGTGATTAATAAAATGCAAATTTAAAATGCAAGTGATGCGCCGCCTTAGCGTTGCGTTTCATCACGGTGATTTATAAAATGATGCCATAACATAAGGAACCAACGAGCTATTCTCAACACACCGGACAACGACAACAACAACGATGCTTAAGGTAGTATTGCAATGTGATGCTATAAAGAAGCATAGGGTGAGTTCCTAAATGCATTTATGCAAAGCATCAGTGTGTTTTTTCTTGAACTGCTGCTTTCCAGATTCACCAAAACTGCGCAACCAAAGCGTGCTTAAAAATAACAATCAAGTTGCTCAGTTTTGATGAATCTGGAAAGTCCGTCTGTCTGTCCGTCTGTCTGCCTGTGATCACGATTACAGCCGTAATTTTCAAGCTATTATCACAAAATTCGATACATAAGTTTTTATCCAAAAAATAAAGGTGAAGTTCGAAAATGATCAAAATCTGATAAATCCACGCCTACCTCCCATTCAAAGAGACTTTATCAAAAATTTTAAAATCTCTTGAAATTGAACAAAAATCAATTATAAAAAATTATACTTGGAATTTTGCATATAAACTTTGATATATAACATGCCCTAATCCCTGTTTACATGAATATACATACATTGGAATAGAACTTGAATATCAGCCTCACATATGTGAGCACTGCTCTAATCAATTGATATAGTAAATATCAAGATGTGATCCGGAATATGCAACTTAACATCATACCTGGCAATTTACACTAAGCTGATTAATTTCAAACATGATTATTCAGAGCGAGACCATGTCCGTCTCGCCTGGCATATGCCGGGGGTAGACTCGGTCCTTCTACCCTTGCATATGTGAGCTTTGCTCTAATCCCTGTTTTACATAAATCTACACACATTATAGCACTTGATTATCAGCCTCACATATGTAAGCACTGCTCTAATCAATTGATCTATTAAATATCAAGATGTTGATCCGGAATATACACAACATAACATCACTTACTTACTTACTTACTTATCTGGCGCTTACAACCGTAAGTCTGTTTTGGCCTCGTATAAGAAATTGCGGCAGCCATTTCTGTTTTGCGCTTGCTGGCGCCAGTTGGAAACACCAAGCGTGGTCAGGTTATCCAACACCTGATTCTTCCAACGAAGATGTGGGCGTCCTCTTCTGCGTTGACCACCACCGGGCACCGAATCAAATATTTTTTTTCGCTGGAGGGTCGTTTTCCATTCGCTCAACATGACCTAGCCAGCGAAGCCGCTTGATTTTAATGCTCTTAACTATGTCGATGTCAGCGTACAGCTCATACAGCTCGTGGTTCCATCGAATTCGGTACTCGCCATTGACGCAGATTGAACCGAAGATTTTACGAAGGATCTTTCTCTCGAAGGCTCCCAAAGTCTTTTCATCAGAACTGCTCAACGTCCAGGTTTGTCCAGGATAGGACGGGCATGATTAGTGACTTATAGAGCGTTAGTTTTGTTCGTCGAGAGAGGGCAAAGTAACACCTGTTGGCAAGAGTTATCCTTCGTTTTATCTCAATACTGACATCGTTGAATCGAATGGAGGAGTGAGATCCTTCCCGATCTTAACTGTGGTGCTGGTGTTGCTCAGTGTCATTCTGCAAAGACGGATGAGCTTTGCAGGAATACCAAATTCAGACATGGTGGAGTAAAGATGATTCCTTATTGGACTGTCGAAGGCGGCTTTGTAATCGACAAAAAGATGGTGTGTGTCGATTTGTTTTTCTAGAGTCTTCTCCAAGATTTGTCGTAGCGTAAATATCTGGTCTATGGTGGATTTTCCAGGTCTGAAGCCACACTGATAAGGTCCAATCAGCTGGTTTACGATGGGCTTCAGTCTTTCACATAATACGCTTGACAGGACCTTATATGCGATATTAAGAAGGCTTATCCCACAGTAGTTGGCGCAAATTGTGGGATCGCTTTTCTTGTGGATTGGGCAGAGCACACTGAGGTTCCAATCGTTTGGAATGCATTCTTCCGACCATATTCAGCATAGAATGCTCATGAATGCATTTAAGTAGAGCTTCGCCTCCATTCTTGAAGAGCTCAGCAGGTAAGCCATCGGCTCCTGCGGCTTTCTTGTTTTTAAGCCGAGCTATAGCTTTCAAGACTTCACTATGGTCGGGCAGCGGAACTTCAACGCTGTCGTCCACAATTGTGGTTTCCGGTATATCATCTCTATTGGCGGGATTCTTGTCGTCGTCACCATTCAGAAGCCTAGAGAAGTGTTCCCTCCACATCAGCAGTGTACTCTGGATATCTGTCACTAGATTCCCATTTTCATCCTTGCAGGAAGAGGCCCCGGTCTTAAAACCATCGGCTAGGCGTCTTTTTTTCGAAAAATTTTCGGACCTCATTCCTGTCACCATGCATCTCAATTTTCTCGCCCTCACGCGTTTCCGCTTCCCTTTTCTTTCGCCTGAAAATGCGTCTCTCTTCCCTCCTCTTTTCTTTGTATCGCTCCTTAGCAGCACGCGTTCCAACCGACTGCAGGGTGGCTTTGTAGGCGGCGTCTTTTCCTGCAGTGGCGTCGCGACACTCCTGGTCGTGCCACTGGTTTCGGCGAGGGCGATGATAGCCAATTACCTCTTCGGCAGCCGTACGCATAGAGTGGGAAATGTGATTTCACTGCGCGCATATATCGTCGATCGGAGGAGTGCTTTCTTGAAGCAGCAGTGAGAGTCGAGTAGCGAAGTCTTCGGCTGTTCGTCTTGATTGCAGCTTTTCGGCGTCTAGCTTTCTTTGTGCTGGATTGCGCGCATTCTTGGTTGCGAACAGGCGTGTATGGATCTTGGCTGCGACAAGATAATGATTCGAGTCTATATTGGCACCGCGGATCGTGCGTACAAGTTAACGTAACAAACATTCAAACATTCAATTTAACTAGACAAATATCTAAATCTACGAATAAGAATATGCTGACACCATGTCTGCAACTGCACGCGCATCCGCTGCAGCTTAACAAAGCGTGGGAAGCAACGTCAACAATTTTAAGAACAATAAAACAACAAAACAACAGACGGTAGCAGCGCAGCTTAGGGTTTTATATTAAGCAAAACAAATTGTAAGTTTAGTCTAAGTTTGAAGTGAAAATAAAGAAGTCGCGATTTCGCGCATAAAAAATATTTTTTTTAATAAAATTAAACATCGTTTAATTTAATTGGCGCCCGAGCAGGGACCCAGGACGCGATTCGTTTATTAATTAAAATAACAAGTGAAGCTTAAACCGGAGTTAAGTACCCCGTCGCGAATCACATATAAATCGCAATATTAAAAGGATAAAAGCGTAAAACGGAGTTAAGTACCCCGTCGCGAATCACACTAAAATCGCAATATTAAAAAGATAAAAGCGTAGAACGGAGTAAAATACCCGTCGTGAAATCTTAAAGAAAAAAGTGTTTTCCTTTTCCTGGGTCCCGAACCTAAGGACATTGAGTGTTGGAGTCAATAGACCTAGCACACCACGATAAGGAGTGCGGCATAAAAGTACGGATCCTGAGTCATCGTTGGAACGAATAAAAGGGAGTCAATCCACACCGCCGTCGTGGGACAAGCAATGTTCCTGTTTATATTTATGTAAGTTAATTTAAGTGAAGAAAAGTTACAAATAGAAAAAAATTATATAAAAGTTTAAAAAGAAAAAATTAATAAGAAAATAATTATTAAATATAGCATAGTAAATGAAAATGTAATCAGATTTTTTTAAAGATACAAGACGCAAAAATGATATAATTTAAAGAAATTTTTTAAAAATTAAAAAAAAGGCGAAAAAAGGCTTATAAGAAAATTATTAAATAAACGAAGACTATAAAATTTAAAGGAAAATTTTTAAGTTTTAAAAAAGAAAGAAAACAGGTTAATAAAAAAATTATTTAGAACAAAAGAAAAATAAGTTTAATAAAAAAGAAAATTATTATTAAAAATAAATCAAAACAGAAAATTTAAAGGAAAATTTTTAAGTTTTAAAAAAAAAGAAAGAAAACAGGTTAATAAGAAAATTATTTAGAACAAAAGAAAAAGAAGTTTAATAAAAAAGAAAATTATTATTAAAATAAATCAAAACGGAAAATTTAAAGGAAAAAAAAGAAACTAGAAACGAAAATGTCAACTGAAGATTTAAGTCAGACTTTTGATAGGCTAAATTTAGCATCAGGTTCCACTACAGGACAAAGACCCCTACCCAGTTTTTTGACAAATAATATGAAAACAGAAATTAACGAATTGGTAGTTAAAACAGTGTCAGATCTACTCAAACCTGCCGAAACCGACAGTAGAAATATAGAACAGAATTACGACTTTACAGACGTGACTAGTTTACGTGACGCAGACAAAGTACCGGACATTGTAAAATGTCTAAGAGAATTCTCTGGACACCCAGGTGAATTCAATTCGTGGAGAAAATCGGTCGACAGGATATTAAAAATCTACGACTGCCTAAAAGGCACTACTAGATATTATGCCATTCTTCATGTCATAAGACACAAAATTGTAGGAGAGGCTGATACCGCTCTCGAATCATATAGGACTCCACTTGATTGGGCCCTGATTAAAAAGTGCCTTATGATGCACTACGCGGATAAGCGCGATGTTGGTACCCTTGAGTACCAGATGGCTTCCTTAGCCCAAAGAAATAATACGGTTACCACATTTTATCAACAAGTGTATCAAATCTTGTCCTTGATACTGGACAAAGTTGCGTGCCTGGACTTAAGTGAAGAAAGTCTCAGAGCAATGACAAACACATTCCGAGATAAGGCTTTGGATACCTTTATTCGTGGCCTTAACGGGGATTTACCCCGATTATTGAGCGTAAAAGAACCTACGTCACTGCCACAAGCCCTACATATGTGCCTTAAATTGGACAATATGAACTTTCGATTACAACACGTCCATAATTTTCCACCTCCTAGACCACCACGAGCTCCCGTCCAAACTCCAATACCACCAAAACGCGACTTTTTCCCAGAACTAACTAACTTTCAACGAGACTCTTACCATCGACAGCCGAGGTTAAATCCAGCTCCTTTTACAAGATACCAACAATATAATTCTCCAAGAGAACAGCATAATTTTCCAAGACAACAACAGTTTGGATTTTCAAGACCAATACAACAACCAATCTTCCAAAGACCACAACAGAATTTTCAACAGACTCAATTTTTCCAAAAACCTCAATTTGGTCACTGGAATCCACAAGGATTCAATAACAGGCCACATTTTCCACCCAAACCTCCAATACCGATGGAGGTCGATCCATCGATACAATCCCGACAAATTAACTACCAAAACAGACCGAATTTTCAACAAAATAATTACTCACAGAAACGCCCAGCTGCTCAGCAACCACATAGCCCAAATAAAATACAGAGAAATTTTCACATGAATGTAGACAGCCCTAATGAAGCTGAAATAAATTCACAAGAAGCAAATCCCCACCATAATCAAATTTATTCAGAGCATACAGATAATTACCAACACGATTATGACGGAGACCATACTTTCGAGTCCCAGCCTGAAGAAGTAGATGAAGTTGATAACGTTTATTTTTTAGATTAGAATCCTCTTCACTCCCATATTTCGAATTTTTGGCCAGGAGTGGAGATACTCTCAAATTTTTAATAGACACAGGTTCTAACAAGAACTATATTCAATCCACCCGAATAAGAAATCCTATCTCAAATAAAAAACCCTTTTTTGTAAATTCAGTTGCTGGAAATATTCCCATAACTCACCATACCTTTGTAAACATTTTTGGAGCAAAAACCGAAAAACTAAAATTCTTCATCTTACCTTCACTGAAAACTTTTCACGGTATCATTGGCAACGACACATTAAAACAACTTAGAGCAGTAATACACACAGACAAAAGCTATATGACAATTCTTTCAAATACCAAAATTCCCCTTAAACAACAAGCCACACAGGATGTCAATAGTATTGAGTTGCGTACACCACATTTACTTCCTCAACAAGAAATGAAACTAAATAGTATAATACGAAAATGCCCTCACCTATTTTCTGATCCAGATAACAGGTTAACATTCACGACAGTAGTTAAAGGTGAAATTCGGACTACAAACGATACACCTATATACTCTAAAGCCTATCCGTACCCGATGGCACTTAAACACGAGGTCGAAAAACAAGTTGAAGAACTGCTGGCGGACGGCATAATCAGACCATCAAAATCACCTTATAATTCACCGGTTTGGATAGTTCCAAAAAAATTGGACGCTTCTGGCGAAAAAAAATTCCGCATGGTAATTGATTATCGTAAACTTAATTCGGTAACAATCGCAGACAGGTATCCAATACCTGAAATTAACGAAGTTCTATACAACCTTGGTAAAAATTCATACTTCACAATAATTGATCTAAAGAGTGGTTTTCACCAAATAGCGCTCAAGGAATCAGATAAAGAAAAAACAGCTTTTTCCATAAATAATGGAAAGTTTGAATTTAATAGACTCCCCTTCGGATTGAAAAATGCGCCTTCAATATTTCAACGCGCTCTCGATGATGTCTTGCGACAACACATTGGTGTCCGTTGCTACGTCTACATAGATGATATCATCATATTCGGAAAGAGCGAAGAAGAGCATTTTGAAAACCTTCAAACCATATTTAAAATATTAGAAAACGCCAACTTTAAAGTTCAAATCGACAAATGCGATTTTTTAAAAAAGGAAGTTGAATTTTTAGGTTTCATCGTTTCTAAAAACGGACTCAAAACTAACCCAAAAAAGGTTCAAGCAATTCTAGAACTTCCACAACCAAAAACATTGAAAGACCTGAGATCCTTTCTAGGGATGACAGGCTACTACAGAAGATTTATTCAAGGCTATGCCAGTTTAGTTAAACCTTTAACTTCTCTCTTGAGAGGAGAGAATGGACGTTTGTCCAAAAATATATCAAAAACTAAAGCAATAGTTATGAACGATCAAGCGATAGAAGCATGGGAAAAAGCTAAAAGCATTTTAGTCTCAGAAGGTTATGCTTTCATATCCCGATTTCCAAAAAACATTTGAACTAACAACAGATGCTTCCAATCAAGCGTTAGGAGCCGTTCTTTCGCAAGATCGCAAGCCAATTACATTTTTATCCAGAAGTTTAAATAAAACTGAAGAATCGTATGCGACCAACGAAAAAGAAATGCTCGCAATAATATGGGCACTGACGTCGCTACGCAGTTTCCTTTATGGTTCAAAGAAGATAACAATTTATACAGATCATCAGCCCCTGACCTATGCACTCAGTAACAAAAATTCAAACTCCAAGATGAAACGCTGGAAAGCGATTCTCGAGGAATACAATTACGAGCTACACTACAAACCTGGTACCTCAAACGTGGTAGCAGATGCCTTGTCAAGAATCCCTACATCTCAAACCCATAAATTTGATACTACTAATTTAAATTCACTCACTCCTAGCCAACATAGTCACGAAAGTTCTGCAGAAAATCTTATTACAAGTGTCGAGATACCAATAAACGTTTATAAAAATCAGCTATTCATTACCTTAGGTGATACAGAGACTTACCGATTCAAAATTGTTTTTCCGGGATATCATCGTCATCTTATTACAAATTCTGATTACAATGAACGAATTCTTGTAAATATCTTAAGACGATATTTAAACCCATCCGTTATAAATTGTATCAAAACGGAGGAAATTTTTATGGGTATGATACAAAGAATTTATCCCATACACTTTAGTAACTATCGAGTCAGATTCAGTCAAATACTAGTTCAAGATATTAGTGATGAAAACGAACAAGAAGATATTATACTCCAAACTCATTCTAGAGCCCATAGAAATGCGCTCGAAAATAAAGAGCAAATATTACAAAAATACTATTTTCCAAGTATGATGAACAAAATCAAAAGAATAACTAAGTTATGTTCCATATGTAAACTCAACAAATACGAGAGACACCCAAACGAACCAAAACTGAATGAAACTCCTTTACCGAAATACCCAGGACATACCGTGCATATTGACATTTTTTCCACGGACAAAAAACTAATGTTGACAGCACTTGATAAATTCTCGAAATACGCACAAATTAAACTAATTGAAGGAAAATCCATAGAAGATATTAGAAGACCATTAAGAGAACTTCTCTTTTTTTTCGGAATTCCCAAATCTGTTGTCATCGACAATGAAAAGTCTCTTAATTCCGCTACATTAAGTTTCATGATGAAAGACGAACTAGGCATCGATGTTTATGTCACACCACCTTACAAGAGTCAAGTAAACGGACAAGTAGAGCGTTTCCACTCTACACTAGCAGAAATCATGAGATGCATCAACGCTGAGAATACTCATAGAAACTTTGAGGAATTGTTAGAAAGAACTATTAACGAATACAATCACAGCATTCATTCCGTTATAAAGAAAAAACCCGTTGACATATTTTTTGGTAGAAATGTTGAATTTGGACCACAAGACTATGACAGAACTCGACAAAATAATTACCAAAAACTTTTACAGAAGCAACAAGCAGATCTGAAATATCATAACAAAAAAAGACATACAATTAAACAATACACACCAGGCGATACAATCTATGTTAGACAAAATAAACGTTTAGGTACAAAACTTTCAAAAAGATACAGAGAAGAGAAAGTCAAGGAAAATAGAAATACGACTATAGTAACAGAAAGTGGCAAAATTGTTCACAAGAGTCATATACGAAATTGAATTTTTACTTAAAAGTATTCTCTTCTACTTTTTAGAGCGCATCTTTTAATCGCATCATGCGAGATACAAATATTGGACTATACAAATGCACAAATTGTTACCATTGAAACAGGAACAGCCAAATTAGAAATAGGAAACTATAAAATTATTCACATTATTAACCTGACACAATATGATAAAATTATAAAAACTTTAGAAGACCAAATTATTGAAAATCTACCAAGACATGATAACGCAAGACTTTTTCTATTACATGAAACAGCTCAAATAAATTCAATACTTAATGGACTAAAAGTAAATCGAAATAAAAGATCATTAAATTTCTTAGGGACTGCCTGGAAATGGCTGGCAGGATCCCCGGATCACGAAGACTTTCAAATAATAAGTAATAAAATAAACAATGTTCTCGAAAATAATAATAATCAGTTTATTATAAATAAAAACAGCTTAGAAAAAATTAATGAGATAACTTATGTTACAAATACAATTTTGAAAACTGTTAATTCAAGTAATATTATAAAAAATGAAATAACTCAAAATATTGAAAGGAAAATTAAAATTATAAAAGATGATCTAATTAATATAGATTATGCCATTCAATGGGCAAAAGTAGGAGTAATAAACTCATTTATTCTTTCAAGTCTAGAAATGAATATTTCAGAAAAAGTTTTTAAAGAACAAAATATGCCATATGTTAATTTAATAGAAGCTATTGAATTTGGAGAGGTAAGAATAGCCTCAGATTTTTCAACTATTATTTATATAGTAAATCTACCTAAAACAGATAGAGAGAATTGCCAAAAACTTTTAATTAAACCTATCAAACATGAGAATATTACCTTAAAAATTCCTTTTGAAAACATTATAGTCTGTAAGAATTATGTATTAGAAATAAGAAAAAAATGTAAAACCTTAAATGATATTGCAATTTGTAAAAAAGAAAATTATAATAACATTACGAATAACCGCTGCCTACCACAAATTCTAAAAGGTCAACCATCGGTCTGTACAACAATCAACAACCAACACATAGCTTCAGCAGAAGAAGTTCTACCCGGAATTTTACTTCTGAACCAATTCCAAGGTGTTATAGAAATAGAAAACAAAGAAATAAATCTACAAGGATCATTCCTAATAAAATACCACAACGCAACAATAAAAATTTCGAACCAAACTTATATTAACGAAGAGATTTCAATAGTCAACCCACAACCAGTAATAGTACAATCTGAAAATGCATCTACTAACTTCGAAGAAATCATTTCACTCGAGATGCTGAAAGAATTGCACACAAAAAACACAGAAAAAATCGATTTGTTACAGACGGAACACAACACCAGATTCTTTACAAGTCTAGGAATCTCGACCAGTGCAATAGTCCTACTAATCATAATAATCGCTTGGATCTGCTTCCTAAAAAGAACCACACCGATCAAAATAATTTCCAATATCCAAAATAGTCATCCTGAGGAACAACAAAATACTCCACAAGATAATGACAGCCAAACGATTAATTTGGAAAGTAAGGTGAAAAGGTTAAACCAAATTCCACTCTTTTAGAAAAAAATCAAACGAGGACGTTTGAATCTAAAGGGGGAGGAGTTAACGTAACAAACATTCAAACATTCAATTTAACTAGACAAATATCTAAATCTACGAATAAGAATATGCTGACACCATGTCTGCAACTGCACGCGCATCCGCTGCAGCTTAACAAAGCGTGGGAAGCAACGTCAACAATTTTAAGAACAATAAAACAACAAAACAACAGACGGTAGCAGCGCAGCTTAGGGTTTTATATTAAGCAAAACAAATTGTAAGTTTAGTCTAAGTTTGAAGTGAAAATAAAGAAGTCGCGATTTCGCGCATAAAAAATATTTTTTTTAATAAAATTAAACATCGTTTAATTTAATTTACATCTAAAACACTGGAAGAGTGCCTTCCGTCAATCAAAACGTGATCAATTTGATTACGCGTCTTTTGATCAGGAGACAGCAAGTTGCTTTATGAATATTGAGATGCTTGAATCTAGTGCTACTAACGACCATGTTTCGCGGTGCGGCAAAGTCAATCAGCCTCATTCCGTTATCGGAGGTATTGTCGTGGAGGCTGAACTATCCGACTGTTGGACCAAAGATATTTTCCTTACCCACCTTGGCGTTGAAGTCACCAAGCACGATTTTTATGTCGTGGCGGGGGCTGCGCTCGTAGGCCTCTTCAAGGCGCTCGTAGAAGTTGTCTTTGGTCTCATCGTCCTTATCTTCTGTCGGAGCGTGCGCACACATCAGGCTTATGTTAAAGAATCTTGCCTTGAAACGGATTATGGCAAGTCGTTCGTTCACAGGTGTGAATCGCAGGACATGATGCCGTAGTCTCTTGCCAACCACGAATCCGCATCCGAATTCGTGCTTCTCCGCATGGCCGCTGTAGTAGATGTCACAGGAAGCTTGCCGTAAGCAACCCTGTCCCTTCCATCGCATCTCTTGGATTGCAGTGATATCAGCTTTGTATCTTTCTAAGATATCAATCAGTTGGATAGAGGCACCATCCCAATTAAGGGTTCGGACGTTCCAAGTGCATATCCGTAAATCATTGTCAGTTTTTCGTTTCCGGTAGTCGTCATCAGATTTGGGGATCATTTTTATCTTATTTCTTTTTCGTTTCATTGAAATTTGTTTTTACGTGGTGGGCTTCAAATCCAACGCACAACCCTTTAAAGGCAGGGAGCCCGCCGCTCAGATTAGCCGTCAAACTAACGGTTGCCAGTTTGCCGTTTTTAGAGGACACCACGCAGAGGTTTGAGTCGACTTGAGACGAGTTCGACATGGATAATGCTGGCCTCACCAGGTTGAGGCAGTCAGACACGTTGCCATGTGAAGATCGCCCCCTTGACCCTCACGCGTTGCCTTGTGAGGATCGTCCTCCGAACATAACATCATACAATTTATTTTTCTCGAAACCATGTTTTCAAAGATTTCTCAAAACTCAGTTAACCGATGTGAACCAAATTCACATGTTTATTTGGCTTCCACCACGCTTAGAACATCCTATACGTGTTTCACTTGATTGTCATTTCCTTCCCACTAATATATCACCCCATTTCGAACCAAGGCAGACTTGACTGAACAGGTATTCCACCTGACATCCTTGGTTCAAGCTAAAAAAAAAAAAAAAAATTTCATAGATTTGATAATATAATGGCTTTTTTCGATTAAAATAAATTTTAAAATTAAAACTTTAAAATAACAAAGTAAACTAAAAAAAAACACACGTTTATCTTCACACCAGTAGGTTATATTATATATCGATATCATTTTTTTTTTCTGTCACTTAGAAAACGAACTTGTCAACGCACTTTTGGTCAATTGTTAATTTTTCCTTCGCGCTATGCAAAAACAAAAAAAAAAAAAAAAAACAACATCATGTACCAACAACATAATTAACGATCGTGTAGTAAGAAGAGTTCGTATTTTTGTAAGTACTAAGCAACTCGAGAGTACTCAATTTGTTCTTTTTAAGTAAATACTTATAAGGTACATACGGACAAACAGACAGATATGGCTAAATCGACTCGGGTGGTTATACTGATCAAAAATATGTATAATTTTCTATATCTATGTATAACCAGCATTATAAACGGAGTGACAAAATTAATATACGCCTTTTACGTTTTTCCTTACGTTTTAGGTCCTCAAAGGTAAAATTTTGCTTTTGCAAAAATAATGGGGGGTTGATCATACATAATAACCCTCTCCGGCCCTCCCTTAAAGCCCCCTGTTCAGTTGTAGGGAATAAATATACAAAGATCATTAAATTTGTTACAATTTAATCAACTAACAGGTTGTTTATTTCAAAGCATAACGACCTCTGGTAGTAAGTAGAAACAACACCCAATACAGAATCCTTAGTGAATAGTATTTATAGTTATTGTAAGATATGAAGAATATATAGCCAATGCACATTCCTATAAATAGATTATTATGATCTACTGCAACATGGCTTTAGTTATTACTAAACCTCTGCACGAGTGCGCTTGAAATGCGTTTCAAAGCACTCGTTTGTAGTGCAAGCTATGTTTTGCTCACATCAATGAAATCAAGCCTAAAGCTGGAAATTCATTCATTGCAGTTGCGTTTTTCATCCGTTTACTCGCTGGCGTTATAAAATAGAAGTATGTGAAAGCTTATGGAAGCAAGTTCAATGGTTATGAACGTTACGTTGGCAAAACGCTAGTTACGCAAGAAAAGTTGAAATATTTTCAGCTCGTTACTTATAACGAACAGAGAGAAGAAATAAAAGAAACGAGTCAGAAGCTCATTACTTTTTAGTAAATAAATCTTAAAAATTAAAAATCTCTATAATTTTTTTCATTATTAATTTCTCAAAAGTACTTTTTTATGCTCAGGATTTAAGATTTTGTTAATTATAAATTTATTATTTATTATATATTTATTATTTTATTTAAGTATTTTTGTGTAAATTTTATAATAAAAAAAATATTATAATAAAAACTCAACATTAAGAACATACCAAATGTTTTGTAATTTTGTTGCCCTGCTTAATCTGAACGTAAAACGCAATCATTGAACTTACCCAGGGGCGCCGGAAGCGGGGGAAAGGGGGGCGGGGGGCAGTCGCTCCCTCGGTAAAAACTCCCACAATAATTTTTTAATACAAATGTTTTTATCCAACAGATTACATTTTTTTAATTTTAAGTTTAATTTTCGACCTCGGTAGTCGAGTTGGTAGCGTGCTCGACTGCCACCCCAGAGGTCCCGGGTTCGATTCTCGGCCAGATCATGGTCCTTCGCTTAAAACCATTTGCAATTTTCTATCCTCATTCCTAATCAACTGAAATTCAAAATTCATCAATATTTACGACTTGAAGTTGTATTTGATGGTATAGTAGTTTGTGGATGAGATTGCCTTTATAACTTGAATTGACTGGGGTAAAGGCATAACACTTGCCTCTGATTCAAATTACCATGTTTCTTTAGCTTCCACCGCGCTTAGAACATCCTACACGTGTTTCACTTGATTGCCTTTTCCTTCCCACTAATCTATCACCCCATTTCGAAGACTTGACCAAGGCAGACTTGACTGAATAGGTATTCCACTTAAAATCCTTGGTTCGAAGCTAAAAAAAAAAGAAAAAAAACAATTTTTGTAATCAGCTGTGAAGCTCTAAACTCACAATTTTAAAAAAATCTCATTCGATATAGGAATTGTTAAACGATGGATAAATTCATTGCTTTGATAATGATGGTATCAGCATCTGCAGCGGGTTCTGAACGTTCTTTTAGTGCCCTTTGTCGCCTTAAAACATATCTTCGATCAACTATGACGCAGGAACGCCTCACGCGTGCGGCACTTCTTCATATCCACAAGGAAAAAACGGAAGAATTAAGCTTATCAGACATTATGCGAGAATTTATTTCTCGAAAGGATAGGAAGAAATATTTCGGAAATATTTAAGTTTATTCCTTTCACTAATTTTGTTCTCGTTTTAAAAAAATTTGTTTTTACTTGTTTCTAACCCGTGGAGTCCATACAAGTACAAATTCGTACCAGAAAAAATAAAGTGGTTGTTTAAAGTTATAAATTTAACTATAAACTAACAACTTTTTCGTTTCATATTGAATTTAAATGTTTTGTTTGTTTTTACATGCTTTTATCGAACTTATTTTAACATCAATCTTTTCGTAATATTTTATTGTTTTTTTCGTCTTAATGCCATTTTTAATGTAATAAAAAATGTTCTGCCCCCCCAGTTGTACTGCCCACCCAGTTGAAATGAGCTTCCGGCGCCTATGAACTTACCATAATTTTCTTGCGTAAATTGCTCCAGCGAGTAAACGTACGAAAAAAGCAACTGCATCGAATGAACTTCCAGCTTAACACTACAGAGAGCACTCGTCGCTTGAGCAGAACAAGAACAAACTAAAACCAAAGCAATGTTAAGCCGGGAGTAGAATGATTGCGTATGCGTTTTTCATCCGTTTACTCGCTAGAGCAATTTACGCAAGAAAATTATGGTAGAGTTCAATGATTGCGTTTTACGTTCAGATTAAGCAGGGCTACAAAATTATAAAACATTTGGTATGTTCTTAATGTTGAGTTTTTATTGTTTTTACACAAAAATACTTAAATTGTCTTCGTTTATAAATAAAAAAATCTTAAATCCTGAGTATAAAAAAGTTCTTTTGAGAAATTAATAATGAAAAAAATTATAGACATTTTTAATTTTTAAGATTTATTTACAAGAGTCATCCCTAAAAGTAATGAGCTTCTGACTCGTTTCTTTTATTTTTTCTCGATGTTCGTTATAAGTAACGAGCTGTCAAAAAACGCTAGTTACGCAAGAAAAGTTGAAGTATTTTCAACTTTCTTGCGTAAATAGCGTTTTGCCAGCGTAACGTTCACAACCATTGAACTCGCTCCCATAAGCTTTCACATACTTCTATTTTATAACGCCAGCGAGTAAACGGATGAAAAACGCGTACGCAATCATTCTACTCCCGGCTTTATACTATGTTCACACTAATGGGCCAGTTAGCCTCGCATAGCTTGTCACTGCATGGCTTAAGAAGTGTCACATGGAAATCTGTTTAATGGGATTTGCGCGTATCTGGTTATGCACAACATGACAACGCATGGCAATGCTCAGATAAAAACAGGAAATCATCTCTGAATACTTAGATAAACACAGAAGTTTTGTTTTGCTTTGATTTCTGTGTATTTTTATGTATTTGACGTTTTGCTCAAACAGCTGTTGCAAATTAATTTTAATTGTTTGATCAAGTGCGGTAAGTTTATTAAAATAAAAGTGTTTTATCAAATAACACTTATTTTTTATTGTTTTATTTGTAGAAAAAATGGACGATGAAAAATTGATCGACCTTGTACGAGGGGAAGAAATACTGTACAACAAGTTCTGCATTGGCTACCGGTTTCCTGAAAAGAAGTTAAGAGCCTGGACAAATATAGCCCAACAGTTGGGAGCAACAGGTTAGTGCAGCATGCATTCTTTTAATAAATGTAATGAAATTATAATTCGTTGTAGAAGAGGAGTGCAGAAAGAGATGGACGAGTTTGCGCGAACGTTTCAGCAGGGAGTCCAAGCGAATGAACGCACCATCTGGAAGCGGAACGTCCGACAGTGAAAACTGGTCTTTGTATGGCGCTTTGAGCTTCCTTAAGGAGCATGTAAAGCCGAGACCGTAAGTATTAAATATCATTTAAATATTCGTGAAAATTCATCAAATAGTTTTGGATTTTAAAGTGTTGTTCTGTCAAAATTTTTCTTAGAAAAAGTGATCTTTTTCATGCACACAATCTTATAAATTGTTTCTAAAAATTGTGAATTCAAGAAATGATTTTGTGTGGTCTTTGCTGCTAAATAAAGAAAAATGCTTATATTTAAAAACTATTTGGTGAATTTTGTCAAATCATTTGTAATTTTCTAAGCAATAAAAACACTTTCAAGCTGAAACTAAAATTTAAAATTCTTTTTTTAGGACCCGATGCACCGTTAATGTTTGCGACAATTCGAGCAGCTCACCCTCACTACTGTCGCCACGCCTGTTACCAACACCGCAACCAGATGTTTGTTTTGCTGAGGAGGCAGCTGCAACGCCCTCGTCATCTCGAGCCAAAAAGCGCAGACCAGCTGTAGGCTATGATCTTGAGGATGAGTTTCGTGATGCATGCCAATCATACAAAGCGCTATGCAACAAGGAGGAGCGAAAGGTGAACACTGCAGTGGAAGCATTTGGGCAAATGATTGTGGCAACTGTCACTGGTATGAGCATCAGGGGTCAAACAAACGCCATAAGAAAGTTGACGGACTTGGCTATGGTGCTGAAGTTAGAAGATGAAGAGGCTTCAGTCGGTTTTGAGCTCATAGACTAATTTTTTTGTTTGTGTTTTTGTTATAAATGAATTTTTTTTTATTATTTCTCAAATGATCTCAAACACATTTTTTTTTATTTATTATCTTTATATATCTTTTAATATTTATTTTACTTTTTTTTTACTTTAAGCTTATTTCTGTAAAATATGTTGAAATAATAAATTAATTAAAAAAAATATATTTATTTTTATTTTATACTTTCGAACAATATTACATATATATGTATGTATATATTAAGGTACGGTACTAGTAGTACCCTAGAAAAAAAATGCCCCAAAAAGGTTAAATACAAAAAGTCGATTTTATAGCTGTCTGTACTGGAATGGAACTGCTCCCTCATTCATAAAAAATTCTGCCAATTTGTTCCTTGATTCATATGCAGCCGTCGCTGCATTTCGATGAAAAGATGTCATAGAATGCAGTGGTCCACCAACATCCATTAAATCATTCCGCCAATTCCCATTTTGCACATTATGTTCTGCGTTTTCCCAATCGACATATTCGTCAGGGCAGTACCAGCGTTTGGCATCCGTCAACATTATAAAGTTATGCAGAGCGATGCAGCCCAAAACAATTTTTTCGCAGTTTTCTGGGCTGCATTCAATCGTAGAACGAAGCACGCGCCAACGGGCAGTTAATATGCCGAAGCTGTTTTCTATTACCCGGCGAGCGCGCGACAGTCTGTAATTGAAGACGTCTTTAGTTAGTGGTAGCTGTGAACCGGAATAGGGCCGCATTAAATTAGTTTTTAGGGGGAAAGCTGCGTCCCCTACTAGGAAATGGGGGAATGGTTCATTTGATCCAACCCATAATGGAGCACTTGGTGGCAGTGGCAGTTCGTTCGATAACAGCTTATGTCCAAATTGGGAGTGCCGGAAAACTCCTTTAAAAATAAAACAAATTTAATAAAACTACCTCACTAGTCTACAGGTTGAGAAATACATATATACTACCTCCATCGCTCTGACTGCCATAGCTTCCAACACAGGCCGAGGTAAATGTATATTTGGCGTCACATGATGCCATTAAAATAATGCTATAAAACTTTTTATAGTTGAAAAACATGGATCCAGACTTCTGTGGGCAAGTTATAGCTACATGTTTGCCATCTATGGCGCCTACACAGTTTGGCATGTTCCACATACTATAAAAGTCTTTGGCAATATCTTTGTATTGCGATGTTGTTGGCTCGCTTACATATATTGGTGACAGGAGCCTCCACAGCGCTTCGCACGTCTCTAAAATAACATTTCTTACTGTGGTTTTGCCCAACTTGTAACTCCAGGCAATGCATTGAAATGAAACTCCATGCGCCAGATACCTTGAAAAATATTGTTCTTAAGATTTTATAATTAATTTTAAACTTTTGAATAACTTACAGAAGTGTAATCGAAAGCCGCTCTTCTGGACCGATTCGTTGCCTATGATTTTTAAGATGGATACCAACCAAATTTAGCAATACATCATAAACACTACGGGTCATCCTAGTGTGTATGAAGAATTGCTCTTCATCTTGGTATTTCATCTTCAAGAAAACTCTTTTAAAATATCCGTTTGGTGTCCAGTCTTTATTAATTGGCCGAACATCCCAGCGCCTCACTCTTCTTTGTTTTTTTAATTTAATATATAATCTTAATATATGAAGAAATTTTTGTTTTGCAGATGTCAGCTAGCACTAATATTAACAAAAACAGCTGATTTATTTCATGTTGTGTGAAGTGAAGCATGTTTTTGATTATTGTGGCTATGTTTTGCATAATTACCATTTATTTTGCTATGTGCTAGCCGATTATCTACGTTGCATGCGCTGCAAAGCTATGCGAGGCTAATCGGACCATAAGGCCGAAAAGCCGCTTTTCAGACAATAATGGATTTTCAGGTGAAAAGCTATATTAAGTTTTTCGCCATAGAAAAACTGTCAAAGGAAAAGCATCTTTTTGTGTGCTTTTCAGCGAAAAACTCTGAAAAGCTAGAAAACAACCCTGATTTTAAGTCTGTTTTTGTAAGTAAAGTCAAAATCTATTACTAAAATTGAGGTAGGAGCGAACACTAGGTAAAAATGGGTCGCTGAATCCGAATCTGTTGTCAGAATTTCAAAATTATTATTAGGTAGCAACTCTATTGCTGAAAATTTCACAATTAAACCGAAGTGAACTCACCAAAATTGGACGTTTAAACTCGGTTTAAGCAAAAAAAAAAGCACATCATATGATAATTTAAGTCAATTCAACTAAAACGAATGCTACAATATTAAGTTAAACAGACTTTTAACGTACCTTTTTGGTGAGTTAAGCTCAGTTTAATTTGACTAGAGTTTAAACCCGCACTGAAAAACTGGCCCTAAATAACTTGGATACGCTCTGCTTGACTAACAGAGTTCTGTCAAGCTCTGAACTCTGCACTGTTGGATCTACTGTTGTCAGTGTTGCCAGAAAATTTTTGAGGGTGTAGCTAAAAATGCTACAAAAAGTAGCTAAAGAGAGCTAAACAATTTTTTTTGTAGCTAAAAAGGAAGCTAGTTTATAAAAACAACTTAGTTACTATATTTTATTCATTCAGTTTAATTTTTTTTTTAGATTTTGTGTACATAAATAAAACCCACAAAAGGAATATATTTTTATATGCTAAGGTACATTTTGATCAGTAAAATACACTTTCAATAACTCATAATTTTTTTAAAACGGTTATGTGTTCATTAAAACAAAAATTAATTACAAGAAAAAGGCCAAAAAGTCTAGTTTAAAATAAATACATATATGTTTGTATTAATATTTATATGCAGGCACAGTTTTGTAAGTGTATACCATCAGTTCAGATCTCAAATTCCATACTATCATTACTTTTATTATCTGAACTATCAGAATCTTAACCTTTGTAAATATGTAACCGTTTCATAAATTTTACGAGATCGTCATTTATAATAAAATCGTGGCAACATTTGTTTTTTTTCTAAGACATATTTTACCCCTTCATTCTGTATCACGAAATAGGCTTACTAACGATAAGCAAAACACGATAAGCAATATGTAGGTTTATATCAAAGAACTAAGAAATCATGATACAATTATACAGGTAGCATTGACAAGTATAGATTTTCTCAGCAACAAGGCAACGACCATCTGTCAAAAACAGTTGTTCGTGCAACAAGAATTAAACGAATGTAAAAATAAACAAATTCCGCAAAATATGTGCGTTAAATACACAATTATAATAGTGAAAGTTGTGAAAAAATTATGTGTGATATGTGTTTAACGTTTTCCAGCCGTGGTGTTTTAATTTTAATTGAAAACTTCTTCAACTTCGGCTACATGCATCTGCAGCTGCTGAGGTTGCTGCACTTAAACGTTTTCAACCTTTTTTTTTATGTTTGCACTTAATAACATTAAGTTTACAAATTATTTTCGTTCTAGTAATAATAACTCACTATTGATTAAATAAAATAGGCAATATTTTGTAAGAAAATGTTTGGTTATTTGCAAGCGCTGAAACATAAACAATGGCGAAAACATAAGAAATAATTGAACGCTCTCTTTCTAGACATTTTTTTTAACAGATGGTCGTTGCCCAAGCAACTGTCAATACTACCTTATATTATTATACCATGATATTTTAGTTCTTTGGTTTATATTTAGAAGAAAGTAGAGCTGATCGTTTCTTTTTTGTCGTTCATGCCTTGTTTCGTGATACGAATCATGGGCTTAACATACTGTGGAATTTGACATTAACAATTTAATTGAATTTCTTTGTTTTGTTTTTATAAGATTCATTATTGAAAAATTTTTCTCTTTTTTAGAGTTGCTTAACGATAAAAGTTAAAATAAAAACGAATTTAGTAAGATCAGAGAAAGGGTTTTCGTTTAAAGCACCCTTCCATTCTCTTGCTTCTATCCAAAAATCAATAGAAGACGATACTTTAATCCATGAATAAGTGTGAAGTTTTCTCCATTGGATTTCATCGTATGTATAATTTGTGATGTCACAAAAAAAAAATTATCGGTGGTAACAAGTGATTACGAAAATATTGCATTTTTTAACCAAAAAAATTAGTAGCTAAAAATAGCTAAACTCGAAAAATAAGAAGCTAAAAACGTAGCTAGGAGCTAAAACACAAATTTTGGAGCTAAATCAGAAAAAAGAAGCTAAATCTAGCTACAAAGTAGCTAAAATGGAAACACTGACTGTTGTGGAAAAAACGAGTGCATTTTTGCAGAGGTTTAGTTAATACTTAATATTGAATCAGCGATATTTGTTATCGAGGGTTTTTGGTTTTGGAGCGTTAAGCTATCAGTCGACGGGGATGAGTTCAATTCCTGCAGCGGACAAAAAACTATTTTTTATTTAACATTTTCTTGTTGCAATAGACGCAAGCAAAAAACAATATCAATTCTAAGAAAACCGGTGTCGGAAAAAAAGTGTCGTTTTTTCAGATTTCACTCCAGCTAATCATAGAACCAGGCGTAAAAAGCTTCGCTTCAAAAAATGAAATCTAAGTGTTACCACCTTATATCAACTGTTATGTCGAGAAAATTACGGGAGTGCAAACATTTTTTTTTTGTGGGCGTGGCAAAAAAGCGGAATCGGTTTTTGAAGCAAAGTGTTACGCCTCGATTTGCTGAAGTGAAATCTGAAAAACGACACTTTTTTCCAAACGAAAAGCCCTTCTTTGAAAACATTGCTGATTCAATATTAAGCATTAGCTAAAGCTATGTTGCAGTAGATCACAAAAATCCAAGAATGATAGAGAAATAGATTGCGCAGATCGTAAAAATAATTTTCAACGATTTGCGCATCAACGTCATGATAGACTAAAGGCCCAAACATAATAGGCTCGAGCTGGCTGCAGCTAATGTCAAATTTTATACGACTACATAGAAATGATGCGTACAAACCATAACAGCTCGAGCCAGCTTTTTCGTCAAGTTTCGTTGACTTGATCTAGCTTCAGCCAGAGCGATTCAAATCGAATGCTCCGCAAGGAATCGTTTGTTTTGATTTATTTATAAATTTATTTCCGCAATCCATTTTAATAATTATAAATTCAAACGAACAAAACGAATTGATGTAGAAATTGTTGAGTTTTTCAAAGCAAATGTGAAAAGTAGTTATGACATATACTATGTTTCCATGGCGAGTTAACTCGGGGTTTACTCGGGGTTAACTCGCTATGGAAACGCGAGTTGAGTTGAGTTTCGTTAAATCCACGAAACTCCACGAAACTCGTAAGATTTAACTGGGTTCTATCTGTCAAAGTGAATGCTGCCATTTAGTATCTATTTCGCTAGTAAAACAATAACAAAAATGTCAAATGAAATTGACAAGTTCGACTCAACTCGATGCTGTGCATGGAAACACTATCGAGTTAGCGACGCCATTTTCTTAACTCGACGAAAACCCTAACCCCGAGTTAACTCGCCATGGAAACATAGTAATAAAGGCGAGCGCTGCTCAAGTCATTTTGGTCAAATTAAGCATTTGACAGAACTTGAGCTAGCTTTTCGTTTATTTTGGACATTAGCTGCAGCCAGCTCGAGCCTATTATGTTTGAGCCTTTACGATATGAGCTTACGATATGGCTTTCTGTCAAGTCTTGTTCAGAATGTCAAGAAATATGAAACAAAATGGCATAAAATTGTGAATATAATAGAGTAAACATGTTTTCCTTCGCTTTATATTAAAATATAAACAAAGAATTATATACGAGTGCTGGGCATGCATCTTTCCAACAGTACAAGTTTCTAATCCAACTTGCACTGGCAAAAGATTCAAGAAACAAACTTGGTCTAGGGTGACGTAAAAAACACTTTGATCATAGCTAGAGATGTCAAAATGAAAAGTAAACAACATAACGGACCTGCGCCATGCGTAATCTATTTTTCGATCATTCTTGACAAAAATCTATTTATAGCAGAGAAGGGCACGAACCATGGTATAATAATACAAGGTAGCATTGACAGTTGCTTGGGAAATCATATACTGTCAAAAAATATACTCAAAAAGAGAGCGCTCACAATCCGCCATTGAAAACACAAGCAATGTTGAAAACGTTGAAGTGAAAAAAAAACAACAACCACAGCAGCTGCTGATGTATTTCCACAAAAAGCTGTTTTTGACAATTTATGTTTTCCTGTTGAAGAGAAAATAAGCAGTTGTCAATGCTACCATGTATTATTATACCATGGGCACGAACCTCAAATTTGAGGAATGACGTCACATTTCTGTATACGCATATAGCAGTCAGCGTTGATCAGCAGAGCTCAGTATGAGAGATAAAGAGATGGGAAACTTCGATGTGAAAGGGATAGCACTATGCCTGCTTTATGTCAAATTGAAGTCAATACTAACACAATATTATAGTTGTGGTCGTACATTTTGTTGAGAAACTCACCCAGTTTGGGTGCTTGTTTGAGTTATAGCTGAATTACAATACTGCGTTAGGTCGGTCGGCCTTTGACCGTACTTTGGTCTCCGTTGTAAAAACTTTACGATATAAGCTGTCAAAACGGACGACCTCAAACTTTGCAAAACTAAATGTTGCGTTGACAGATCGTGCGTCTGTCATTTTGGTGATGCCAATAAAAGCAGCTATACTAAAAATCCCACAAAACGTCCCTTTTTCCGAAATCATGCAATTATAATTGTAATCAATGAAAAATTAAAAGATAGTGTCATAATAGCGTTCAATAGCGTTAAAAATCTTTTTTAAATGCTTTATAAATGAGATAATTTTAAAAATGGAGGAAACCTTCAATAAACCCTCGATAAAGCATTTTTAAATTTTATTTTGTTTTCATCTGAGCACAAATTATGTCAAAAATACATCAAATTGTTTCATAATATATAAAAAAAAACAGAAAATGTAAAAAAAAATTATTGAAAAGTTTGTTTATAAATGAGAGGATTTTTAAAAATGGCTGAACATCCAATAAATCCAATAAACCCCTCATAAAGCATTTTTAAAATTATTTGCTCTCATTTGAGGACAAATATTGTGAAAAATAAATAAAAATACTTCAAAAATTTGGATAATATGTCAAAAAAATTCAAAATTATAAAAAAATTCAAAAGAAAAACAAAATAAAAACAAGAAAATTGGTCAAAACATTTCAAAATATTTACAAAACAAGATAATAAAATGACGATGTTTTCAGTGCAGAGAGTAGCTTCGAAAAAACAACGATGTTTAAACATCAAAATTACTATGGATTAAAGACAATATATTATTAAAGCTTGGAAATTAATCTTTCATTTGGTGTATAAAATTTAAGATTTACTTGAACTTTTATCGTGTTTTTCTATGATATAATGATTGCCCTTGTACGAAATGCTCTAAAAAATAGGGTAGATAACGATTTCTGGAACGCCACGATTCGACAGTGCATTTCAGAAATTCTCTTCATAAAAATAAGAATGGCTGAAGGTTTTCTAGTAGATGGACATTACCAAGTGGCAGCTCCATACCAAGTTTCATTATTATGTGGCATTTAACTCCAAAGCTATTTGATACTAATAGTTTGACTTATATGGGCGGTGCCATGCCCCCTTGTCCAATGCTCACTAAATTTTTCCAGTCAAAGGACAAGACTAAATAGTACATTCTTACCGAGTTTCATTGATGTGTGACTAATAGTTCGAAAGTTATACCCACAATTTGGGAAGCCGAAAAAGTGCCACACCCTTTTCCCAACGCCCATAAAATTTTGCCAGTGGAACGGCACATCTAAATCGAGGCCGAACACCTAATTCCAATGTTGTGCGACCTATAATTCCAAAGTTATTCAATATTGCAGATTCGAGCTGCCACGCCCCCTTGTACAATGCTCGCTGAATCACTTGTAATTAGTGAGTACTTGGGTACAACTTTACAAAAACAAAGTGAACGGCATTTGCCAATCTACCTTACCACAACATTCCTTTGTGTGTTATATTATTCAAACAATGATATTAAGGGTATTCGTCCTCAACCAACCTCATTAAAATATCTAATTGACCAATATATGTATAAGTTTGCCATTTTGCATGAATACCCTTATAATATTTGTTATATATACATATGTATGTATGTATAGTATAATGGTTATATGGTAACTCTGTACCTCTCTTTTACTTTATCTCTCAACTTGTAATTTACTTTTGAATAAAGCAGTCTAATTCTAAACATCATATGGATAACACATGGCGCAGCCGAAATCGGAGTGAATGGTCAAGACAAGAAGTGGTGTAAAAACTGAAGACGAATCAGGGACTGACGACAGTTGTGGCGAATATATGGAAGCTGATGAAATTATGAATACCACGAGTAATTTTGATGTGCGCAGGCCAGATCCTTTGAAACTAGATGGAAATGTTGCTGAAAACTGGCGAGTATTCAAGCAAAATTTTGATATTTATGCTATAGCAACCGAACTGGACTCGAGAAAAGAGCCTCAGAAGATTGGTATATTTTTGAACGCGTGCGGAGCAGAAACAATCGAAATTTTTAATACGCTAGGTTTAACTGAAGAGCAAACGAAAAAATATGAAGCAGTTGTTGAGGCAGTAAAAAACTATTGTACGCCAAGAAAAAACGAAGTGTACGAAGCTTTTAAATTTAATTCCAGAAAGCAAGAAGAGGGCGAACCTTTCGAATCATATTTGCTAAGTTTGCGCAAATTGGTTAAAAGCTGTGGGTATGCAGACGCTGAAAGAATGATAAGGGACAATATAGTTAATGGCACAAACAGTAATAAACTACGCAAGAAGCTTCTCGAAACAGAGTCTTTAAATTTAAAGAAAGCAATTGAAATTGCGCGAGCTTCAGAATTGGTTGAAAAACATATGAATGACATGCAACAACAAAATAAATGCAGCTCTGTCGATGCAGTCAATACAGGTTTTGGGCAGCGCACAGCCAATTTTAAACAAAATGCAAATAATTTTAATAAAGCAAGAGGGAGAGAACATTTCAACACTTCTACAGCAACGGTGATAGGGAGTGATGAGCGAAAAATTAATTGCAAGTTTTGCAGAGGTACAGAGTTACCATATAACCATTATACTATACATACATACATATGTATATATAACATCTCCCCTTTTAAGTGGATTTACAAAATTATAAAATTTAAATTCAATTACAAGATATACATATGTGATTTAAATCAACACTAGGTCAGATCTATATTCGCCTGCGAAGGTATCTGGAATTTCTGCGATAAACAGTTCCATCGTCTAATTGAATCCAGTATGAGCGTGGTCCACTGTGAGTATTCATAATAGTGGCCTTCGTCCATCCCTTCAGGTTATGTTGATACCACACCTTTTCTCCCTGTACAAAAGATTGCTTACATTTTGCATTGCGATCGTAGTATATTTTTGACTTTCGATTTTTGATTTCGATATTTCGGCTTATATTCGGCACTATTTTCGGCTGAAATAGTGCTGTCTTTGCTGGTATAAGCGTGCGTGTTTTTCTACTCATTAGCAATTCTGCAGGCGATGCATTGACTTCTTTTAGAGGTGTGTTTCGATACTCGAGAAGTGCGAGCCAAAGCTCTCCATTGCTTTCGTGCGACTTTCTTATTAGATTCTTTGCAATTCCAACATATCTTTCTGCAAATCCATTTGATTGTGGGTAATGTGGGCTTGTTGTTGTTAGTCTAATGCCGGCATCTTCACAAAACTTTTTGAACTCAAACGAATTGAACGGCATGTTATCTGAAACTAATTGAACGGGTATTCCATGGTGTGAGAAACATAATTTTAACTTTCGAATGCATTCAGCTGCGGTTTTCGATGCTATTGGGATTATGTCCAAATACCGCGAATAATAATCGGACACAATCAGATACGGTTTTGAAGCAAACTCACAAATGTCAATGCCTAGTTTGTTATATGGCAGTGTTGGTACGTCATGCGAGATCATTGGCTCTTTTACATTGGAGTTACGATTTTTCTGACATATGTCGCATTTGGTTATAATTTTTTCAATATCATCATTGATCCTAGGCCAATAAACTAAACTTCGAGCTCTGCTTTTCGTTTTTTCAATCCCGAGGTGCGATGAGTGTAACTGCAATAAAATGTTTTCACGGAGATCTTGTGGAACTATAATTCTGTCGTTCAGAAAAATTAAATCATTTTCGATGAACAAGTTATTTCGAAGTTTCCAATAAAATGTTACCTCTTCGCTTAAAAAGCGTTTATCTTTGGGCCACCCATTTGTCAAAACATTCTTTAGCTCTTTTAAGCATTTGTCTCTTATTAGTGATTTTCTGAAACTCTCGATTCGCTCATCTGTTATGTTGATCGAATGAACAAATTCATTCAAGTCGTCGATTTCTTGTGAGGTGTCATCTTTATCGAAATATCGAGACAAAAAGTCCGCAATATAAAGAAATTTTCCGGGAATGTAGATTAGATTCATATTATACTTGATTAAACTCAGTTTCATGCGTTGAAGTCTGGCGGATGGAATTTTACAAAAATCTTTTTTCATTATTTCAACGAGGGGCTTATGATCGCTTTTCACTGTGACTTTGCGGCCATATATGTAATAATGGTATTTGCGACATGCAAATACAACTGCTAACATCTCCTTTTCGACTTGAGCGTAATTAATTTCTGCATCCGTTAAGCTTCTCGAAGCAAATGCAATGGGCTTCCCACTTTGCATTAGACAACAACCAATGCCGTATTTTGACGCATCAGTTTCAATAGTTATTTCTTTACTTTCATCAAAAGTTTGTAAAGTGGGCGCATTCGCAATCATTTTTTTTATTAATGTCAAGCAATTTGGCTGCTTTTACTTTATCTCTCAACTTGTAATTTACTTTTGAATAAAGCAGTCTAATTCTAAACATCATATGGATAACACAATATTATTTATAATATACTAAAAAATGCATAAATTTTAATATGAAATACAATTGAATAATATTAATATCATGCTAAATTCATCAAAATCATTTTTATACTACTTAAGCAGCATGTTAATTTAAAAAATTTGATCAATTCAAAAAAAACTCGCATCAAAATATAAATTCCCACGATAATCCTATGAAAATCTTAGTTTTCCATCGGAATCCAAGAATACCCACATTTTAGCATTGCTCAACGAAAATGCAACCCAGCGTTAATATGGAATGTCAAAAGCACGACCTAGCTTGAGCATGTCGCTACTCATAGCGTTGATCGTACGTCACCCCCTCAAATTCATATTTACGGGATGAGGTCGACGCAATGCATGAGGTCATATTTTGTGTTGCTTCATAAGAACCCATTGTTTCTAGTCGAGCTGTCAAAGGCCGACCGACCTAACGCAGTATTGTAATTCAGCCATTATTCAGCTGGTTTGGGTTCTCACCACTGTGTAAAATTTCACTGAGCTTAGACAAACTTACCACGGACTAAATATAAACAAATTAAGGGGTAACTCACACTTGTAACTCTGAACTTCATCGATTTTTTTGTTCTTGCATATTTTTTAAGTATAACTATCTACGAAGTAATACGTCTCCAAAAAGGTCCGTATGCCTCGTATTTCTGGCATTCATATAATGTTTGGAACTTTCAGAAATGAATTTTCGATGCCTCTTATTGTTTAAATTTGTCAGTTTAGCTCGAAGGTTCGACAACTCGATTGCAGTAACAGAGAGGTGCGCGACGAGAGAAAAATGAAAAGCAACAGGAAATTTATAAGAATCATCGTCGGTGGAAGAGCTACCATATGGGTCCTGAATAGATGGCTGCATTTATGTTATTGTTTATTGTTATTGTTTAAAAATTATTTCCTTCGTGTAAACTGAAGTTGAAACTTAAATCGTAATTTCTCGAAATGTAATTTTTTAATCGGTGACAAAAATTACTCGAAAATTCTGAACCTATCTTTTTAAAAGTTTGCAGATTCATTCGATAAAAAACGGCCATTTTATAGCCAAAAAACAACAGTATTTTTAGTGAAAATTTAACCATTAACTATACTTTGCATACTTTTTAAATGAATCGATCAGATATTAGTTTATGTTGTTATTTAACTAAATCTATTAGCCTATTTCTCTTTCAGGTGATCCAGTTCACCACAATGTTGGTCACCGCAAAACGCAAAAATAAAAACACAATTTTTTAAAGTCATTTTTAACAAGACCATACAATATTTTTCAATAAAAAATATAACTGAAAGTGTTCAATGTATGTATTTTTAGATGATATAACGATCGTTTAAAAAATTTTAGTAGTTTTCGCATTCATGAAAAAACCCTATTTTTTGTACTGCAAGTTTGGGTAGCGCCTTAAGTAAATAAAGTCAGCTGCTGGTTCAAATTTACGCTGGTTGTTGTATAATCTGTGAAGAAACTCAACATGCACTGAAGGTTCGTGTACGGTATAAGGATCAGAGTTGCTTTTTTAATTTTCAAGGCATTTTCATTGGCAATATTAAGGCCCCTATTAGGTACGACAACTCAACTGAAGTTGACGTGAGTTAAGACACCTCAACTGAACTTTTTTGCCATATTACGCATAACATACATTTTCAGTTGAGCTGTGGTGTAAAATTGCTGTTTCTATTGGAGCATGATTACACCGAAATTTTGACACTTTCGTTGAAATGAATCAGCTGTTCGCATTAATTTCAATTTTTGTGTATATGTATTTTGTTCACAAGTAATAAAGCAAGGAAATAATAGTATAGAGCAGGAGTGCCCAAAACTTTCTTATGGAAGTGCAAACACTAATACATATAAAATCCTGCAACCTTTCGTAAACGAAAGCATACTATGTTAGACAACAACAAAATCTACGTAGAAGATCACTGTCACCAAAATGTACCAACAAAGCATACGAAAGTGTTGTTGCTTGCACTTCGGTATAAGCAACGAAAAAAGATCAAAAACAAAAAAGACAAATTTGTTTGTGTATTTTGTATTGCTTAGTGCGGAGTGCTGTGTGTGTATATTAGAATACACAGCCTATGCCTAAGTGCTTTTACAAAAACAAATGTGCACCAAGTGCATAAGGCTTGGGCACCTCTAAAGACGCTATACAACTAGCTCAAAGCAGATGTAAGTTTTTGACAGTTTTTACACTCGAGACATAGTTGCATTGTTAAACCTAATACCACAAAAAATACATACACATCTCTGAGATACATACTTGTCAGTCGATAGGCACATATGTACCTCAAATGTGTAATAGACAATACAAATTTACAAATTACACACTCAACTTAAGTTGAGTTGTCGTACCTAATAGGGGCCTAAGTTAATATGTTATCAGTTGAGAGATTTTGCATGCATAAATTAAGTTTCAGCCTCTTTTATATTCATTTTATGTCCATATCCAATGCCTATTTATTTAAGCTTCGAAAATAAAACAATATTATTGCTAACTTAAAGCAGCTGTTAGTCGATACAACAACAGTTGACAATCTTGAGGTGAACTCATATACACAATACGTGAGTGCATAAAAAATGAGAAGAACAAGCACGATTTTGGCGCAAAATCAACAAAAATGACAGCAGAATCGAAGTTTCCCATCTCTTTATCTCTGCTCAGTATGCTACGAAACTTCAAGCAGGCAAGTTCGCGTTCGTCTGTTTCGCTTTTTTATATGATTTTTTATGCTCTTCTCTGCTTTAGGTACAATGTAAAACAATCGACATGGAATTTGAAATGGAATGCTTTTTTTCGTTAAATGCTAAAAATGAGTTGGAATGCTTGCTGTGTGACAAAATAACTGCTGGTAATCGAATAGACAATGCAAGAAGGCATTATAAAACATTTCATTCAAAATTTGGAAAAATTAGCAATGATGATCGCAGGCAGTTATTTATCATATTGAAGCAAAGTTTCGCTGATTCTGTGGTTGATAATCATGGTATAATAATACATGGTAGCATTGACAACTGCTTATTTTCTCTTCAACAGGAAAACATAAATTGTCAAAAACAGCTTTTTGTGGAAATACATCAGCAGCTGCTGTGGTTGTTGTTTTTTTTTTTCACTTCAACGTTTTCAACATTGCTTGTGTTTTCAATGGCGGATTGTGAGCGCTCTCTTTTTGAGTATATTTTTTGACAGTATATGATTTCCCAAGCAACTGTCAATGCTACCTTGTATTATTATACCATGGTTGATAATAATGTACAACCTGACCTTAATTTGATAAATTTTGAAACTTATAAACTTAAAGCGTCATATGTTGTGGCTTCATCTTTAGCAACACAATGCAAACCCCTTGATGATGGGCTATATATAAAAAAAGTTATGAAGTCTGTACTTCATTAAATTGTATTATTTGAAAGTCCCTCAACTTGCACTATTGAACACTTTTCAAAGGATATAAAAGCGGAGTTAATGGGTTTGCGAAATAATGGCATTGACTTTTGGAGACATATTGATGAGTCGATTTATCCGAATGTTATGGAAAGTATATACAAGCTTTGCTCAATGTTTGGAAGTACGTACATTTGTGAAAGTTCGTTTTCTTATTTAAAAATTATCAAGAGCAAGATTCGTAACAAATTATCAGACGAACATCTCTCAAACTTGATGTTAATCAAATGCTGCGAAGAAGAATTAAATTTAGACGAGCTGATCGAATGGGATCATAAACACAACAATGTGTAAAGTTTGCATGACTAATGTAAATTTTAGTTTTATTTATTTTTTGCCTTTTCTGCACAACCGCAGCTTTCAGTGTAGCAAGCTGAGTGCGACACATATACATTGACATAATGTCGGTGTGTGGTGTGCCCATCTCTGATTTATAGGAATGTGTATTGGCTACATATCCTTCGTATCTTACGATAACTATAAGCCAATACATAATATTCACTAAGGATTGTGTTTTGGATGTTGTTTCTACTTACTACTAGAGGTCGTTGTGGGTACCTGGTGTTGTTTTTTTTTTTTGTAAATTAACAATTGACCAAAAGTGCGTTGACAAGTGCGTTTTCTAAGTGACACAAGAAAAAATTATATTGAAATATAGTAAAACTTACTTGTGTGAAGATAAACGTGTGTTTGTGTTTTAGTTTACTTTGTTATTTTAAAGTTTTAAATTTAAAAATTTTTTTAATCGAAAAAAAAGCCATTAAATTATCAAATCTATGAAATTGCGAAAATGCTTCTCTTCTCTCGTGTGTCCAGTAGAGTGGGTCGAAAAAAAGTTTATAAAATGCACCCCTTATTTTAAAGATTATCTCGAGAGAACTCCAAAAACAAAAAAAAACTTTTTTTTGACCCCCGGAAAAACCGCAAAATGGTATTTTTTTCATAACATGCATTTTGTGTCAGATTTCAAAAAATTATATACCGTTAAAAAGGGCTTAACTAGTACTACATTTTCTTTTTAGAGCTTTTGGACTTTTGAAGTCATATTCATCTGGTAAACCCTGTTAACTCAGACTTCTTAAAAATTTGTTCACGTCCAAAAAGTACTTTATTTGGCCTTGACACAAAACTGTTATAGCAGTTCCAAATTGTAGTATAGAACTTTATTTATTAAATTTCTTAAAACTAACAGTTTTTTATTATTGTTTCTTTTATTCAAACATAATGAGTAGAGTAAAAGCGAGAAAACCAACACAGTGAGTTATGTTCTCATTTTAGTTGCAAAACACTTCCAACAATAACAGTTAAACTAACAAGTTTGCTTAGCGTAACCTGCAATCAGAACTTACATTTTTTAAATGAAACCTTTTTAGTTTGTTGTCAAACAAGTTCTCGAGTTATCCGCCCAACGATAGACAACAATGCCTACACTAAGGGAAAAAATCCATTTTAAAATCATGAACTATCATATTTAGTTTAAAGTTGCTCATTTTCATATTTCTTGTTTTTGATTCAAAAATGAGCAATTTTGAAATAAAAATAGCACCTTAAAATAAAAGTGTCTTCTTTGAAATAAAAACCCATTTTTATTTTAATGCGGTAGTATACATACAAATATAACGGACAACGACATTAAGCTCAGTTTCGCGAAATTGTTGTGAACACACAAGTGTTAATACTTTAAAAATTAAAGTTTTAAAAATATATAAAATATAAAAAATGAGTGAAAATATAAATAACGAATCGATTGAGGATATATTTACCGAAGAATGGTTAGCTTTCGATCAAGAGGCTACAGAATTAGTGTCTTTGACGCCACGTTCTTCAAAGAATTGCTCTTATAAAGAAGCAGCAGAAGTCAACGAGGATGAGGAAGAGTTGAGAAACCTTTTAGCTAAATCCTTTTAAATTAAAATATATTTAAACTTCATGTATACATTTTTTAAGAAATATATCAAATATTAAAATAAAATATTTAAAAAACTAACCAAATCATGCTTTCCAATTGCCTCTTTAATATCAGCATTATACAACATTATACGTTTTTGCAATAAAAATACACATTTTTAAAATAAAAATGTGCTTGTTATATTAAAAAGTTTTCATTTTAAAATAAAAATGTATATATTTAAATTTAACCTTAATTCAAAAATGGTTCATTTTAAAACAACATTTTTCATTTTCGTTTTGAAAATAAAACAACTTTATTTCAACAATGACCAATTTTAAAATTAAAATTTAATTCATGTGCAAAACAAAAATACCATTCTTGATTTAAAAATTTTCAACTTTACTCTACTTTTGTCACTGTTTAATTTTATTTCAACGTTGTTATTTTTAATTTTACGTTGTTTTTTTTCTCGGTATACTACTTCCATCCAGAAAATGTGTTGTTGGCAATGATAACAGACCCCGAACATGATATTCGATCAAATGGGTTTGAAAAAATTAGAGCAGCACGCCAAAATCCACCTTCAATGCTCCGTGTTTGTCGAGTGCCAAAACGTGGCGTTATAAATTTTGATAGTGACTCTTACGTCAGTGTTCCCAGATAAGGGGATTTTCCCCTAGATTTAGGGGTTTTTTTCGGTTTAGTAGAAAATTTAGGGGTCAAAAATGTTTAAGGGAAAACTTTAGGGGATTTTATTTTTCTGTTAGTGTTTTTTGAGAATTTTTAGTGGTTTCTAAAAGAAGTGGCAACATCAACTTTAAACTGTATTTTTTTTTTTTGCATTTGATGCACTCTTTTGTGTTCTCTTTTTCATTTTGTTTTAGCTCTTACACGATTTATTTTGTCAAAGTGAGTCAAAACAATTGCGTACCATCGAAGCAATACTGCTTCGCAGCTGATTGTTTGTCTAGTGCGCGAAATAGCACCAGAATATGTGTGATATGAGAGGCTGTTTTAAATTCTGACGACGAGAAAGCATATATTTAAATTGTTTTTTTTTTGTATTTTTTAATGACATAAATACCATTGAATTTGTAACCAACAAAAAAAACAAAAATTTTAAAAAACGTGGACGTATGTCTCTAAATTTATTAAGCAATATTTATTTTACTAAAATTTAGTAGGAAAAATCTAAATAGTTCAACCTAATTACAATCGAAAATAATACTTTCATAAAATATAGTATATCTGCCTTGTTTCTTAAAAAATTGGCTGTGCAAAGTTGCGCATAAGATAAAACACTTAATTTAAAAAAACGCTTAAAAAACAAGTTTTCCTCAAAACGGACTAATTTTCAAGACAAATTCTGTCAAACTAAAAGATGCTTGTGAAAGATGTGTTTGTGTTAATTAACAAAGGTACTTAAAATTAGTAAGATATATTTTTGTTTTCTCTCGCGTATTGCCATGTTTCCGTCTGTCCGATTGTCTGTCTGTCCGTCTATTATGGCGGTTATAGCTCTTATATTGAAGCGATCTTAATGAAATTCAAAATATGTAATTTCTTTATTACTTGAGTTTGTGTTTTAAAGTTCCTCAATGAATTACTATGCACAAAAAAACTAATGTGATTTTTTTTAGTCCAAAAATTTATTTTGAATTTGTATTTATTTACATCAATTAAACAAAGTATTCAATAAATTAACTCAAAAAAATGTAAGGGTTTTTTTTTATTTTTAGGGGAAAATTCAGCAAATTTTTTCAGATTTAGGGGAAAGAAGCTCAACCTATCTGGCAACACTGTCTTACGTTGAAATGATCCATTGGGATAAGTTCGAAATTACGGAACCTCCTTGCCTTACTGAATTTTATTCAGACAACTAACTTATAGATTTTCAAATTTCCGCAGACAAAATCATCAACATTCCAGGTAAATCTTCGCAGCGCAAACTTATTCGTATTTCACTTATATTATTCAAAAACTTTCACAGAATTTTCATGCCATACACAAAACACCAAACGTTTTGTTCGCGTTGTGAGTGAATCTGCACTTGCTGTTACGGATGAAAAGCGGTTGGGTCATATTTTTGCCAAACTGGAAAGTCGCGAGCGATACAGTGTTCTTGACTCTTGCCAAAATTTAATGTAATTTACAATTTTTTATCATTCAAATTCATCGTATTTACAAAGATGCTTTTGTACATCGTAACGTTCTTTTATAAGACCACTAGCCTTTTCCCGGCGCGCGTTGCTGCACCCTGCAACTATATGGGAACATAATAGGTGTATTCAAAACTTTTCTCAGACTCATAGTTTGACACCACTGTTATTTTCCACTGCCCGTTACAGTTTCCCAGTAGCAGGAGATCACCAAATAGTAACTCCATTTTGAGTTTGTATGTAAGTATTGCTACTTTTACTTTCAAAGCTATTCGATAATACAAATTTTAACTGTATGGGCGGAGCCACACCCTCTTATATAATGCTCATCCCAGTTTTCTAGTAGATGGACATTACCCTGTTTTAGTACAGTTGCCGACAGTAAGCATACAGACTAAATTACCAAAATGTAGCGCAATCGACGAAAACCGTAGGAAATATAGCATTTTTATTGATTTGTGGGCGGTAAAAGGGGGTGTGACAGAAATTTAAGCCATCTCGTACTTGTAAAAAATGTACTGCCAAAATTTCAGCTCTATCGGCTAAGTAATTTTGAAGTTTCCAGCCATCACACACAGCGTTTTGCTTTTTGTATATATATTTTGGATAAACATTATTGGCTATAACTTTCGATTGGCAAGAGATACTTAGATAATTTTTTCTAATAAATTAATTTTTTAGATTGTATATTTTTTCAAAAATATAAAAACACAATATTGGAAAAAAAAATTTTGTTCGAAAAATTCAAGGGGTAGGCCTTGTTTTTTGAATAACAGAAATGGTTTTTAATTTTTGTGTAAAATTGAAATAACTTTTGCCTATAAATGTTATAATTTTTAAATAGAGTTGAAAATTTGCGAATTTGAATTTAAATTATTTTTTCAACAAAAACAAATTTTGAGCCTTTTTGTGAGGAAAACTCCAATATTTCAGACCTTTTTTGAAAAAAATATTTAAAATATATTTACTCAACTAACGGTATTTTTGCAATAAGGTTTTCATAGTACTTTGATGAAGCTTTAAGACAAAAAAAAATTTAACAAAATGAATACAAAAACAGCGGAGATATTTGACTCGAAAGTCGCAAAATTAAATTTCTGATTGTTTTTTTCTCATTTTTGAGCAACGATGTTGCATTAAATATATCGTTGTAGTAAAATTTTTCATAGTTTTCAAGATATGTTCATGTTTTTGGTGTCAAAATAACGGAAATTTTTTTAGTTTTACTAAATTTGAGAAATATTTTATATTTTGTAAATATTTGCACATGTTACATAAGAAAACAACTAAAAATATGCGATTTTGTAAAAAATTTGTACTACAGCACCATCTGGTGTCCAAGGTGGGTCAAAGAAGATAGTGCTTAAAAACTCATCGTACCTGAAAACTACTATATACCAATTTTTATTCTAATCGCATGAGCAATTTGGGAGTTTTAGGTGGTTTTGTAAAAAATTTGTACTATAGCGCCCTCTGGTGTTCAATATAGGTCAAAAACGATAGCAGTAGAACACTCAACGTATAAAAAACCCACTGTATATCACTTTTCATTCTAATCGCATTAGCAGTTTAGGAGTTTTAGGCAGTTTTGTAAAAAATTTGTACTACAGCGCCCTCTGGTGTTCAAGGTGGATCAAAATTGATAGCCCACGAACACGCACCGTACCAAAAAACTTCTACACACAAATTTTCATGCTAATCGGATGAGTAGTTTAGGAGTCTCTTGCGGCCTTACAAACATAAACTCCTTTTTTATGTATATAGCTGATACCCGACGCGTTGCTGTCGTAGCGGAAAGGATTTCTATCTCTATCTCTATCTCTATCTCTATCTCTATCTCTATCTCTATCTCTATCTCTATCTCTAACTCTATCTCTATCTCTATCTCTATCTCTAAGTGGAACGACTCGTGTAAATTGATAACCAAATTTCGAGGCTATGCTACTTATAATTCTAAAGTTATTCGATATCGCAAATTTAGCTTGTATGGGCGGAGCCACACCCCCTTGTTCAATGACGTCTCAGTTTTCTAGTAGAAGAATATCACCCAATAGTAATTCCATACTGAATTTCGTTGTTAAACGACGTTTAGTTCCAAAGCTATCTGATATCAAAAATTTTAAGTGTATGGGCGTAGCCACACCCCCTTTTCCAAAGCCCATCCCAGTTTTATAGTATAAATATATCACCAAGTGGAAACTCCATACTGAATTTCATTATTATACGGCATTTAGTTCCAAAGCTATTCGATATCATAAATTTGAATTGTATGGGCGGTGCCACACCCCTTTGGCCTATACTTGATGAATTTTGCTAGTCGAAGGACGCGACTAAATAGTACGCTCCTACCAAGTTTCATTGATGTGTGACTTATAGCTTGAAAGTTATACCGAAAATTTGGTCTGCTGAAAAAGTGCCACGCCCCACATTCAACGCCCATAAAATTGTACCTGTGGAACGGCTCTTGTAAATTGAGGTAGAACACCGAATTCCGATGCTATGCGACCTATAACTTCAGAGCTATTCGCTACCATAGATTTGGGTTGTATGGGAGGTGCCACGCCCCCTTGTCATTTTCAAACAATTTTTTTTTTAAAACCATCTAGAGAACGTACCCTACAAAATGGTATCGGCAGATTTTTTTTTTACCCAGCCGAACTCTCAAACACTCGTCACAAACAGATTTGACAACATTTTTTTATATATATAGATTTATGTACCTCCGAGTCGTTGTTTTTTCTACTATCGGAATGTTTGCACGCTGCCATAACTCATGAAGAACTTTTATAACTATTGGTATATAATTACATGATTTAGGATTTTTTGTGACACTTGAATCACCGTTAGGTTTTAAAAACAAAATTAAAGAAACAATAATAAAAAAACTGTTAGTTTTAAGAAATTTTATAAAGAAAGTTCTATACTACAATTTGGAACTGCTATAACATTTTTGTTTCAAGGCCAAATAAAGTACTTTTTGGGCGATATGTGAACAAATTTTTAAGAAGTTTAATTTTATAACAAAAATTGATTTTTTTTAAATGCTTACTAAAAGTCTACAGTTTAAGATTTTTATAGTTAGAAACCGTCGATAAGTGTCGATAACTTAGTTCTGGTCCACCAAACTTTGGAATCTGGGAAAAAACATGGTCATAATAAAATTGTTAAAAAAAATACAACAATAAAAAAAAATATATGTATTTTAAATACAGTATTTAAATAAAGTATTTTAAATACATCACAGTATTGTATATAAAAAGATTTAAGTGAATACAAGCAATTATGTCGGAACAGTTCCTACCGGAATCCGGCTTAATATCATGGCTGTTTCTGAGAGGAAAAATTTTGCCGACATACACTGCTCGTCCACAAAAATTGAGAAGACTTATCTTAGATTTTTTTTTTAAATATGTTATTGATTTCTAATAATAATAAATAACTGGCCATTTCAGCCCTTGAAAGGACTTTGACCTAGCTTCTTATGATCAATTGTGTTGTGCGTGTTATTAAGTTTGTACACAATTGACCTAGAACCGGACCTACATGCTTAACGCCGACTCCGAACGGCGATGAACGGAATGTTCTCGTTCTCAAAAAGCTTTACATGGCATTTTGATTACTCTCTGAGGTTTGCCATTGTCTGCAGAGAGGTGGCGGCCGTACAGAAAAATTATTTTAATTCAATTAATTTTCTGTCGCGGGTGGGGTTCAAACCCGGGTCTCCAGGTTCGTTGACATAGCGGCCACGCACTTTAACCCCTTGACGTATCAATTAGCGCAATGAAGTTCGCTTCTAACTGTTCGCACACAACTTGCACTAAACAAACCAGTTTTGATGCTTACGAACAGTCGCAAAACGAAACGAAATGTGAATGCATGTAATAAAACTATTTATTTTAGATTAGATGTTGTGCACGGCATCAACTAATTTTATTCTTATTATTATGAGAATCGAAAATAATAATCTGTTAAAAATTATTGGTATTTCATAGTAGATAACAAATAACAATTGGAAAACTACCACGAGTCAGACTCGTGATAATCATGTTAGGCACAAAAATTGTACCACGAGTCAGACTCGTTTAAATACGTCAAGGGGTTAACCAACTACGCCACGGACGCCACGAAACATTTCTAAACATAAATTAAAAAAAAAAACGAACATAAATTACAACATGAAAAAAATTATTTAATTCCACTTTGAAACCACTGTGTGACGCACCTGTTTTTTTTTCATATAGAGCGATACGGCTTAAAGTACATATATTTTTTTATTGTCTTCTCTTCGGGCGATTGTGCTTATAACTGCAAAAATTTTTATTCAATTGACTTAAAACTTTCTGAGAATATTTCTAAGATGTTATACATTCGAAAAATGTAAACAAAATTATTTGATTTTTGGTCGCCGAAAAAAAAAATACCTTATATTGTCTCTACATGAGACCAAAGATACTTCAACACCATCATAGAAGGCTACATATTTCTACAGACTCTCCTCGAGATTTCTTCATTAATGTTGGAACACTCGGGTGTGTTTGTTAATGTTACAGGGTGCGTATGCTACATATCTTAGAAGGCAACATTGCATATGTGCAATCCCATTAAACGCAGGGTTAAATAAAACAGAGTCGAAAATATTTTTTCGTTGAGTTTGTGAAAGATATTGTCCGTCCCGAATCGAATCCAACATAGTTCGAATAATCTTCATAAAACATCTTTATGGACTGCATCATCTCATACGAACATACATCATGGGGCAGGGCACCAATTATTTGGACACTTCCATACAACTTCAAATCCTCAACCCCCATATCTTAGCTCTGAAAGTTAGAGTCTTAAAATGAGATAATATAAAATTTGTATATAGAATTCCGAGTAAAATCGAGTATCTGTTAGGAAAAACCATTCATCGTTCTTAATAGAACTATTATTTATTTTGAACTTTTATTGATTTTTTTTTTTATACAAAAATATTTTATTAAACATTATATATAAATATAATTAGTAGTTTTATAAGTCATACCAAGTTTGTAAATCCAATTTTATGTACAGTAATAAAGGATTTAGCAATCAATACAAATATTTATATAAATTCCTAGGCTAGATTTCAATATTTAAAAGCTTTTGATTCCGCAGACTCACTCGATATGCAGGCGCTTACTTTTTACTCATAAGTCTAACTTCTATGAAGCATATATATTCCAAAATAAATTATTCGTATTCTGCCAAAACAAGTGAACAGATTATATCTGTTTCCATTTTGCTGAAATTTCTAGCACCGATATTTTCTATATTTACTATTTTACATCGACTTGTCATTTTTGTCATTATCTCGGAATTTGAGCTTAGGTAAGCATCTCTTTTAGCTTAAGTAATTGACATCAGCACTGATAAAAAGCATTGTTGTATCAAAATTAAGAGCCGCCGCACACTACAGACTTTTAGTTTGCCGCTAGTTTGATTTGTTTTCATGTGGCCATGGCATAGAAATAAAAAATAAGGAAATGGTGTTGTACTCACACATACTATACGTGTATAGAAGGATTTTTCTTCAATTGAGAAAGCAAGATAGAGCATGATTTTTTGACTAAGCTCTTGCACATTACAACAAAAAAAATGCGTGGTGAAAAAATATTAAATAATTAGCGATAGTCATCGCTACAAATTTTTTTAAAGGAACATAAATAAAATAAAAAATTAAATAAGTATGCGTTGTGCCGTGGAAAGTTGTGAAAGTTCACAAAAAACACATAATAAGGTTTCATTTCACAGGTAATCTTGCTTTTACCTAATGTTTTTCCGAAACAACAAAAATATAACTTTTTCGGTCAAAAATAAAAGTTAAAATATGACTAATTTTTCCCGTCAAAAATATAAGTTAAAATTTTACTTTTATTTTTGAGTCAAAAATAAGATTTAAAATTTGAGTTTTATTTTTTCTATTAAAAACAAAGGTGAAAAATTTGACCGTGATATCCTATATTAAATACTAGCTTATCCGGTACACGTTTTTTGCACCCGAAAGTATGCTTATGAGCCGAATGACTAGTGTTGCCATACGTCATGTATTTCACGAGACGTGCGTATTTTGCAAGATTTTTTAAGTATCCCGCTGGGACAAAATTTGTCCCGTATTTTTGACATTTTTGTAAAATGTCTATGATGTCAAATACGCATTCACATGAACTGAGACAATAAAAAAAGGAGTGTTTCCTTTTAACCGAAAAAATAAGTCTATTTTTAATTGTTATTTTTGACTGAAAAATATTTTATTTTATATTTTTATATTGTATACCTAATAGGTGGTGTGGAAATACAATAAAAATGATATAATAAAAATACGTCTGAACATAAAGTTTTCGCCTTTCTCTACGATATAACCTAATGCGGCCCTGTTTGAATGTTTATGTGTTTGCATTAACTTCATTGTATTTGTAAAATACTTCATTTCTGTTCAACTTCACCGCTTCCTTATCTCTTAGTTCTTTGGGCCATGGTGACTTATAGAAGTGCGCATACCTACCGATTGAATCAAAGCCAACTAAAATATCAAATGAGGTCAGATTTCCACTTGATTTTAAAGTCTGTCCACTTTCTGCAGTCTGTCTAGGGGGTATCGCGTGGTATGGGAGTCCACACACTAGCCTATCAAATAGTTTGCCAACCGTTGGACATATTGTTTGTTTTAATTGGTTATTTTATTTTTTGTTGAAAAGTGCTGCCATGCTGCTATGGATAAGACTGTGATGATGCTGCTGAAAGCCAGATTTGCATCTAGTCGACATTCATGTGTTCGTGTTAATGGAGTAAGCCTCAGGTATGCGACTGAAGTCACGTACTTGGGGATAACTATGTTTGAAAGGATGAACTTGATGGTTAATTTAATCTCCAATCTAATCCACGCCGAAGCCTAGTAAAGCATTTATTTTGTAAGGTGTTAGTTGATGTCGGGAGACAGAGGGGGAACCTTTAGGATGAGTGTAAGTCACGTACAGTTTAAAACGTGATGTTATGTTTGTGAATGGTTAATTTTTTAAACAATTATAACAAAAATCTGTTCCACAATAGTAGTCCAACCCAATTATTTTTATTTGCAATACAAAATCTTAATGTCAATTGAATAAAAAAAGTTAAAAAAAAAACAATTTTTTGAAAATATTCAAAAAAATTTATCCCGATTTGTATTGTATTATATGTAGCACTTTACCTTTTACAGGCTTTATTTATGGCTCCTCTGATTGTTTAATACAATTAAGACTATTTTACTAAAAACAAGTCAAATTAAAAAATATTCATTAAAGTTTTTTAATTTGGAATGACATACTTTGAGAATAAGATTGCGCAGAAAATTAGAAAAATAATCATCAATATTTTTCCAGTGTTCTATTAGAATTTTTTAAACTTCTGTATATTTATAATAAAATTTCAACAAAAAAGCTTAACTTTTAAACATGTCAAGCATAATTCATGGAGGTGTCATTCCATTATCCATGCAAAACTAGAAGCTTCGCCTCAGCATCAATAAACCGTTTAAAGATAAAAATAATTTTTATATAAAATTAGAAAAGATGTGTTTTAAAAAATTATTTAAGGACATTTTTTCGCTAGAACTAGTATAAATATTATGTTAAAGGACGGATATGCTTCAGCTCTTAGTATTGACTTAACGCATGATTGCTCTTAAATACTAAAAATTTATTTTGTTACAACTGCAACTTTTTGAAGGCATCGCCGGTGTTGATCGCATTTATAAAAGCATATATATTCGCACAGCTGTTTACAGCTTAAAAAATTTCAACAAAAACTTCATGATTGTCCAAGGTTCTGAATTTAAATATCTTTTGTGGAAGACCGTATCATGCAGCGCAAGTTGCACTGATATGCATATAAGATTTTTACTGTAAAAAATTATGTGTTTAGTTGAAGCGCACATCGTTATTTTTTATTTTCACACAACTATTTTTCGACCTCCAGAAAGAGTGCTTAATATATAACTTTTTATAAAAATGAAAAATTCAGTCTACTAAAATACTTGTTGCCTTTTCGCATATACGCGCATACAATATAAATTTAACGTTTGTACTTATTGCTTTATCTTATATCCTAAATAGCACAAAAGGCATGCCTCGATAAATTTTTTAAACGAATAAAGTTAACAACTTTTCTCAAGTAATTTTTGTTTAACATCGTTCTTTTCGAATCAAATAATATACAATAAATGTACAAAGAAAATAATATTAGGTATGCCAACTTTATAAAAAGGTACTCTTCGCCTGGGTTGACAACTTTCGTTAAGAAGTTATCTTGTTCAGCAATATCGTTATTTAAATTTTTTTTTTTAAGGCTTTCTAAAAGTATAATTCTGTGGTACGGAGTAAGCTGAAACTCGACAAGGCTGCACCTTTTTCCGTTTTGTTGGCATTAACTTTGCAGTTGAATTGGTGGTAGATATCTATCCACGCAGATATAGCCGATAAGATTGAAGAAAATCTGTCAACACACGCATTCTCGTGCCCTTCGGTGTCGATTTGTAGCACGATTTATTCATGTATGTGTCTTGTATAGTTGTGATAATAAATTTCGCTTTTTTACTTAATTATAGAAACAATTTGAAAATATAAAGCAAAATTTTGCATGCGTAAAAATACCTGCACTTTGACTTCAGGCTTAGTTACGACAAATTTCTTCAACAATTTCTTTTGACATTTCCGCTTACGATATATATATGTACATAGCTTTATTCCTAATAATTTAAACACTAAAATGTTTAAATATAATTGCCTAAGATTACCTAACTAAATGTAGGTTCGTTTGACTTTCGTGAGCGTCGACGTTTTGCATGGAATTTCTTTTTCGAGATTTTCTGTAGAATTTTTGCATTCATGACTACGGTCTTTTTCGCCTACTATGTCTAGATTAGCTTTCTTCTGATTACAAGGCACGAACGGATTTGTATTAACCAACAGATTTACGTCTTTACCGCTATTGCGATGATGATTTGTTGTGAAAGGACGGGGCCTAAGAAAGAACAAATTAAATATTTTGAAATTAATTGATAATTTTGAGATTTGAGTCAAACTCACGTGCTAAGCTGATTGCGATGATTTGCGTGGAAGGCAGTTGCTTTACACATGCGACGCGATGTATATAGACCGACAAACATGCCAATGAGAAAGACTAAAGACAGCACCACGAAAGCGAATCCCCAGTAGAAGCTTTTGCCAGCTAATTTAACCTTTTGCTCATCCACCATGCCGTTTGCTAACAGAGGATCTGAAAGGAGAATTCTTTAATAAATATTGAGTTTTAACTATTCGAAGAGATTAGTGATAATCCAATAGTAAGGAATTAGAATCTAATGCAAAAATTAGTACTGATAAAATTCTGTGTTTAAGTCTAAATACTTGCCATTCAATGTGTGCGTAAAATCATCGGGCACGGATGTCAGCGTTATTTTGTTATCATTATTAACTATATAATCACCGCCACCATTGTCCGCAACATCAAGACCACCATTATCAATATTAAATTTACCTCCGTTTTTGCCAGCAAATGTAGTTCTTCCTTTCATACCGAATAAATTTGCCTCGTCATCGTATGAATCGCCCATTCCCACTTCGGCACCGTCAGAGTCAGGTATTTGCGCGTTGAGCTCTATAGTGAGGCCGTTATTTAGCTCTCCAGAAGCAGCTGCTGCACCAGTGGCTCCCAATGGACCCACACCAATAAGAGTAGGCTGGACAACACCACGTGGCATAGTTTTTGGACAAAGAGCTGCAGCTGCTTTTTTCGTGGTATTAAGACTTTGAATGAAAGCCTTAGTGCCAAACTTGTTACTTCCTAGAGTTTTACATTCCCTGTTCTGAAGGTCCCACGCACAATTCGGATCCTGCAGACTGAGACATGCCTGACACTCATAAATATTGGGGCAATGATTTAATGGCACCGCCACTAAGCCGCCATCACTTGTCACCACTAGTGTATTTGTAGCAGTGGCAACGAAAAGCTCTCGTACAGCAATTCCGATGGGTAGCACTTGGCGTTCAGAAATTAGTACTGTTTTAAGCTTAAGCTCGACGTCGTTGGCTCTTTGCGTTAATGGTATATTTATGAACTTGGTAATTTTACCGTCATCAGTTCCAACATATATTACGTCATACTGTTCCCCATTTAGGGCAGTTACTAGGCGATCTACAGTTATTGTTGTAAGACGATGGTGTAAATTCACTTTAGTCAACAATGGTCGCCCGTACGCTGCTGGTACAGCGGTTTCCATTAGGGGATGGTTTTTAACAAAATTTACCGCAGTGCTCGAAAGCATGCGCGAGTCATCAACACATTGACCAGGTCGTGGTTCGGGCACTTGTTCGCTTTGTATTGGTAGCCAGTTAGATTGGCTATCTTTCTGCGATTTGAAACGGCCCTCGAAAGTAGCCAGGATGTCGTCAACTCTGAAAGCACAGACGGCGGAGCCAGGAATAGCATTGACCGATGTTGTAAAAACAGCATAAATTAGTGCACCTGATCCGTTTTCGATAATTTTGCTTATAGCCTCTGAAAAAATATTCAAAATGTTATACAAATCGATAAGTGTAAAAAAGACTTACGAATTTCATCAAAGTAAAATGGATATTCTCCAGGAACTGAGCAGTTCAATCGTGTCTTCAAAAATGAAGTCCAACTTTTTGACAACGTGTACGGACCACCACGATCATTCTTACACACACGTCCTACACGTGAGTAAATAGCTTTACCACAATTCATGTACTCCATGGAAATTTCCCTGAAAAAGAACAAAACATAGCCATTCCTTTCAACTGCGCCAACAAAATCAGGCTGGTTCAGCTGCTTCAAGTCGTACTGCTCCGTACGAAGATTTTCACGATATATAAGAGGATCACTTCCGGAGAAATCGGCTACGGTCGCACTATATAACTGGCCACCAGTGTAAACGTACGTGCTATTGTGTGACGGACTGTATGGACAAAGTCCCTGTGCTTCTACATCCTTGATGAGCTCATACTGAGGTTGCGGTTTCAATGCCGTTTCCTTACTACTGTTGGCAAGCATGTAGTGGCGGCAACGCGGCTTATAGGAATTCGTGCCACAAACCATAATTTGGTTGATATCAGTGTGCGCAAAGACGCGTATATAATTGTGACAGTCAGCTTCATGCTTTCCCTTAAGGGCGCACAATTCACGATCCGCGTCAGAGGAAGGCCACTCAATTCGACTGATTTCACGTAAGCCGTTTAAGCTTATGTTGTAGATAACATCACTACAAAAAAAAGAAGAAAAATAACATTTAGTTCGGAAAATATTTAAGGCAACTGTAGGGGAGGGTTTTAATACTAGGGACAGACAACTTACCGCGAGCCCAGTAGAAGCGTGGTATCATCACTTGCCAATATTTTGAAATAGTCAGTAGTATTTCCCAAAAAGCGCGACATAATGATGTCGTGTTCTAACATCAAGAAAATGTAAACATCAAATAAATTATAAAGTTATAAATTAAAAAGAAATACTTGGTTGAAGATCAGGTCGCACATCTGGCATCCACGCAAACGTAGTACACAAGTGAAGCAGCAAGAACAGAGCCAATCTTTTAATAGCTGATGAGTACATGGTGGATATTGTTGGTGAGGCATGAATCAGAAGCATGGTGAAAAATTCTTCCTCGAATTTTTTGTTTGAAGTTGACACCACAATCAACTTGACGGATTGACGTATCAAAGAATTTGCGTATTTTTCTTACATATTGCTGTCACGCATTTGCACTGAAAAAGTTAGTAAGTAACTTTACAAGGAGCAAATTATTCATTTAAAAATATATTAAAGTTCCTCTCTTCTAAATTATATCTCTCCGTGCAGTTTTTTTTATCTCCACGCTTACTGCGTAAGGAGTATATTATCTTTGACAAATGAAATTTCTAAAGCGTACAATTTATATAACAAAATTTGGATGCATTTAATGAAAATCAGGAAATTTGGACAAATTAAATTAAAACCACGACAACCCTCATACAAAGTGATATCATCAAAATAATAAAACCTTCATAACATAGGATATTAAATATGGCGAGAGACTACGGCATCATGTCCTGCGATTCACACCTGTGAACGATAATCACAATAATGCCATTAATTCTTACAAGGCTAAATAAATTATTATGAAAATGCAAGAAAATACGTTTTCAAGATCGTTGATTCTGAGATTAATTGCGATGATAAATACATTCGTAGATAACATAAGGGTTCGGGTACATAAGGATTTGGACTTCCACAATAAAAAAGGGCAAAAAAGCTTGCAATGAAGTAACTATTTTATCCGCATTAATCAAGTTTGTAATGGTTCATAAAACTTTTTTGACTCGAAAAAATAAATAAAAAATCAAATTTGCACGACACATCCGCTTAAACTCCGCCATGTAGTTATCTATTTTGAGTAATGGGAGCCCAATTAAAGCTAATTGGTTTTAGAAAAACGCCGAAATTTACGGGAAAGCAACTTGAAGGAACTTCTCTATAGAGGGTGCATGGGGCATTTCAAGCAGTTTTAGAAAGCTCTAATTTATGAAACTCTTGCAAGAAAGAGTTGTTACCGTATTTAAACGTTTAAGAATAAAATCTTTAAACATTTTCTTTAAAAGATTTTCTTTCTTTTCTTTTGGGAACAGTCGTTCCAATATAAATGTGTAAAATTTATTCCACTCAATGATAGTGCAACATTAAGTTCCCTTTTTCAAAAACAGAAGCACAAACAAGCCAAAAAGAAAAGGCAGCGATGTATGAAAACAACAATGAATCATGCGTTAAACAATATTCGTACTGTGCCTATACTTATAACTTAAATATTTGCATCAACTGCATGTGGGCTTCTTTTCCATTCCTGTTCCTGAACGATTTACTTATTTGCCTTCATTTTCAATACAAAACAAAATCGCACGTTCATTTTTAAATATGAATATATCTGAATAACTTCAAGCAAAACCGAAGAATAATGAAATGGTTTCGTAATAGCTGCCCAAAGTATCTATATATCTATGTTATGACACATAAATATGTATGCATAAATTTGTGTTTATTTGGAATTAACCTTAAATCACAAAATTGTGTGGTTGTGTTCGCCTAGTACAGGGTTGCTTTAAACACAATATATCGTGTTAACTAGCAACAGGTACTAGCAGATTGGGCTCACATTCTGAAAAACCTGTCTGTGGATAAAAACAAATAAATTTTGAGTAACGAGTAAAGACTTTTATATTGATTTTTTTTTTTTTTTTTTTTTGTTAAAATAATTAAGGATTTTTTTAATAAAGCCATCGAAACTAAGAGGGTTCGAGTATGTCCACTTTTCCTGTACATGATGAAGATCATTCTCTCCATCACGACAATGCGAGTTCCCACACATCTGCTAAAAAAATTGAGTTTTTGAGCATTCAAAACGTCCCGAGTTGGCACCCAATGACTTCTTCTTGTCATAAAATCATATTTTTTTCATATTTCAAAAGTATCAACCCATAAAAGTATTATGGCGAAGTATCAAGTTGAAATACGACATATTTACGGAGAAATAGTCCATAGTCGAGAGCGCTCGTGGAACGCCGGAAGGAATCATACCTGAAGCGCTTGAGCCGAGCGGGTAGATTCTGCGTTGCCAAGTGTCCGAAATCGACTTGGCAACGTCGCACAGAGGGTTCAAATCGAAATACTGGAGATTAATTGAAAAATGTAATTTGTTTTTTTGAAAATTTTTACTGCTCGATTAAAGAGCACAAAATTGTACATCACTTCTTCTGAAATCACTTCTGAAAATTTCAATGTTATATGTTGTTTACTTTTTTTGCTGCATAGCCTAAAAGTTGAGAAATTATTGGTTTTTTCGTGAACAGTTCAACAAATTGAAATTAAAAGTGATATTTTTATTATGGAACCTTCAACTTCAGGTATCAGAGTGATTTAAAAAAATTATGGTTAACAAGAGTTCCCAAGAAGCTTTACATGGCATTTTCATTACTCTCTGAGGTTTGCCATTGTCTGCAGAGGGGTGGCGGCCGTACAGAAAAATTATTTTTATTTATTTATTTATTTATTAATATATTTCATCAAGCAGAGAGAAAATCTCTTACATACTACTAAGAATATATGTATCATAAAAATTAATAATAACATTGATTGTATTAATTACGAGTAAGTTACCTGTAAAAATTAAGATTGATGACAAATAAATTAAGGTTAAACATTGCATAAAAGAGAAGACGGTATGAATGTATGTGTAAGGTATAGATAACTATCAGAGGGCGAGACCAAAGCAAATCATCAAGGTGCGTGATAAAGACAACCACTGGTTAGTAACATTAGGTAACGCGGAAAACTTGGAGCAGGTTGAGATTTGTTTTAAACTGAGTTCTTGAAATTGAATCGAATATGTCAATCAATGGCAAAACCCTGTTTGCCTCAATAGTGCAGCGCGTGATAGGCTCATTTCGAGCATATTCTGATCTGTGAAAAGGAACCCGAAAGTTAAACTGGCTACGAAGATAGCGGGGCGGGGTAAGGAAATCTAGCAAACCAAGTAGAGTAGGACACTGGATATGGTGATGAATCAGGTCACGAATAAAAGTGACTGACTGCATCTTGAGTCTTGATTCGAGGGAGCAAATATCAATTAATGCACATCTAGTGGAGTATGGAGGAGGCTGATGTAGGTTCCAGTTAAGTTTAGATATCACATATCTCGTCAAATTTTTTTGTACTCTTTCAATTCGCAGGGATTGACTGGGAGAAGAAGTATTCCATAAGATGTAGCAGTATTCTGAATGGGGTCGGACTAATGAAGAGTACAAACATTTGAGGGTGTAGGGATCCCTAAAGTCCTCGGAGTTCCTAATAATGAAGCCAAGCATCGAGTTAGACTTGTTGATGATGAAATTTATATGATCTTTAAAATTAAGACGAGGGTCAAATAAAATTCCAAGGTCTTTCTTAGAGGCAACACGTTCAAGTGAACATGAGTTAATAAAATAGGAGTTTGTTGACAAAAGTGATGATCTATTAAAAGAAAAACATTGACATTTGGAGATGTTAAGTGGTAATTCATTCTGTTCGCACCAGGCGAAGATTGAATCAATGTCTGTTTGGAGAAGTATGGCATCCTCATTTGACTTAATCGACCGAAAAAGCTTGGCTGACTTCATAAACGCAAGTTGCAATGCAACATTGCAAAGCATTGTGCAAATAATGCAAAGCAATGTTGCCTTACATCACTACTTTGTCAAATGATGCAGTGCATTTGAAGGCGTTTGTGAACACCACCATGCAATGTTTGTACTTTAGCGCCAACTGTTTGTATAAATAAAATAAATAAATAAAATGGGATATATATTCCATGCTTTTTATATTTTAGCTTTTAAATTTTGTGCAACTGGAAGAAAGTACATCTTTGATGCGTTTGTAAGTGACCATTATATTCAAAAATCATCTACTTATTTCGTCCCTTGTGAAAGGAAACGTGCCATCAATTTCTTTTATCTCCAGCAAAATTTTTTCCCAGATTGTGTTCCTTTTCTTTTTGTTGGCGGTAAAGTCACTTTCAAAGCGCAATCTTGTGCTTATTAGCAAGAGCTTCCTTTCGTGTGTCCATTTATTATTACTTTAAATAGAATGGTAAATAATTCATGCATTAATAAAATCAAATATTTTATAAATTTCTAATTTAATCAATTTAATAATGTATAAATATACTTGTTTTGTTTGTGAGACATCCATGTTGCATCATAAAATGAAATGATGCGCCGAAATGACATCTGATGCGCATCGCAAAGGGTTGCGATGCATTAGTGAACACACTAGATTGTCAAAAATAAAGTGTGGATGTTTATGAACATTTGACTTTGCAGTGTTGCATTGCAACTTGCGTTTATGAAGTCAGCCCTTCAGATCGTCGGCGAAAAGAAGGCTTTGGGAATGACGTATGACCCTAGGAAGATCATTAATAAATATTAAGAACAGTAGAGGCCCTAGATGGCGTCCGTGGCGTAGTTGGTTAAAGTGCGTGGCCGCTATGTCAACGAACTTTGGAGACCCAGGTTCGAACCCCAGCAGCGACAGAAAATTATTTGAATTAAAATAATTTTTCTGTACGGCCGCCACCTCTCTGCAGACAATGGCAAGCCTCAGAGAGTAATCAAAATGCCATGTAAAGCTTCTTGAGAACGAGAACATTGCGTTCATCGCCGTTCGGAGTCGGCGTTAAGCATGTAGGTCCGGTTCTCGGTCAATTGTGTACAAACTTAATAACACGCACAACACAATTGATCATAAGAAGCTAGGTCAAAGTCCTTTCAAGGGCTGAAATGGCCAGTTATTTATTTTTTTTTTATTTTTTAGAGGCCCTAGATGACTGCCTTGGGGAACACCGGACGTAACTTCGAAGAGATTGCATAGGTTGTTATTAATTTTTACTGATTGGCTGCGATTTGAAAGGTACGATTGGAACCAATATAAGAGGTTAGAGTGAATTCCCAGGGAGGCAAGTTTTAAAATAAGGTGCTTGTGAGAGACTTTGTCAAATGCTTTCGCAAAATCAGTAAAGATGACATCGGTTTGAAGACCTGCTTCAAAGTTAGTAATTATAACATTACAAAGAAGTACCAAGGTCGTTAACGTTGATTTACCTGCTCAGAAACCATGTTGTTCCGGAGATATCACATTTTTAACATGGAATGTCATTTTATCATATATGATTTTGTTTACAATATAACGGAAAGTTTACAAATGGGTCTATAATTTTTTATTTCATGCTTAGGACCGGATTTGTGGATGGGGACTATGTAAGAATGTTTCCAAACATCAATAAATCGGCCACTAGATACTGATTTTCTAAGGATTAAGAAGAGAGTCGCCAGGGAAGAGAAGAGAGTCGCCAGGGAAGCGGCACATCTTCGTAAAACGATTTGAGCTAAACCATCAGGACCTGGTATAGGGTTTGTTTTAAGGCTAGCTAAAGCAGTTGCGATATCTTCAGTTTGAAATGAAAGATCACCTAGGTCAAGGACGGAATCATATGGGCGACTAAACAATACAGGATCAGAGCTAGAGACGGAGGAATAAACTGATTTAAAATAATCAGCAAAGAAATTGCATATAGTTTTACGGTCATCTGAGGAGGAACCCAGATAAGTCCGTTTGTTTTCCTTTTGGAGTTGTAAAGGAACCTATTAAGAATTACAAATTGATTTTGAAGTGACAGGTAGTATGTTTTTAGAGTAAGATTAGATGAATCTTGCCTAAATCGTTTATAGGCTTTATTCTTTTTGTTCTTTCAGTTTGAGAGCCTCTTGTTAAACAACGGGGGGTTCCTATTGCTGAAGGTCTGTTTCAATGGCACGAACTGACTGATCGATTCATTTAAAATAGATATAAATTTCTCATAGGCAATCGATAGATCTGGTTCACGAGCGATGAAGTCCCACGAGATCGAGGATAAAAGTTCATTCATTTCAGCAAAGTTAGCGTTTTTAAAGTCTAATGTAAGTTCCTGATTAGTAACTAGTTTCTGGTATTGATAAAGTGAAAATTCAAGAAAGAGAGGAACATGGTGATCGGTGCTGTTAAAAATTTGAGAAGCTGGTAAATCTGAGTTAACACGGAATTCTTTATCGACAAATATGAAGTCGAAAACGCGGTTTAGATCATTTTTTAACTTATTGACTTGAACTAAGTCATATTGGCTAAAAAAATCTATTAAAAGGGTTTCAGTTGAGCTATGAGCATTAAATGGATGAAGGTGAGAACCATCGACTTCAGGTTTCCAGATAATGTTACCTAAGTTGAAGTCGCCGGCGAACACAACGTGCTGAAAAGCGGATAGATTTTCGAGAACAGGCCGATAGTCATCGAAATGTGCATTATAAAGATCTATGGAACTGTTAGGTGGTATGTAGCTAACTATCGGAAAAAGCTCGAAATTATTAGACAAAGTAAGTTTAATAATGATTTGGTCAATGTCAAGAGCCGCTGATTGGGCTGCACTATTGTGATGGTGTAATTGTTCACATGGGAATGAAGATTTGATCGCTACCAGAACCCCACCCCCACGTGAAAGACCAGTAATTGTAGGGCAACGGTCCTTACAGTATACATTATAAGAGGTGCCATTGAACAGTTCTGAAGTGAAATGATGCTCTGTTAACCAAGTTTCTGTGAATAATATGAAGTCATATTCTAGCGAACAAGATGTAATAAAGAATTGATTTATTTTGGTTCTCATACCTCCGATGTTCTGGTAGTACAATGAAAACTTAATAATGGGTGAAGTCGGTGAGTGATTTACTGGAGACGTTATTGTATCCATAGGTGTTAATAATGACGATGGTAATATTGAAGTTGATGCTCTCAATGGCGCTGTTGATGATGACGAAATAGTTGAAGATGATGATCACGAAGCAGTTAAAGGTGATGATGATACGTGTGGTGATGCTAATACATATGATGACGATAATGATGATGCTGTTGATGATGACGATATAGTTGAAGATGATGGTGGCGAAGTAGTTGAAGATGATGATGATACGTTGCGGTTACTAACTAAAACACTCATTCGCTTAGTACATAATGACTCCTACTCATCGTTTGACCCGACAGCAACTGCAGCATCGGGGCAATAACAACAACATCAATGATGAAGGTACGCCTAAACTACTCAACGGTGAGTCATTGTCTCGATCGCTACGTACTCAGTTTTTGGAAATGGAAGAGCGTCTGAGTGGAAAAATAAAATCTGATCTGCGTGAACTTGAGGATAGACTGCTCCAACATAATGATTCATCGCTCAAGCATCTCTCTGAAAAAATTGTGAGCATAGAACTGAAACTCTTTACTAAGATTGAGGCTGAGATGAGTGTCATAAAAGAAGAGTTTGACAAAAAAATCATTGCGATAGAAAAATCACTCAATGATCTTACTCTTCGTTGCGCTGAGATGGAGAAACAGAGTCTACAACAACAACAACAACAACAACAACAAAACCTAAGTAATTTAGAGCGCAACTCTTACAATAACAATTCTGATGTTTCCTCTGATGCTGTGCTATTTGGGCTTCCATTTTCCGATGATGAAAATTTAAAGGCTATTTTCAATCAAATATGTCTCTTCATAAATTTCCAACCACCCCATATAAGAGATATTTTTCGCATCAAGTCGAATCCAACCAACTCCAATTCTCTCGTCATCATTAAATACTTTTCGTCATACGATCGCAATCGTGTGCTCAAAGCTTTCGGCGAATATCGTAGACGCACAAAATCGGCCATCAATCTTAAAGATGCAGGTTTTGACTGGCAAAATAATGTTTTTCTACATGAAAGTCTTAACGTTGAAAGTCGTAAGCTTCTGCAAGCAGCAATTGCTTACAAACGTAAACAACATATTTTTAATGCTTTCTCCTTCCGTGGCTCGGTATTTATCAGGAAGGAGAAAAATTCTGATGGTATTCGCATTTGTAATCTGGAAGAGCTCAAAAATGCAATATATGGCACTTGCACAGTTAATGCGCCGGAGGTCTAAGCTGAAGCTGTTATTGTTTTATAAGTTTATTATTATTTATATAATCATTTTTTATACATTTTTATACTTTCTGATCTGTTTATTTTCTAACCTTTTCTTCTTTTACACTCTTTTCTTCTTTTCTAATTTGTCTAAACACAACTCTCCGGTAGCTTTTTCTTCTTTTCTCTGCGCTAGGTTCTAGGTTTTCGTCCACTGGCGCTGATGAGAATCATAAAACTATGATTCAAGTTTTGTGTAAACAACGCTGTGGCTTGAATGTTGTACATTTTAATGCTCGCAGTTTAAACATGTCCAAATTAGACTACATCAAATACATATTTGAAGACTCGTTAGTGGATATCATTTGCATCTCTGAGACTTGGTTATGCAATGAGATAAGTGAAGCAACCTGTCATATAAATAACTTTAATATTTACAGAAATGATCGGAATGGTAAAAGAGGTGGAGGTGTTGCAGTCTACTATAAATCTAGTCTGAATGCTATAGTTGTTAGTCAATCTAGTGGTCCTGGTATAGAATTTCTAAATATATGTGTCTCTGATAGCAATACCAAAATTTTAGTATCTTGTGTGTATAATCCCAATAGATGTTTTTCTGTTGATCCATTGTTTTCGACCTTAGCTACTTGTGTTGTGGACTATGACTTGGTGATAGCATGTGGTGATTTCAATATTAATCTTCTCAGTAACGACCTTGGGACAGAACTTTTATACGAAAAGACATCGTTATTGGGATTATCTGTAGTAAATGATATTATGCCCACTAGGTTCTGCAATAATACTACTCCAAGTCTTCTTGACTATTTCATTGTTTCGGATATATCTGTTGTCTCTCTTTTTGATCAATTGTCTTTTGTCTCCGATCATGATTTAATTTTCTGTTCGTTAAATGTTACTTTATCTCGTAATGCTACTTCTAATACCTTCACATATCGTGATTTTAAACGTATCCACTATTCGTCACTATATTATGATATGTCAATGATGAGTTTTAATGAGTGCTGGCTTCACAGTGATATTAATGTCAAACTTAATTCTCTTTTAACCCCTGTTAAATATCTGTTTGAAAAGCATGTTCCACTTCGTACATTAAGAGTTAAAAATGTCTCCTGTCCTTGGCTTACGCAGTATGTTCTTAATTTCTTAAAACAAAGAAATAAACTTTATAAAATATGGAAAAGAAGCCCAACGCCAGACAACTGGGAATTGTTCAGATTGGCTAGAAATGAGGCGGTTCTTAAAACTAGGCAAGCTAAAAAGCAATACTTCACTGATAAATTGAATCTTTCTCTTCCACCTAAAACCTTATGGAACAACATTAGAAAACTTGGGATACAAAGTCTTAACTCCAGTGAGTGTAATGTTAACCCTGATGTACTAAATGATTTTTTTGTTGACTCGGCTGTTATGTCCAGTAATAGTCTACCTTCTTGTCTGTCCATCTGTAGTCCGTCCATTATACAATCTTTCAAGTTTACTCCGGTTAATGAGTTAGAAGTTGGCAAATGTGTAGGACTCATAAAATCAAATGCAGTATCTGAAGATGGTATTCCGATGAAGTTCTTGAAGCTATTACTGCCGCATATAGTGAGTCCTCTTACCCATATTATAAATCATTGTTTTGTGTCATCAATATTCCCTGACTTATGGAAAATTGCTATCATACAACCGGTTGCAAAAAAACAAAACCCTTCTGGGGCTAATGATTTTAGGCCAATAAGCATTTTATCGCCATTGGCTAAGGTATGTGAGAAACTTATGGCTCAACAAATCAGTAGCTATTTATGTAAAAAGAAATTGTTATCTCCATTGCAGTCAGGATTTCGTACAGGACATGGGTGTTCTTCTGCAATAGTTAAGGTAGTTGATGATATTAGACCTAATTACGATGCTGGTTTTATGACTTTGTTATGCCTACTTGATTTCTCTAAGGCTTTTGATAAAGTTAACCATTCTTACCTATGTCAGAAGCTTAAGTGTTTTTTTGGTTTCAGTGATAGTGCTACTAATCTTATGTCTAGTTACTTGTCCAATAGATTACAACGTGTCAAACTGGGTCAACAAACATCAGAATATAAAGCAATCTCAAGTGGTGTCCCCCAAGGCTCCATTCTTGGCCCTCTGCTTTTCTCCCTTTTCATAAATGATATTTTTCGTGTGTGTAAGCATGCATCAGTACATGCATATGCTGATGATGTTCAGCTTTATCTTTCTAGACGAACTGGACTTCTTGATGACCTATGCTCTAGATTAAATGAAGATCTCTTTAGGATCCATGAATGGACTAAGTATAATGGTCTGCAACTTAATGTTTCGAAATCGTATGTCCTGCCCATTTGTAAAAATAAAACATGTGTTGATTATGTCCCTGATCTGTTCATTGGGCAGAAAAAGCTAGTTGTTGTATCCAAAATAAAAAATCTGGGTTTCTACATTAACTCTTCTTTATCCTGTGTAGATCATGTTAACAGTGTAGTACAAAAAGTATACTATATTCTGCGTAATTTGAGAATGTCGTCTAGTGTAACTCCTGTCAGTGTTAAACGTAGGTTAGTCATACAACTTATTTTGCCAGTAATAACGTATTCAGATGTGGTTTATAGTAGGCTCGACTCATCCTCTCAAATGAAGTTGCAAATTGCGTTCAATTACGCTACACGTTATGTATATGGGCTACGGAAATTTGACCACCTTTCAACCTATAGAAACGCTTTACTTGGTTGTGACATAATTGCTTACCTTAAAGCAAGAAACTGCATTTTTCTGCACAAACTTATACTTGAAAAAACACCTAACTACCTGTATGAAAAACTTCAGTTTTGTGTATCCAGAAGAAGCCTTGTTCTCATTGTTCCTAGATATAGTTCGCTAACTTCGTCTAATTTATTTTTCATCAATGCCATTAGACTGTGGAATGCTCTACCTCGTAGGTTAAGAGGAATCTGTGGGAGAGGTGTTTTTAGACAATCTATTTTATCCTTCTATTCTTCTCCTTAGTCTATCTTTCTTCTTTTTTCTTTATCTTATGCTATATAATCTCCTTAACTTATTTAAGCTCAACTTTAATTAATCGTGTTTTTAATTTTTATATTTAAGTATTGTTGATGTAATTACCTTTATGTTAGGAAAATGACAACATGTTTTCTACGTTTTTCTCAATTAATTCAGTTAAATTTTATTTTTTGTTTTGTTTTTGTTTTGTCAATTTCAATTGAGTTCAACTTTAATTAAGTTTTAATTTTAATTTAATTATTTTCAGCTTGCATTTAAATTAATTTTTATTTTTAAGTGTTGTTGATGTAATAATATTTTATCAGGAATTTGATTATATGTTTTTAGTCGCACTTCAAAAGAACATAGTTCTTATTGTGCTATCAATTGTTAAATAAATAAATAAATAAATATCATACGTGTGATGTTGCTGATACATATGATGATGATAATGATGATGATAATGATGATGATGATGCTGATGATGCTGGTGATGATGATGATAGTGATGAAGATGTTGATAATGATGTTGATGAAGATGATGATGGTGATGAGGATAATGGTGGTGATGATGATGAAAGAGGTGATAGTAGATTGGTTATAGATCGGTGATCAATTTGGAGATTTTTGTCAGCGGGTACGCTCGGGTTACTATCGTGGTTGGTTAGTTTTTTGGAGATGTGGACGAAATGCCGTTGAGAGCCTGGTTATGCAATGTGGGTGCTGGCCTAGGGCGTGGAATAGTCACGGACTAGGACCCCGTTGGGCCAAAAGTTTTTACAAATTATCTTCGCATAGTCTAACTCGGAAGCATAAATTTTAAATGAAGCAATTTTTTGGTCACTTTTTTGTGTAAACTTTAGGCAAGTGATGGTTGATTCAGGGTGCCGTAATTTGTTGCCAACGTATGCGAGAATATTTTCAATTGTTGTAGCGGCAGCTAGCCTCGAGACAAAGATAGGCTTTCATGGAGGCCGTGTTATTACCACCAAATCAACCAATGGGACTGATTCAGAGACACGGAGGGACTGATTAGGCGTGTTGGTTAGATGATTTGAGACGTTAGGCAGTCTGTTAGTTGAATTCACAGCGCTTTGTAAGTCGTGCCCAGCTGAGTTAGAATCTGAAGCGATGTTCGTGGAAGATGCGGTGTCTTTAATCGATGGTGTGAAGACTACTAAATCAACCAGTGGTCCACATTCCGTGGATACGAGAGGCTAATTAGGAGTGTTTAATTGATGGTGCACGGGCTGGTGAAAGGGCTCAGGAGGATGGTGAGATGGGTCCCCTGGACTAGGTTGAGAGCAGTTTGTGGATACTGGTGTGGTGGCTTGCAAAGCATCAATGTTGATGACCTTCTCTAGATTGGATTCTTTAACCTTTCCTGTTTTTTCTTCGTTTTTTGTTGTGGTGAGACGGTTCCTTTGAGTGGGTGACAACGGCCTTTTGGAGGCGTTTCACCTCCTCCACAATGTTGTTGGCTGATTTATTGACATTTGCAAGGGCTTGCAGCAGATGGCTAGTGGTTATTTTACGACAGTTTAGACAAAACCATTGAAGGCCATTAGATGTGGTGCAGTTGAGGGCATCTCCTATCCTGGCAGAAAGTCCAACACATTTCCCATAAAAAACGTTGGAGCACCCGTTGCAGGAGATGAAGGCTCCCATCGTGGTCCATTCTGACTTGCAGCTTTCACAACGGGCGGCCATGTTTCAGTTGTAAAGTAAGGTTATGTGACGAATGATTTAGAAGGAGAGATTACGATTTCCGTGGCCCCTCGATTTGAGTATGCAGTTTTGAAGTACTCTTTGAAAAAATAAGATTCGCCGAAGGATTTATCGATATATCGATTAGTTATCGAGATATCGATTTTTCAAAAAAATGCTTACTCAACCAAACCAATATTTACATTCGGTTATATCTTTGCTAATATTTGTCCGATCTAAATGATTTAGGTATCATTCGAAAGATATTTAAAATGTTTTTAATATGAAATGAAAAAAGAAATATTTTTTTTCTTAAATCGGCCACGCTACAGACTGTCTTTCTGCATAATGTTTTACTTTTGCATAAAACCATTATTTTCTCCTAAAAATGCGTTATTAAGAGTAAATTAAGATATAATTAATTTAAAGCTGAAATATTAACCTTTTGTTTGGTATACAACATGTTATACTTTTTCTTTTATTTTGACCGATTTTCGCTGTTATTTTATATTTTAGGTTGATCAGTACAATCATATAGCATAGGAAAATGTTTCATAATTGGGCTGAATATATTTGATTTGCTTTATAAATTGTGCATTTATACTGTAAATGGTGCAAGAAAGATCTTCATAAAATTTTCGATGTATTTTGAGTTATTGAATAATTTTTTTCAGTGGTTCGTCCTTTTACATAATGTACTTTTCCTGTAAAAGGAGCCAGATAGACTTTAATCAAAGGTTGTTTGTTGTATTCTGAAGTACATATTAATATTTTTCCTACCATTTTTTTTAATTATTGAATAATTTTTTTTTTAGTGGTTCTGCCTTTTACAAAATGTACTTTTTCTGTAAAAGTAGTCAGATAAACTTTTATCAAAGGTTGTTTGTTGTATTCTGAAGTATATATTGATATTTTTACTAATTTTTATAAAAAAAGGCGCTCTGCCTTTTACAAATTGCACAATTATTCTGTTTTTTTTTCTTTTTGTGAAATAAAATGAGAATCTGTATATCTTATTTAAAAAGAACTCGATGCGAATCATAATTAATATGATTCGAATATTCTTTTTTATTTTACATATGTGTGCGACGTGCTTGCGATTATTCTGTGCTTCGTGATGAAGATAAAAAGTTGTTGATGTTTATCAACAGTACATCAAAATTGTGCGCTTAAAAAGCAAAATAAAAACCGTATGATTGTTCTGTTTAATCTAGTAACAATTTAAAAATGAGAATAATAGTAGAAATAGGGGAAAAAAGTGTAACATATTATACACCAAACGAAAGGTTAATGTTTCAGCTATTACCATATGTTATGTTCAACTTACTTTTATTACGTACTTTTTGAAGAAAATAACGGTTTTATGAAAAAAAATATATATATCATGCCGAAAAATCATCTGTAGTGTAATTAGATTAGGTACCAAATTTTTGCTTTATAAATTATTTTGAAGATATTTAAGTTTGTTATCGAATGATACCCAAATTATCCTGATCGGTCAAATATTAGCATAGATATGGTCAAATTTCGTGGCGTCCGTGGCGTAGTTGGTTAAAGTGCGTGGCCGCTATGTCAACGAACTTTGGAAACCCAGGTTCGAATCCCAGCAGCGACAGAAAATTATTTGAATTTTTCTGTACGGCCGCCACCTCTCTGCAGACAATGGCAAACCTCAGAGAGTAATCAAAATGCCATGTAAAGCTTCTTGAGAATAAGAACATTTCGTTCATCGCCGTTCGGAGTCGGCGTTAAGCCTGTAGGTCCATTTCTCGGTCAATTGTGTACAAACTTAATAACACGCACAACACAATTGATCATAAGAAGCTAGGTCAAAGTCCTTTCAAGGGCTGAAATGGCCAGTTATTTATTTTTTTTTTTTATGGTCAAATTTACATTAAGACTTCTTTTAGTAAAATTTAAATCGATAACTCGATAACTAATTAATATATCGATAAATCCTTCGGTGAATCTTATTTTCTCAATTCGTTCTTCAAAACTGCATATTCAGATCTTGGGGCCACGGAAATCGTAATCGTGCCATTTAGAATAAAATTCGATGAAATGATATGATTGAAATAATTCGGAAACTTGATGTGTTCGATGTAAAGAAATGATCGCGTGATAGATTAACGATGGAAAACAGTAAATATCAAAACGGAAGAAATAATTAATTGCAAATATAATTGGTAAAGTAGCAGAAGCCAAGATTTTTCTATGTTAACACTTTGACGGGGTTGCCAGACAATTGAAATTATTTTAATTCAAACAATTTACTGTCGCTGCTGCGGTTCGAACCTGGGTCTCCAGGTTCGTTGACATAGCGGCCACGCACTTTAACCAACTACGCCACTTGAGAACGAGAACATTCCGTTCATCGCCGTTCGGAGTTGGCGTTAAACATGTAGGTCCGGGTCTCGGTCAATTGTGTACAAACTTAATAACACGCACAACACAATTGATCATAAGAAGCTAGGTCAAAGTCCTTTCAGAGCTGAAATGCCCAGTTATTTATTTATTTATTTAATTTTTCGTGTCGTACAGTGTTCATTACAACTCCAAGGAGGGGACGAGCCTGACATAGGTCTACGAAATCAGTCAAATACTCGGCGAGCTAATACACGTGTAAGCCACACAGCAGCGAGTGTGGCCAGTTATTTATTTTTTTTATGGTTAAAAATAATTGTGTAAATATTTAAAAAAAAATTTTTAAATATGTAAATATTTTCGAAATATATGTGGAGTTTTAAATAAGAATACCGTAATATCAAGTAGAAATGAAAATTTTGTATTAAACTTGAATATCTAAGCTTCCATATTCAGCAATAAAAAGTTGCGCGTTTTTGCGCGAATCATTATTATTACATAAATTGTGATAACAGTCACTTAAATAATAGACTGGGCCGAAGTTTTGAACTTTTTATTATATTGATGACGTCACTCTGTATGGACGATAGGTGTGGTTTACATCTAACTTCTCCGAATTTCAAATTCAGAATACATTTTAATTGTTATTGGGAATACATTTAATTGGGTTTTACTATTTATATGACGTAATTTTTCCGAATTTCATAGTTAGGATTTATATCGAAGAGAAAAACTTACGTGGAAAATTTCAAATCATTTCTTTAATTTTTGTAGGTTTTTAAGAGATTTTACTTCTAAAATAAAGTCACTTTGTATGGGATGTAGGCGTGGATTTCATCCGATTTGGCTCATTTTCGAACTTAATCTTTATATTTTAGATACAAGCTTCATGATGATAGCTTCAAAATTACGACTTTAATAATGTCGAAAGACGGACAGACGAACGGATGGAGAATTTTTTTCCAATTTGTACCCAATCTAACTAAAACAATAGACAAAAATTCCCTCTGACTTCTAGGTGAATTAATCTCCATTTTTTGAGATTTCAACCCACTGTGCGTCGGTCGGGAATACAATTTTTTGGTACGAACCTTTTCTTTCGTACCTACACAGTTACATAATATATGTGTATATAGCAGGTAACTATATAGTTATGCGAACGAACGATAAAATAATTAAGGAACTCACTAAATATTATGACTTCATCATCCAAAGAAATACAGAGAGTGTTGAAAATATGAAAAAAGCAAATATGGCTACATTCTATCATATCTTTTCAACGAAAGAAGAGCCGAACCACGAATGCAGCCCGACGGAACCTGACAGCTGGTGTAAGTGGCAGAAATCTATCGCTTTGAATAGAGACCCGAGACTCGAAAATTTGGCACCACTGTTTGGCCAGGAAATGAAAGAGCACCTCTTACCCATCTATGAAAATTTATCTAGAGATCTTCTAGAAAGGTGATTGGGTGGTCACACTCAGAATGCCAACGAAAGTTTTAACTCCACCATCTGGCAATTGACCCCCAAATACTTACATTCTAGTCAAAAAATCATCGATTTATAAGCCTGCATTGCAGCCGGAGTATTCAACGAAGGCTACAATTCAATATTGAGGCTGATGAACCAACTAGACATCGTTGTCGGAAATCAAGCTCTCAATTTTGCCAAAAACACGGATGAAGCTCGCGTTGCACGACAGAACAGGATGAGCCAAACCGAGACAAAAGCTGCCCGTACTGCCAGGAAACATCAACAACTGGAAGATAATCAGCTTTTCGAGGAAGCTGAAGGGCTATTGTATGCGCCTGGAATAGCTGATCATAATTACCCATAGAATAATCCTAAAATATTACACATTTTGTATATATAAACCATTTTAAGGGGTCAATAACTTTCGAAACAATAGGCGAAAATACGAATGTTTTATTAAAAAGTGTACCAAATTTTTTATTTCGTACTTTTTTTTCCATTTTATAGGTTTACTCTATGCCTAAACTCATCAGTAATCGAAATATTTTTTGTTTTTTAATTTCAGACCAATAGAAAAAGCTGGGCGGCTCCATCCGTTTTACGACTTCGGCAAAAATGGCCGTCGTGGAGGGACTGTGCCGCCGCCATTTTGCATTAACCTTGGACCCGTTTACAGGTTTTACAACTTAATCCCGTTTATCTGAGTCATATTGACCTGTAGTGTATTTTGTATGGAAATTTTCTATTTTTCAATGAGAAAAAATTAAAAAGTGCTGTTATTTTATGAAATATTTTAATATTTGTTTTTTGTTTTTAAATATATGTTTGCACAAAACATTTGCAATTTACTTAAGATTTATAACCGATTGATAAATCCGATTCGATTGAGCTGCATTTGATGTGCTAGGGATTGATGGATCAGCCCCATCATTATCATCGTTATCTTCCAATGTATCAGGTTCTTTGTATTTGTGAAAGTAACACGATTAATATGCACGAACATAATGCAAAGGTCAAAAAAGTTTTAAGCAATGGTCGCACACAGCAGACGTTTTATTATCCTTTGTTTTGCTGTTACCCTTATATGCTTCGCATCTACGTCGTGGTTTCTTATCCTAGTAAAAACAGTGAATGAAACAAGAATGAACAACATTCATATGAAATGGAAATAATTTATTTATTATTTATTTACCTGAACTTGTGGCATTCGAAACGATTCTGCAAGGCGTTTTAACTTCATACCAATCAAACTCAAAGCAATTCTTAGGCCGTGTGCTATCCGGAAACTTTTCACTCGGATGACAAAATTTTGACAGTCTGAATGAGAATATTTGGCAGATGTGAGGTGAATATGACTGTCAAAAATTCATGTAGCCGCAGGGGCTACTATAAATTTTGATAATCGGCTAGAGAATTTTTGACACAAGCAAAAATAGAAAAAAAAATTTGTGCTTCAGACAGCATAGCAACCAGAAGTGGAAAATATTTGCATAAAATACTGTTAATTTTTAGTATATATTAACAATTTTGCAAATTAAATTAAATTCTACTACACTACCGGAATCTAAAACGTCAGTATTTCTAGCTGTCAAAATTTCATCGTCCTTTTGGCACAGTAAAAATGCCAATTATCAATCAGTATTCAATCAGTAACTTCTTTTCTATCACGAGTGAAAAGTTTCCGAATAGCACACGGCCTTATTGATTGTTTCGTTGGAGTGTTGCATCGCTTTTCCAATTGATTTTTAGCATGATAAAGAGAACACTATAAATGCACAACAGATCCATATAAAAAGCATGTTGTCATACGTGTAAGTGTGCATAAGTATGAAAAGTACATACGCTAACGACAGAATAATGCTGTCTCTCACTTCCAATGCGCTCACAGTTTTAAAAAATTTAGAAAGGATTGCACAATAGAAAAAATAAGTGGAAAAAGTAATACAAAAACTGATCCTTCATACAAATCGTATGGTAGAAAATTTCGGGTCATTTTGTCGCAGATAAACGTATAGTGCACGTGTCAGTTTTTTGTCTCTGCAATGCACATATGTACAATGTTTTCATTCTGGTTGCAAAGATAAAAGTTCAACAAATAAAATGGCATTTTTTTTTAATTTTTGATTTTTAGTACGTTTTTTTTTTTGCAAATGCCTCGGGTCAATATGACCCTATAAACGGGTTTAAGGTTAAATTATGTCAAAAGTGTAAAATGATTTAATTATTTTATCACCCCCAAAATGTTTCACGAAAAATTACTGATTTTCGAGCATTTACATGTATTTCTCCCCTTAAGAAAAAAAATTCACGGCGCACAGTACTTTGTCCCATAGGAATAAATCAAGATTTTTGTTGTAACAGAACCTAACAAATTTGGTACCGTTTTTTGATAATACTTTCACTAAGAAAAATCCAAATTTTTATTGCAATCGAACAATTTTTGTAGCCACTATACCTCTTTAAAGTCAACCATTTTTATGTATTTTTATTGTTGTGGAATATTTATTTATTTATTTATTGTGAAATATTTTACAAATTAATTTATAAAATATTTGGAGGTGCAGGGCAACTATGGCCATGTTGCACCGATGTTAATTTATATTTCAGAGAGTAGATTTTGTTTTCTTAAAGCACTTTTAACAGAATCAAAAGCTTCTTTTCTACTACAGTCCAGCAGGTATTCCAGTTGCATGTTACATTTCGATAGGGGGCATTCTGTCAAAATGTGATGAACAGACATAGTTGTATCGCAAAGGTTACATTTCATAGGTTCAGTTTTCGTGAATATATGTTTGGTACTAAATAATGTTTTGCCGAGTCTTATTCTAGCAAGAGTGATACAATCATTACGCGTAAAGTTTACGTTGTATTTTGGTCTTGAAAGCTTCTCGTTGTGACTTCTTAAAAAGGAGTTTGAAGATTCCCAAGATTGTCGAGATTCAAGATTTTGTGTTGCAAAGAAATTTTTTGTAATAATTAGGTCGAAGCATGGAACTTCCAAAACAAGGGGAAGTAAAAATGCTTCCTTTGCCGCAGCATCAGCTTGTTCGTTTCCGTCGATTCCGATGTGTCCGGGAACCCACATGATCTTTAAGGGATATAGGCACTCCACATTATTGAAAATAAAGTGAAATGCGTTGCTTTTCCTGTCATTAAGAGCTTTTAGCACACTTAGACTATCAGAGCATATTAAAGTTTTTTTTTTCGTTTGTTCAGCATATTTGACCGCATAGTGTATTGCTGTAAGTTCAGCAGCAAAAATACCTGAGTCCATAGGCAAAAGCGCTTGTTGAATTTTTATAAAGTTGTTATTTGAAAATTTCCTGCACACCGCATATGAGGTTGCACCTTCTTGGAAAGATCCATCCGTGTACAGTGTCATTTCGGGAGCAAAAAAGTTTAAAGAATCATGGAAAATTTGTTCAAAAATCGAAGGATTGGTATTATTTTTAACATATTTGCTTAGTGATGTGTCGAGGATTATGTTATGCTTAAGTAAGTTGGTTGATCTTAAAAAAGGCTTCTTTGGAATTGGTAATTTATATTTAAGCATTAAATTTGTAATGCTTTTAAGTCCACATAAATCTCTACCATTTAGACCGTGGTCCAAAGATTCGTTAAGCTTTTCCCAAAAATGTTCATGTAAACTTGCCGTGGTTGATGTTAATGACCTTGTAGCCAGTTTAATGCTGCGATTGTTTTGTAATGTTTCAAAGCTTTGGTAACGAGCCTCAATCCTCAAAGCCTCTAATGGTGTTGATGTAAGAAGCCCTGTAGCTGTTCTAAAGCACTTGTTAAGTGTAGCATCTATTTTTCTTATATTTGCTTTGCTGGTCCAGCCGTATATGGTGATGCAGTGTTGGATGACACCAATAGTTAGGGATCTACATATTCCAATCGCAGTTTCGATGTGGGGACCTTTTTTCCTTGAGCAAATTAGTTTGAGTAAGTTGTTGATTTTGCATAATTTACTAACTATAGCACACGTTTGTTCATTCCATAATAATGTTTTTGAAAACGTTAAACCTAGAATTCTCATTTTGGTTTTGGTTATAATTCTCTCCTGTCGTATTATCAGTGTTGAACAGCCGCAGTTATGTTTTCGGCATACGTGAAGCATTTCAGCTTTGTTCGCAGGTATTATAGCGCCTCTTTTAGACGCCCACTGATTTAGTTTCTCATCAAAAATATTAAGATTACGACCAACTGTATCCATCGATCCCGAAGCTATAGCAAAAATATTATCTGCATATATTCCATAGTAATCTATGCCTATTACACTTTTTAATGATTTTAATAAAGAGTTTACATATGCATTGTACAAGATAACTGACAATGGTGATCCTTGAGGCAAACCATTCTCAAGTGAAAGTCTTTGTGAAAAATAACCACCAACTCGAACTGTTATTTGCCGGTGAGTTAGGAAGGACAAAATAATTTTAAGCATTGCTTTTGGGACTCCCCATTCGTGTAGCTCTTTTATGACAAAACAGGATACAACTCGGTCAAAGGCTTTCTCAAGATCTTCCGACAAAACGATACTATGCTTTTTGTTCCTTAAATTGTCTTTTAGCTTTGTTTCCAATAAATGGCATAGCGTATGAACACCGTGCTTGGGTAAAAAAGCATGCTGCTCATTTTGTAGATTGTCTATCGAGCATTCTAAAATTCTTTTTGAAATGATTTTTTCAAACGTTTTCGATAGCACAGGGAGCAGCGAAATCGGCCGATACCCTTCTAAAGTATTAAGATTTTTACCTGGCTTTGAAATTGGTGTTAGAATAGCGTGTTTCCAGTCATGGGGATAAGTACCAGAGAACAAAATGTTTGTGGAATATTTGATTTTGCACATCTTACAAAGGAAAAATTACTGTAAGCGCAATTTTAACCGAATTCATTTGATTTTTGATTTTATTTCAAGAAAAATATTGTATTAATAAATGACTTTTAATATGTTTTGAATTTAGCTTAAGAAAATAAATTGAAAAATTTCCAAAAAAATAAAAATTCTTTTAAATATTTTCTAAAACTTTGCAATTTTTGAGAGCAAATTAAAAAAAAAAAACATAAAAAAACATCTCTTCCATTCTCTAACATATTGTTATACATGTATCTATCTTTCAGATTCCAAAATTTGATAACCGTTTTCAACCGTTTCTTGGAGTTATCGCATTTTAAAAATGGTCTAAAAATCATATTTTCCTCTAATTAATGGAAATTTCTATTTTGCGCATCATTCAAAGAAAAAAAATATTGTGGGCACATTTCTTAAAAAATTCGAGTGTTTTTTTTTTAATTTTCAAAAAATCTATGAACGAATTTTGGTTTTTATATTTTGTTAAAAAAAATTGGAAATTATTTTGAAAAAAATACTTAAATTTATAAAAAAATTTGAAAAATCTTTTGAAAAATGTTCTATTTTTAGCAGACAAGATAGAAAAAGCTCCCCATACCTCCAGTTTAATTTTTATATATTAATTTGTTTTTTTTTGTTTTAAGTCTTTCAGAAACTGTTTTTACTTTATCCGACTTCTTCCGATTCTTTGAGTAATCGTCACTCTACACTCTACCGGAGTTTGTTTATAATTTTTAAAAAATTTTTAAAAAAAAAATGTTTCTTAACAAATAAAATAAAATTCTGATGTTATTTTAGACAAAAAAATACTCTTTTTAGCACATGATAAGGAAAAAATTAACACCAAATGAAATGGACCGATTTTGTAACACCGAAAATAGATTTTTTTTCATATGGCCGACATTTTGTTTTTTTTTCAGCGGATAAAAATTATCTTAGTTCAGGCGGTGGCCACTTAAACAAGGATTAATTCGTTTTTTTTTTTCCTCAGATGTTTCAGACTGGTGATATCCTGCACACCGTCAATTTTTTGACATTTTTTAAAAAAAATCAAATAACGTCAACAACCGCTTCAATAATTCGGAAAATTTTTTTTGTATTTTTTAAATGTTAATAAATATATGTGCAAGATTTGAAAACGATATGAAAAACCAAATCCCGAAAAAAAATTTCTTTTTTTAAAATTTGTAACCTATATGTCCTCTTAAAATATTTTTTTTATTTAGTTTTATTTACTCATATTGACTTGATTAAAAAAAATACCAATACAAATATTTTTTTTTTGTTTTGCAAAACATTATTTTACATGTATAGCTAGTAGCATTTTTATCGAAAAAGTGCATAGGAAACTATATGCCTATCTTTTTTAAGAAAAAAGATATTGCCAAATGGTTTTCAGTATTAAAAAGTTAAAGCCTTAATTGTTCAAAATTAATTTGAAACCTTATTTTTGGCGCAAATACTTGATATACGTAAAATCTGATTCAATATTTGAAATCAACAACAAAAAATTCATAAACATGCAGAATTTCATAACAATCGAACGACTCCTTGTATTTTTTCCTCACTTTTGTATGGGCTCAAAGTACTGTGCGGCGTGCGTTTTTCAACGCCCGAGCAAACCGTTGAGGCGATCAAAAATGTGGTTTCGGAGGCAACTTCAGCGTGGCAAAACTGTTTCGAAATTGGAATGCAAAACTGTATTGATCATCTTGAAGAAAACTTTAAAAAACAATTAAAACATTTTCACTGATTAACCACTGTTGTTTCATTGTTAGGCGCAAGACTTAAAAAGCAGCGCTCGTACAAATTTCCAATTACACGCTAATTTGCTTTTAAATATGTGAAGAAATGTAATTGCATTTAGACATTTGTTTTGAAGCTGCTTTTAATTTGTTTGTGCAGTTAATATCTACTCGTAGTAATACTCACTTACAAAAAACAGAACTTATCAAATGAGCAGGTGCAAAGAATAATGATCAAAGGCACGTACGCAAATAACCTAGATAGAACGAAAAAATTTGTTTTTTTATCTTATTTCTTATTGCATGCATTTTTTATTTTAAAAGCAATTTTTAAAGGATCTGAGAAAATCTTAAATACAGGGATATAACAGCAATTTCAGTTCAAACAAGAAATTGGATTGAGCTTCTCATAATTCTTACAGTTGCTGCAAACTTCAAACGTTAAATATACATCTTGTTAACAAGTTACATACTGCATTATGGTGTATCCAAGGAATCAATCTTACGTCTTTAAGAAAATATACTTTTATGACTTCTTTATCGAATAATATTGTTTTTTAACTGAATTTTGAATATTATTTCAACCGAGGTAAATTCTGGGGTAAACTAGCACACGCACGCACGTAGAGAATGCGAGATAGGCACGTAGTGGTGACACTCATTGAATACTTTTCAAATTCTTCTGATCGTTATATACTTTTATATGCGCGTTCATCTGAATTTCTTTTTAAAATAAGGGTTTTTTAATGATCTCCATATAAGCTTTGTTTTTTTTTTCGTATCGTGTATATATACACACATGTGTATATACAGCGGATTTTCCAAAATGTAAACGAACAATGGATTTCCTTGAACTTTGGTATTGATGAATAAAATCCTGAAAATCCTAAAATTTTTCTTTTTAGAAAAAATGATTTGTTACAATTTTGTAGGTAAATTTGTTGATTTTTCAGAAAAAAAAACGGTTTATTTTAATCTCACAAGGTTTTGTTACCATTAGAATTTTTTAAAGAAAACAGAAAAGTGACGATCTAAAAATTCAATCGCAGTTGCCGCGAAGAATTTATTTTTTAAATTGAGCTATCGAATTATGCAATCTTATTGCAGTTAAAATAATTGAATTTTGTGCAATAATTTTGTACAAACAAAAAACAATTAAATCTTGAGATTAAAAATACAAAAAAGGCTTACAAATATTTGGCCAAACCCAACAGGTTTATTTTTTTATTTCAAATACTTTTGCACCTTTTCAAGTCTACAAAACAAATATAGTAACAGCTATACAGAATTTTTATTTGTTAAAATATTTGTTTTCAACTATTATAGCAAAAAAAGAAAATAAACTACGATGCGAGTCAAAAGAAAAGCTAAATTAAGGACTAAGTTTTAAAAATACTATTGACTATATAATACATAAGAGGGTTACTACACATATTTCGAGAATAAAAGTAAAGACTGCATTTTATTCGTTATTCTATTAACTACAAAAATCACTTTACGAAAAAATGGCTACTCTCTTAGATTGGAAAATATTAAATATTTACGACCGAAAGTCACGCAGTGCGCAAGAAGTTAAAGCGCACGGCGGTCGAAAATTCCGGGTATTTTTGATCAGAAGGTATATGTGCAATAAAGTGGACAGCACAGTTTCCGGATTTTACCTGGAAAATAATTAACTGGTTGTTAAAGAGTGAATATCAAAGTTCATAAATACTTCCAGATGTCATGCCATTATAACTATTTTTGAAGTTTCGGAAAAAATGTTACAAAAATAAAAAACAGATTATGTAGTTAAATAATGAATATAATAAAGTCGGATTTTGGAAAATCTAGAAATTGAATTTAAGTTGAAGTTATGTTTAAGCGAAGTATAGGCTATGTTTGATTTCGATTGGATAAGGGGGCGTGGCACCTCCTATGCAACCCAAATTTGCCTCGAGGCTATTGCCAACCATAGCCTCGAAATTTGGTAATCGATTTACACGAGTCATTCCACTTAGAGATAGAGATAGAAATAGAGATAGAGAAAGAGATAGAGATAGACATAGAGATAGAGATAGAGATAGAGATAGAGATAGAGATAGAGATAGAGATAGAGATAGAGATAGAGATAGAGATAGAGTAGAGATAGAGATAGAGATAGAGATTGAGATAGAGATAAAGATAGAGAGAGATATAGATAGAGATAGAGATAGAGATAGAGATAGAGATAGAGATAGAGATAGAAATAGAGATAGAAATAGATTGAGATTGAGATTAAGATTGAGATTGAGACTGAGACTGAGTTTGAGATTCAGATAGAGATAGAAATCATTTCCGCTACGACAGTAACGCGTCGGCTACCAGCTAGTATTGAATATTAATTAAAATCAGACGATTTGAAAACCACAAAATTTCCCATTTTATTTTTGTTTTTCAAGCTCATTTTGGTTTTATAAAAATACAGACTCAATTCGACACCACTATTGCGATTAACTCCAATAGTGCATGAGTTAATGTTTGATGAATGAATAATAAAAAATATATGTATGCAACTTAATAAGTAAGTTTGGAAAAATGCATTCGTTTGGAAAATTAAAGAAGTTATCATTTATATTTTTAATAGAGAATAATAGAGAATAGAAGAATCACGCTCATTTGTTTACGTGATTTTGTTAATAATACTTCAATGAATGATTAAGTTGGCACATTTTTTTATCCCGAACGGAAATGATTCAGCTAGACAGTCAAATATTAGGTTATCCCATTGTGTACCACAGAGAAGATTTTTTTCAATATTGCGAGCAGAACCTAGCTTCGTTGGCTTTGGTGTTTACTACACTAACCATAAGTACGGAAAATAAGGCTATCAAACATTATTATTGTATCGTGACATTGTATAGATTTTTTGCGCTTAAACTGGTTTTGTACGGTGCGGAGGGAAAGTAAGCGTTAGTTCACCTCGGCATATTAAACGCAGGTAGATATGAACTTGATAGCTGTCTCAAACTCACACTTGTATAAGTGTCGTTTTTATATCGTTCAACACAATCAAAAGTATTTTCAACTATCCCACAAAACCAACTAAATCCTCAGCGCGATAGTTTGGATATATCTTCTTATAATTGAAGTAGAGCGTACAACATTTTTTTCAGTTTCGATATCTTAAGTAGAAAAATACGTTTTTTATAAGAAATATTTAAGAGCTTCATATATATACGATTTTCGGTTGATTTTTTAAAAAAACCTGATTTGATGAAAAAAAAAATTAGAAAGGCACATTTCTATGCAATTTCTTTTTGTGTGTAATAAAACAGAAATAGAATATTTTAACATAGTTTTTATAATTTCAAAAACAACAAATGCATTTGAATATGAATATGAAATCACACCATTCACAGATTACCCGCTGTCACAACGAAATCTAAAACTTATTTTTTATTAAGTACAATTTTGCCAAAGTGATTGCATACAAAACGCTATTTTTTTGTCCCCGCTCTTTTAACTATGTTTTTAGGTAAAAACAAAAAGAAAAAAAACAAATAAGAAATGAGAAAGTGATCACTGAAGAATATTTATTGACAAAACATATTTTTCAGAATCCTAAAATTGTTTGCATATTTGTTTTAAAGAATATTATATTGCTCTCTCGAACTCGCTTTATACAAAAACATGTGTCCCCAGTTACACTTTTTGATGAAAAACATGAAAAAAAGTTGAAAACAATGCAAAAAATAACAAATAATAATTGTTTTATAATGATAGCATTTATTTCTTATGTTTTATTTTGCTGTTATTCTCAAAACATTTCCATCGCAAATTTGGCTTTCGATTTACATTTAGTCCCCAAGCATTGTATTGAACGTCACTTTTTTACGCTTCGTTAGTTTTAATTTAGGTGTGGTATAGATGAAAAGAAAGTTATATTAAGAAAGTGCAGAGATTAGTTCTCACGAAATTCTAAAAATTAAGACGATTAAATAATATTAAAATACATTTTTTTGTGTGTTCTCAGTTCATCATGTACGTTTAAAAATGTATTGAACGTCACGCGGAGTTTTATTAAAGCAAAAATAGTAAATTAAAAAAAATCCAAGTTCAAATTGTTTTATAGGTTTTGATTAATTTCTTTGTTTTCTTCGTTTATTTGCAAAATAAAATTCCTAAGAAAAAAAAACTAGAAAAAAAAAATTTGATAAAAATTGTATGTATAGCTGAATTAAATACTTTATATTTACTTTTTGTTTTTTTTTTTTTTTTAAAGACTAAACCTGATTTTTGTTAAACTCCCAATTTGATTTACATTATTTGGTTAAGCGCAACAATATGTATTGAACGTCACAAAATGTATTGAACGTCACCCTGTTGTTTTTTTCTGAAATTGCTTATTATTGAACAGTTTTTTATTATTTATTGCTGCAAGTCTACTACTTTGAAAATAACCTCTATGTTGATGTCTTTTTGGAAAAAAATGTTTATTTTTCCAGTTAAAATTGTAAAATATGTAGGTATTTTTGGTAAAAAATTATTATTTCTTTAACTGAAATGGCGATTTTTGCAAAAGCTGATTTAACTGATTATATAACTTAACAAACATCACAGCTGTAATTTTCAACATTTTTCAAATTTTTAGTGATTTTTCCTTTATATCTGCTGTGTTACGTTCAATACAAAAATCGCATAAAAACCATAGAAAAAATGATTTTTTGCAGGGCCTAAAAACAATTTCGAATTCTCCATTAATTTTCACTTAATTTGACTACTCTAACGGGAAAATTTAAAAAACTTTAAAAACAAAACATGAAAACTTCTTTGTGCACGTTTTTTTTTTTTTTTGCAATTGACCCTTATATAATTTTATTTTTTTTGCAAGTGTCAAATCTAGTTCGTATCGTTAACAGTTTAACTAGGACGAAATCTAGAGGATAGCAATCGATGGACTACTTTAATGGACATTAGCAGGCCATTACAATGCTGGCACAATTGGCATATGCATTGAAGCAAAAAACTTATTTCCAAGTAATATTTTAAATGCATAAATGCTGAAACTACCAGAAATTTACTGCGAAATTTGGTTGGATTGATGGGTGACAACCAGGCAAACATAATCCAAAGTAGGCGTTTAGGAAGTTTGCAAAACATTATGTGGTTATTTTTACACTTCTTAAGGTTAATTAAATATATAGAGGATTTCAACACCAGTTTTGTCTCTAGATGATATCATTATAACTCTTTTCATGATCACGAGAAATTTGCGTTAATTTCCGCAATGTATTATCCCATTCCCGCAATGTTGCAAGTACCAATATGTTTGGAGGGATAAGTAAACAGGTTGAAAACATGAAGCAGATTGTGCAAAACTGGTTTTAGTTCTGGCCTGATTGGAATGAAAAATTCTAACTGATTCTAACATCTAGTATATACAACACAATACTACTAGCGCTCTACTGCTTCTTTACTATATTGAATAAATCTGAATAAACAGAGATAAACTCACCAATAATAGCATTGAATGAAATGACACACGTTTCTTGTACCATATATATCAACTTTGTTTTCTAGTTTATTTGTCTAAACTGGTTGTTCTTTTGCAGCATCCAAAATGGTTGCTTGTTTGTTTTATAGTATCAGCTCCTGGTTCTTTTTCTATGTGCAGTTGCAACAATCTATACGGTTGCTTGGCTTAATTTGAGCTCAGTTGAATGGGACGCTTAAAATCCGTCCTGTAGCTGTGTGAGTGCTTTATCAAACTATGTATGCGTCAACGTTGGAATACAATTATGTACACACAAAAACAAAACAAAAAACTGGTTTTATATTTTTCACTTATTTTTTAAGGAATTAGATTTTTAAGTTTGAATATCTAAAAATATTTAAAGGTATAACATTAAGCAACACAATATTTTTCACACAATTTCCTTTTAATATTCCTGTGAAATTGTGGCCATGTTTATATCTGTATGTCCTGAGTAAAGCGCTAGACTTTTTAGATTCGTTTGTTAAACAAATGAACTAATCGTAAACTTGCATTTAAAAGTTATTTAGTGCTTTATTACAAAAACGCAATATGAATAAAAAAAATATAAACTAAGGAGGCAGAACGACCAAATAGTAAAATACAACCCGCGTCTAAGTGTGAAAAAACCGAAAACTTAACTGAAAGCAGATATGGCAATAGAACAGTGTTGCATTGTTAGAATACTACTACAGCGTGTGTTACAGGCGATCCACACCATGGTGTAATTAACAAGGTGATCGTGACGTTTACTGATTTACCTTCGGTTGTCAAAAAATGTTGAGAAAGTAAGAAAAAAAGAGACAAGCTGCGGAAAAGTGTCAAATCGCTTGCACTCAAGAAAAAATTGTAATAGATTGTTTTGCAACTTTTGCTTGAAATTTACGAACAGCTGTTTTTGACAAACGTGGGTAAAATTTTTTTGAGATAAGCTAAAAATTCACGATCACCTTGTTAATTACACCATGATCCACACTAACAATATTGGATCTGATGATACATTTCATGACATCGATATCGTATGTGTACACCGCTCATTTCATGATAATGCTCATATCATGAAATTTATCTCTTGAAATTTTTCTTGAGATATATTTCATGAAATGAGCTGTCATTTTATGATACTTTTACTGAAATTTTTCTTGAGATATATTTCATGAAATGAGCTGTCATTTTATGATACTTTTCAGTAAAATATGTAAGTGTGCGAGTTATTAACAACCGTTCAATTGAATAAAAACTCTAAAAACAGTAACGTAGTGCAAAACTATAAAGCTTAAAAATGAAAAAAATAAAGATTGAGCGCAGCGAACCATTCGGTTTGACGTGATTTTCAAAATGAAATTCATGAGATGAAATTTCCATGATACAATTATACATGTTAGGATTGATAGTTTTTTCGTCTTGCGCTTACTGTCAAAAATAGTATAAATTAGAGAACGAAAAAAGATCTGGATATCATGAAATTCATGGCGTTCTCTTTTCTCGGCAAAAAATTCTGTCCTCTGAGAGTGCAGAATATTTTACATTTTGACCTGAACTCAAAAAACGTTGACCTGTTCTTAGTCCAGAAAAGATCAGATAAAATGCAACAATTTTTCAATGATTTCGTCTTGGCTGTACTGTTGCTTACTTTTGAGAACAATTTTTATATTTTTTTTTGTCAACCGTAAAAAAGATCAAACTTTAATGAAATGTCATAGATAACGTTTAATATTTTCCTAAAATGTCACTTTTTTTTTCATTCAGTTGGTAACATTTGAGGGCAGAATTTAAAACCGTCGATCTTGAGTGCAAAAATTCTGAATTTTTGTTACTTTCGAGGTCAACATTTTCGAGAAAAGAACTCGATTTAATTTACAAGTCAGATTTTTTTCGAGAAAAGAACACATAAAGGGCAGAATTCTCAAAGAGGGCAGAAAAAATATAGAATTTTTTCAAGAAAAGAAAACGTCATCAGCTTGACAGTTCGTATGTTATCAAATATTCCCACCAAGACAGGACTGACAAATCTCAAATACAACCACACGAATTTTGGTATCAACTAACACATTCACATAATACTTTACCAACAAGAGACGTTTGCAAAACAAGGAAACTGAAATTTAGATGGGTGCCAGACAGAGATGCCAGATCACACAGATAGTAAAAAAGTGTCAGTTTTGGCCCACCGCAACAACAATATCGACTGAAATTTTTCTATCAGCGCTGAGCGTCAGTTGACGGTCAGCATTTAGGGCTTCACAAATTTTACCACACTAATAGAATCAAACACAGTTCATGTACACGAAATAAGACTGGTTTCACGCAGACTGATCAGTGCAGTGTGTTTTTGAAGGATTGTCTGCTCACGCAGACTGAGCGCTACAGTGTATTTTGTGCCATTGACAACAATTACGACATCTGTCTAATTTTTTTTTACATGCGTTTCTTATGCATGTGAAAATGTCGCTGCCACACAGCAATATCTTATTTCTTATATGTTTTATTGAAATTTTGTTTTTACGTGGTGGGCTTCAAACCCAACGCACAACCCTTTAAGGCAGTGGAAGCCCGCTGCTCAGATTAGCCGTCAAACTAACGGTTGCCAGTTTGCCGTTTCTAGAGGACACCACGCAGAGGTTTGAGTCGACTTGAGACGAGTTCGACATGGATAATGCTGGCCTCACCAGGTTGAGGCAGTCAGACACGTTGCCATGTGAAGATCGCCCCCTTGACCCTCACACGTTGCCTTGTGAGGATCGTCCTCCTGGCTATCACCGCCCTCGCCGACACCAGTGGCACGACCAGGAGTGTCGCAACGCCACTGCAGAAAAAGACGCCGCCTACAAAACCACCCTGCCAAAGCCACCCTGAAATGCGTGAGTGCGAGAAAATTGAGATACATGGTGACAGGAACGAGGTCCGAAAATTTTTCGAAAAAATAAGACCGATGGCCTGGCCGATGGTTTTAAGACCGGGGCCTCTTCCTGCAAAGATGAAAATGGGAATCTAGTGACCGATATCCAGAGTACACTGCTGATGTGGAGGGAACACTTCTCTAGGCTTTTGAATGGTGTCGACGACAAGAATCCCGCCAATAGAGATGATATACCGGAAACCACAATTGTGGACGACAGCGTTGAAGTTCCGCTACCCGACCATAGTGAAGTCTTGAAAGCTATAGCTCGGCTTAAAAACAACAAAGCCGCAGGATCCGATGGCTTACCTGCTGAGCTCTTCAAGAATGGAGGCGAAGCTCTACTTAAATGCATTCATGAGCTTCTATGCTGAATATGGTCGGAAGAATGCATTCCAAACGATTGGAACCTCAGTGGGCTCTGCCCAATCCACAAGAAAAGCTATCCCACAATTTGCGCCAACAACTGTGGGATAAGCCTTCTTAATATCGCATATAAGGTCCTGTCAAGCGTATTATGTGAAAGACCTAAGCCCATCGTAAACCAGCTGATTGGACCTTATCAGTGTGGCTTCAGACCTGGAAAATCCTCCATAGACCAGATATTTACGCTACGACAAATCTTGGAGAAGACTCTAGAAAAACAAATCGACACACACCATCTTTTTGTCGATTACAAAGCCGCCTTCGACAGTCCAATAAGGAATCATCTTTACTCCACCATGTCTGAATTTGCTATTCCTGCAAAGCTCATCCGTCTTTGCAGAATGACACTGAGCAACACCAGCACTACAGCTAAGATCGGGAAGGACCTCACTCCTCCATTCGATACCAAACGAGGTTTCAGACAAGGTGATTCCTTATCGTGCGACTTTCTGAACCTAATGATGGAGAAGATCATCCGAGCTGCTGATTTGAGACGCAGTGGCACGATATTCTACAAAAGTATTATGCTGCTGGCGAATGCTGATGTTATCGATATAAGTGGCCATAATACGTGCGAAGTCAGCGCAGCAATCTCCAGGTTAGCGAAAGAGTCAAGTCGAATGGGTCTTGCAGTGAACGCAGATAAGACGAAATACCTAGTGTCAACAAATAAACAGTCCCAGCGTCTTGGAAACCACGTCACTGTTGACAACATCTCCTTCGAGGTTGTTAAGGACTTCGTCTACCTGGGATGAATTCTTCGTTCGTTTGGGCAGTGGAAACGCTCGGTGATATGGAAAGTTTTTTCAATTGAATTAATTTTTCTCTTCGGCCTTAGAGAGTAAATAAAGCTTCTTGATAACATGCACATTAGCTGCAGAGGCCGTGTGCTATTCGGAAACTTTTCACTCGGATGATGAAATTTTGACAGTCTGAAAGAGAATATTTGGCACTTGTGAGGTGAATATGATTGTCAAAAATTCATGTAGCCCCAGGGGCTAGTATAATTTTTGACAATCGGAAAGAGAATTTTTGACACAAGCAAAAATGAAAAAAAAAACACTTGTGAGTTTGTGAGTCGTAAAGCAGTTCAAAATTTCGTGTTTCCGATAGCATAGCAACCAGAATCCCTAATTTTCAATATATATCAACAATTTCGCAAATTAAATTAAATTCTTGTGCTAATGCACTACCAAAATCTAAGGCCGTGTGCTATTCGGAAACTTTTCACTCGGATGATGAAATTTTGACAGTCTGAAAGAGAATATTTGGCACTTGTGAGGTGAATATGACTGTCAAAAATTCATGTAGCCCCAGGGGCTAGTATAATTTTTGACAATCGGAAAGAGAATTTTTGACACAAGCAAAAATGAAAAAAAAAACACTTGTGAGTTTGTGAGTCGTAAAGAAGTTAAAAATTTTGTGTTTCCGACAGCATAGCAACCAGAATCCCTAATTTTCAATATATATCAACAATTTCACAAATTAAATAAAATTCTTGTGCTAATGCACTACCAAAATCTAACACGTCAACATTTCTAGTTGTCAAAATTTCATCGTCCTTTTGGCACAGCAAAAATTACAATTTTATTTCAACAGACAGAAATTGTATTCAACTCAGTAAATTCTCTCCTACCACGAGTGAAAAGTTTCCGAATAGCACACGGCCTAAAACGTCAACATTTCTAGTTGTCAAAATTTCATCGTCCTTTTGGCACAGCAAATATTACAATTTTATTTCAACAGACAGAAATTGTATTCAACTCAGTAAATTCTCTCCTACCACGAGTGAAAAGTTTCCGAATAGCACACGGCCAGAGACAATGAGAGTGGAAACTTCGGCAAAAAAAGGATAGCTGTATGTTAAAATGCAGTGTTAATGTGTTAGTAAATTTTCATGACAAACTCACCCCTCTCCCTATATTCACCGCTCTCCAGGGAAATTGGACGCTGGTGAAAATGCAATTTTTTCAGCGAAACCACCACCATACATCTAGGGAAAAACAAAAGTTACAATTTTTATTCAAACATTTTCATGCATAAAAAAATCAAAACTGAGTTTTTAAAACAAAAATAGAGTAGTTTTGAAAGAAACTGAATTATACTTTTCTGTTTACGACTGCACTTGTCAATAGAACAAGTGCTTTTTTTTTAAATTAAATTTTTTTCTATCAAAATTCTATGACGAGTTCTGTTATAAAAGCAAGTCCATATATTAGATTGACAATAGTCACATTTCTGTATTGACTAAATTTCTTTATCGACTTTTATTAACAATATTGTTACTCAGCTTGAAACAATTTTCTTTTAAATATGCAAGACTTTTTTGGGTGTAGTACCCATTTTTGACAACTATGAGGTAAACTCACATACACAATACGTGATTGCAAAAAAAAACTGAAGAACAAGCATTTTTATCTGTCAAAATCAACAGAATTCTCAATGGAAACGAAGTTTCCCATCTCATTATCTCTGTTAGCTCTGTATATAGTCATTATCTCTGTATAAAACTAGTAGGTCCACTTATCGATCAATTGTGTACAAACATTTTGTACAAGTACAACACAATTTTGATCATAAGAAGTTTGGTCATAGTCCTTTCAAATGCTGAAATGGCCAGTTTATTTTTTTATTTTTGTATATGTGAATGAAACAATCGCATGCTATATCCAGACTGTTAACACTTTCTTCAAGTCACGTCACATAGTCTGTTGTCGTCAATGTGCTTTGTGCATAATACATAAAAATAGAAGAAATAAAGAAAGTCTGAGGGCACCTTTAACATCATAAGTTATTGGCAACGTGAAGAATTGACATAAAAGTTTTTATTATCGCACGGTTGCTCTTTTCTTTTATAATTGTGTAATATACTCCTTTGAGTCCATTTTCTATTCAGAAAATAGTCATCTGTACAGTGCATTTAACGAGTAATTTTTTGGTTTCGCAATTGTGAACCTAATCGGAAAAACTCCTATTGTTTGTACGATTTTTGTGGAGTACGAGTAGTTCAGACATTTTTTCAATCTACACTAAAGATGTTCGCATTACGGGCTGCTGATAAAAACATTTTGCCATTTTTGAGCCAATTAAGTGAGTAATTTTAAACAACATAGTTTCAATAAAATCAAAAATATTAAGAAGTAAAATAAAGAAATGAAAAAATGTGAAATTAATTTTAAGTCGCGATAGCATTTTGGGATAAAAGTTAACATAACCTCAAAATGGAACTCGTTAAAAAAGTTACATAATTGTAAAGAATTGGTACTTATTAGGAAAAATTACGAGTTATTGCTAAAAAATAAGAACGACACTTTGTGTTGTAATCTAAATGCATAAATTCTAAAACATCTAAATGCATAAATTCATATTAATGCTACGGACTTACCGCCTGTTAACTTACTTGTTTTGTTATAAAAAACTGCAAGATTGTGTCTTTATTCGTTTACAGACATTTCTTTTTACTTTTAGGCCGCGGCTATGCAGCCAAAACCGCAGCTAAGGCTGGAATTGCCAATGGCAAGGTTTGTATTAAGTTTATAATTTGGCTGGTGTTGATGTAATATTTTATGTGTGTGTGTGTCAAAGGTTGTTGCTGTTATTGGTGCCGTCGTCGATGTGCAATTCGAAGATGTCTTGCCTCCAATTTTGAATGCTTTGGAAGTAGATAACCGTACTCCACGCTTGGTTTTGGAAGTTGCCCAACATTTGGGTGAAAACACAGTGCGCACTATTGCCATGGACGGTACTGAGGGTTTGGTACGTGGACAAAAGGTTTTCGATACTGGATTCCCTATTCGTATTCCTGTTGGTGCTGAAACTTTGGGACGTATCATCAACGTTATTGGTAATTACTTTTCCGTAAATCACGGAAAATATTAAGTATCTTTTTGCAGGTGAACCTATTGATGAGCGTGGTCCAATCGCTACCGACAAGACTGCTGCGATTCACGCTGAAGCGCCCGAATTTGTTGACATGTCTGTTGAGCAGGAGATTCTTGTTACTGGCATTAAGGTTGTAGATTTGTTGGCTCCATATGCCAAAGGTGGTAAGATTGGTTTGTTCGGCGGTGCTGGTGTCGGCAAAACTGTACTTATTATGGAGCTTATCAACAATGTTGCAAAAGCCCATGGTGGCTATTCAGTGTTTGCTGGTGTCGGTGAACGCACCCGCGAAGGAAATGATTTGTACAATGAAATGATTGAAGGTGGTGTCATCTCATTGACTGACAAAACCTCGAAGGTCGCACTAGTGTACGGTCAAATGAACGAGCCCCCAGGTGCCCGTGCTCGTGTTGCTCTAACTGGTCTCACTGTAGCCGAATATTTCCGTGATCAAGAAGGTCAAGATGTGTTATTGTTCATTGACAATATTTTCCGTTTCACACAAGCCGGTTCGGAAGTGTCTGCCCTTTTGGGTCGTATTCCATCCGCTGTCGGTTATCAGCCTACTTTGGCAACTGACATGGGTACTATGCAAGAACGTATTACTACTACCAAGAAGGGTTCCATCACTTCAGTGCAAGCTATTTATGTACCAGCTGATGATTTGACAGATCCTGCTCCGGCTACAACCTTTGCTCACTTGGACGCCACTACTGTGTTGTCACGTGCTATCGCTGAACTGGGCATTTACCCCGCTGTCGATCCTTTGGATTCTACATCCCGTATTATGGATCCAAACATTATTGGCCCAGTGCACTACAATGTAGCTCGTGGAGTACAGAAAATTCTGCAAGATTACAAGTCATTGCAGGATATTATTGCTATTTTGGGTATGGATGAATTGTCAGAAGAGGACAAATTGACAGTCGCACGTGCGCGAAAAATTCAACGTTTCCTGTCACAACCATTCCAAGTCGCTGAAGTATTCACTGGACACGCTGGAAAGTTAGTGCCACTTGAGGAAACCATCAAGGGTTTCACACAAATCTTGGCAGGTGAATACGATCATTTGCCTGAGGTTGCATTCTACATGGTTGGTCCCATCGAAGAAGTTGTAGAGAAGGCCGAACGTTTAGCAAAGGAAGCTTCTTAAGCGTTCCATTACATACACTCAAAGTAGGCAAAATTCTTATAAATCGAGCAATTGTCGCACGATGTTAAAAACGAAATTTCAAAACAAAAATAATATATAAATAAAATACTAATAAAAAGAACACAAAGAATAAAAATTATTTAATATTATGTGCTCTTTTTATGTTATATAACTTATAATTTTCAAATAGGTCGCAATCTACTATTCAGCGTGAGGTCAAGTTGTTTATTAAGGGAACAACAACAACAACTCTGCATAGAGTAGTCAAACAGCAGTGTAGACAGCTGATTACGTATGAAAGTAAAAATCATAGAACACGGAACAATTTCAAATAAATATTTTAATTGTGTCAAAATTACACAAGATATAAAATAAAAATTTCAAAATGCTGAGGTATCAAGGAGTAAAACGGATTCTACTGTAGTTTTCGCATAGCAAAAAATATGACTATTAATGGAGATAGGGCATAAATAAATCAATAAAAAACATAAAATATTTTTAAATTCAAAATATATTCTTTGTACGTGGAATTTTTGTTAATGTCTTAAAGAGAGGTTAGCCTATCACTATGTGAAAAAGAAAGGGGGGCAATATTGCTTACCCTATAGTGGTAAGCTATATTTGTGTACAAATGTGCTTAGAATTCGTGAATATTGATAAATTAATATGTAAGGTGGGAGTTGTAATTAAAAACAAAAAGCTCCTATTTATGTCCAAATAAGCAATAGATAGAAATATTTGAACTACGAAGAATTTCAGACGCTAGAGGGGTTGATAGTTTCCTGTATATAAATAAAACAAGTGCTCCATTTGAGGGATAGTATTTATTTTTCGCTTTGAATATTTTAATAGTATTCATTTTTTATCAATCGGAAATCGATCATAACATTAAATTCTCATTAAAATATGCATATTTATCAATACTCTTTTATAGTTTTTAACACTTGACTTTGTTGTAATTGGTTGAAATAATCTGTAAATTTATTGTGTTTGATCTATGTATCTTGAGTGAGTATGTTACACCGTTTTTACATTAGTTTGATTTCTTTTCAATTATTCAAAGTTTTCTTTTTAAATACTCAATTTTCTTACACATTATGTTTATTTTTTTTTAAAAGACGATCTGCTGATTTCAAGTTTTTGTTTTTGCAAATTCGATAGATACTGCTTGAAATGCTTTCATAGTTTTTTGCTTATTTTGAACATTTAAAATTTTCTTTCTTTAAAAAGTTTTAAAAAAATAATATATAAAATAATAATGTTTCTTATTCTATGAATTGCATGATTAAATATTTTAGTTAGAAGTATTAATAATGTTATTTCTCATATACTTTGTCATTCTTCACTCTGTCAAGAGTGGCAGTATGTGTGTCAGTAGTTTGGAATAAACACTTGGGCTTATTGAAAGGATAAAGGACCACTCTAAACGTACGAAAGCGATGTAATTGATTCTTTTGTAGTTATGCGTGATATGAAAATTCAAAGAATGTACAATCGCAGAACTTAAGGCTCAACCATAGGTCTGTTTCCGTACACACTTCAAATTGTTCTCCAAGAACCTTTGGCTTCCGTGTGCCAGCTGTTTGAAGCTGGAGTATCGTGCTCGAAGAAATTTTTCGAGTTTAGTTCCACGCATGGTATAATCATGGTGTAATTAACAAGGTGATCGTGACGTTTACTGATTTCCCTTCGGTTGTCAAAAAATGTTGAGAAATTAAGAAAAAAAGAGACAAGCTACGGAAAAGTGTCAAATCGCTTGAACTCAATAAAAAATTGTAATAGGTTGTTTTGCAACTTTTGCTTGAAATTTACGAACAGCTGTTTTTGACAAACGTGGGTAAAATTTTTTTGAGATAAGCTAAAAATTCACGATCACCTTGTTAATTACACCATGGGTATAATAATACAAGGTAGCATTGACAACTGCTTATTTTCTCTTTAACAGAAAACATCTCCTGTCAAAAACAGCTTTTTGTGAAAATGCATCTGCAGCTGCTGAGGTTGTTGTTTTTTTCACTTCAACGTTTTCAACATTGTTTGTGTTTTCAATGGCCGATTGTGTGCGCTCTCTTTTTGAGTATATTTTTTGACAGGAGATGTTTTCCCAAGCAACTGTCAATACCATGGTATAATAGTACAAGGCAGCATTGACAACTGCTTATTTTCTCTTCTACAAGAAAACATCTCCTGTCAAAAACAGCTTTTTGTGTAAATCAATCTGCAGCTGCTGTGTTTGTTGTTTTTTTCACTTCAACGTTTTCAACATTGTTTGTGTTTTCAATGGCGGATTTTGAGCGCTCTTTTTTTGAGTATATTTTTTGACAGGAGATGGTTTCCCAAGAAACTGTCAATGCTACCTTGTATTATTACACCATGTGTCAATACTACCTTGTATTATTATACCATGAGTTCCAGTAATAGAGAGAGATTTTGCCTGTTATTCTTCTCTCTCGTGCTGGTAAAATGTGCAAAGAAACGCTTTCGAGTAACTTCAAGTTAGACCCCTTTTACATTGGTCAAGACTTGATATCAAGTTTTTTTGACGTTCTCTTTTAAAGGGCTTACACATCGGCGAATCTGTTCGTCGAATAATATGGCGGCGCGAACGTGTGTGAGAAAGCTACCGTTCAAATTGAACGAACCTGTTCGTCACACAAGCCATTGATTTTTGTTGTTTTTTGTCATCATTTTCGGCAGCATCCCTTGTTCGACAGAGAAAATCAAAAATTTTTGTAAACACGGCCAACCGTGTGACAAACTGTCGAACATCGCTTCTTAACTAGCGAACTTGTGTGAACATGGCCGCCGTGTGACGAACAGATTCGCCGATGTGTAAGCCCTTTTAGACTTGACGAAACCTCTTACATTGGTCAAGAATTGAATTCTGGTGCAAAAGAGATGCGTTCTTTATTGCTTTAATATTTTAGTTCTTTGGTTCGCAGCCTTAAAATTTTCAGCTACAAAACACCATGGTGTAATAATAATAAGGTGTTAGTGAATTTTTGACAACACCAAGAATAGCTTTCTTTCTGTCAAAAAGTTGTGAGCGAAAAAGAGGAGCCGTTGATAGTTGTCAAATTGTGTTATTTGTTTGAGTTGCTAGATGATAATGTGTTATAGTTTTTATAGGTTATTGTGCGAAGAAAGTTTAAATAAATATTTAATTCAATTAATTGTGTCGTGTTGTGTTAACAAAAAGTTATTGCAGTTGTCTTTGCCCATTTGCCAAGTTCGCCAATTAATGGTTTTGTCATTTTATCGAAAACGTCCGCTGGAAGGTGCCACCAACATGATGGAAGGTGCCAGCTTTGGCCAGCATGCAAATTGTCTTGCATTCACATCGACTGCCTAAGAAAATATCGAATGCCATGAAAGAATGTTCAATACCTCAACTGATAATATCCATCAAAAGAAGTGGACATGGCATTGAGCTTCGACCGACTGCACGTTAGCTGATTTATTTTCATTCCAATTCACCATCAGCTGTTTTTGACAGGAGCGGGGCGAAAAAATTTATCATTTTGAGAGAGAAGTGTCAAATTCACTAACACCTTTTTATTATTACACCATGCAAAACACCAAACGCACGCAAGCAAACGAAAAATAATGTGAAGCACTTCGAAAAAACAGCGAAAAGCACAAAAGGAATACAAAAAATTGACGGGACAGCGTCAATGTTCTCTTACCCTTCCGTCGCTTCCGATGTGCGGCGAATTGCCTACAAACTCACAGACTTGAATTCAAGTCTTGATCAATGTAAAAGCGGTCTTACAATCTCGCCACTTTTGTTTTTAGTTGTTGTATGTAAGGACTACGGGAATTCCTTCTTGTGGGAAGAAAGATATTCAAACAGACTTAGGCCGCTGTTATACAGACGCTCATATGATCCAAGATCACGTCCTTTTTTACGCTCTTTTTTCGTTTGATGAGCTCTGTGATGAAAGTATGTTATACAGACGCTCATTTGATCCCTGAACACTAGTTACTTGCTACTTTTAATACTTTATGCAAAAAAGTATCACGAGCATGAGTATGGTAAGTGTTGCTATTAAGCAGGTTTCATTACTGCTTTCATGCATTTCGTACTAAAAGTGTACTATTTTCATGCGAAAACACAAATGTTGTGAATAATTGCACAGCGAAACCCTGTTTTGATCTCGTGATTCCATTTCATTTTGGAATCATTTGGTGACCAGTTTGAGCAAAATAAATTTCCTAGCTCACTCTCTCAAATTTCCCTTTTACATTGAAACAACAACAATGCGTGCCCGTGATGTGATCGTGAGCGTCTGTATAACAACGGCCTTAAGAGCATAATTTTTTAAAATGTGACAATAAAGTTGCGGAAAATATAAATTTCTTGTCCAAGCTGGTTGAGAGACAATTGAAAAAATGTCTACTCTATTTCACATTAAATGAATTGCGTTGTATTTGGTGTCAGTCGGTCTGTCATATTCAATTTTTTGCAATTAAATGGTTTTTAGTTTTCTCTATTTTAACAACATTCAAATTTGATATTGAATTTTTTTCTAGACTTAAATTGATCTAATTATTCTTTCTTTTTTGTCTGTTTTGTACATTTTATGAATAAAAAAAAAACGAAAAAACCAAAATATGCATGCATATTAATACTACCTTTGCTTACTATCTATTTATATATAACATATAGAATTTTCAACACCGGTTTCTTTTTTTTTCATTAATATTTCTGTAACTACTGCTAACATAATTTCAACACTGCGTTTTGTAAATATAGTCGGGGTTTTTTTTATATGTACATATGAATATGTATATAAAAATATATTTATCATATGTATGTCAACTTGTTTATTAAAATAATAAGTACATACATATGTATATTGCAATATATACATTTTTCGGTCAAACATATATATTTTTACTAGGGTATTTATTCTTATGTTATCAAACCAAACGACCGAAAAATGAGCAAAGAAAATCAATTTTTTAAATGTGCTCATTTTGGTTTTCATCACTATTTTACTTAAAGGCTTCAACTTAAGGGAGTTTAGTTATGTACACGAAAGCCTATTTGAAGTGCGCCTGTTTTCCCATCAGATGTTTTTGGCCACCTATTTTGCTTCCCATGGATTATCGGTGGATCTACTACTTTCAAGTACATTCATTCGGGTGTTACTTTAATGGACTCAGTTCGCTATTTCATCTACAGATAATAGCGGTATTGTAGCAAATCTTGCATTGTAGTTGCATTGATAGATGTTTGAAAATATGTACAATTTTGCAAGAAATCCTTTTACAATCTCACGCTTAAGCATAAAGGTGTGAATAGTTTTTTTTTAGTTATTTAGTAAGAAATTTTACTTGTTTTATAAAGTTAGAAAGTATTTTTTTCAGTAAGAAAACGCTCACTCCGTTGGCCTTTAACACTCATCTAACAGTATGAGAGAGATTCGGAACAGCAATGAAAAAACGTTGCATGTAATTATAGCTCCATGACTGTTAGTGCTACTGTAAATTTTATGGAAAGACAGGAAAGCTGAGGTTTTCGACCACGTGCTTAGAAAAAGAACTGTAATAAGGATTGGGACAAAGATCAGAAAAAAGTTTGGAAAAACCTTTAACAAGAAATTGGACAAGGAATAGACCAAGATTTTGGACACACTAAGAACAGGATTTAGTGCAAAGACTAGGAAAAGAAGTGGGACAAGTATTAGGAAAGGGATTCGAGCAAGGATAAGGTCAGGAATGTGTTTGGAAGAGAAGTAGGACAAATGTCAGAATGAGGACAGGTTTGGGAACAAAGGAAAGGATAGAAAAGAATTCGGACAGTCTGTAATTGTGGAAAATAACAAAATTTTCAACAAAGCATGTTATTTCACTCTAACAGTTAACAACGTTTTCCATGAAAATATATTTTCGGTTTGCTTTTATGTTTTGAAAATTGAAATACGAGAGATTCAACTTCTTGTTTTGATATTAGAGAGATTGTTTTTTGACATTATTTTACAAATTGGACGGATTTGCGAAATTATATTAATTCACCTCTTGTTTTATCCTCAAATTTTTTATTTGTATTTCAATAAGGCGCGATCTAGAATCTATCACGCGCTTAAATTATTTTTCAACAATCAAAAGTAATGGCACTTGCAGAGCAAAAATACATCAATTCCAAACGCTGTCATGAAATACTGTCAAGTTCTCAGCATAAATGTCATATTAAAGAAAACATCATGGTATAATAACATGGTATAATAGTTAATACCATGGTATAATAATACAAGGTAGCATTAACAGTTGCTTGGGAAATCATCTCCTGTCAAAAAATATACTCGAAAAGAGAGCGCTCACAGTCGACCATTGAAAACACAATGTTGAAAACGTTGAAGTGAAAAAAAAACAACAACTTCAGCAGCTGCAGATGTATTTTCACAAGCAGCTGTTTTTGACAGGAGATGTTTTCTTATAGAAGAGAAATTGAGCAGTTGTCAATGCTACCTTGTATTATTATACCATGAGAAAACATATTTAATATATATATTTTTTTTTTGTTTTGTAATGTTGTAAAAGAAAGAAAAGGGCCACAAGGATTGATAAAACAGTGTTGATCAAAATATTAATTTGATATTTTTGAGGCATTACATACAAAATAGTTTTTTTAAGGTTAAAGTTTTTCAAGGTCACCCAGAAATGTTTACTGTTTCAGTTTCGAATGTTGTTTCAAATGTTTTCAGATTATTTACTGAAATTATTATAAAGTTAGTATTAATTTTATTAATAGCGTTAAAATTAACTACGGCAGTAAATAATAAAAAATCATACTCCTAATTTTTGGAGTTCATGGTGGGGACGAGCTCACTGCCCTGACACTTCGATGGGCCTGAAGCATGCGCGGTCCCGTAAACGCAACATAATTAATTATTTTAGTTATGAAATTCGATTGATCAGTTATTTATTTATGCTGACCAATTATCAGCAGACAATTTTCTATTGAATTCAGGTATTATTTTTTACTAGTAAACCCGTATGGCGTTAAAACGCCAAAATGAGAAAAAAATCTAGTTTAAGATTGATTTGTTTTTATTATTAGAACTGTTCTCATTTTTTAACATATTTCTGTGTAAACTACCATTTGATGTTGCGAAACTTTCACTGTTAGTTGGGATGAGCCATGATACAATTATTATGGTATTATCAAAGATAACAAGATGGGAAACTTAAAAAACATAACCTCAAAAAAGGTTTGCATGTATTAGTGCGTCGAAAAATCAACCCTGAATTTTACTCTTGTTCTTCATCGGCCGCAAACTCTCGCAGAAATCACTTTGCAACCCCTGAAAATAATGCATATTATCTATTTATTATGATATAAATATTTAAGTTTAGTTGCAATAAAATGTTTGCAACCAAAACTGAGTACTAAGTCCCTTTATTTTAGTTTATACATGCATTTAAAGTTTGCCAATTTCTTCAGTTGTTGTATTTGTCAACATTTTTGAAAAATTTTAATTTTACACAAACCCCCGCTATCTTACACAAACCCCCGCTATTCGAGGTGAAATTTAAAAAAGGAACGCTCTTGTTCTTCTTCTGCATTTTTCTGCTGAAATTTCGTTTACAAACAAGAAAAATAATGTATGAATTGAGTGTTTGAATATATAAATATTTAAGTTATGTTACAGGAATCTGTTTAACACTCAAATAATTACATGCATTTTCTTATTTTAATCTTAATCGCCAAACAAAGTTTGCAAATTTTGCCACTTGTTGTATTTGTAAATAGCTTTTTATTTTCACCACGGCCGTTTTGTAAAAGTTCTGTTATTTTTCATCCTATCAGAGTTGTCAACTTTCATTGTTTTCTATGAAAATTTGCTTGGTTGGAATAAATATTATTTGGTACGAACTAGCATTTGTTTTATCTATAAAATTAATTTGTAAAACTGCTTTGATTATGTATTTGCGTAATATATTAATTTTAAAGTCATGATAAAGTCAGTCAAAAATATATTTCAAATTCAGGCTATGAATCAATTAAGTTTATCAGCTCATATATTTTGACTTCCGTAGACACAATTAATTTCCTATGATCATCGTTGTAGATTTATAAGAGAAATTTAGGCAAAGCTATCCTAAAAACGAAATAAAAATTAAAAACCTAATAAAAGGAAAAATTAAAAGCTATCCTAAAGAAGATAAATTGGCAACACTACTTCTAACCATTGCATGGAAAAAAAAAACATTTCATTCATAAATTCACCCAGCTGATATTATTAACCTTTACGTTACATGCACAAATTTTTTGCTCTTTGTAGGGAAATAATGTGGTTTTTTTATGTATAAAATCTTATTGAACATGAAGCTAAAGCACAAAAATAAATATTTTTAGCATATATAAGAATATTTAGAGAACTTTAGATATTTTTGTATTCGTTATAAAGCCAATCAATAATAAACGTGTTGGAAGGGTTAAGGAACATAACCCGAAACTGACATATTCACCTCACTATTTGTGGTGAAATGGTTTCTCTCGTATGTGTGTTTACTTTTTGCAATTTTTAGATTCCCCACAGAAGTTTCCCATCTTGTTATCTTTGGGTATTATTATACCATGGGATGAGCTGCATACTATTTTCTTTACTAAAAATTTTTACGACATCAAAAGAGTGGTTTCGTCTTAATGTCAAATATTATTAGCCGTGGGCGAATTCTTGGGCTTGCAACTTTGCAATTTCTCAACGATTGTCTTAGGCTCTTATTAATAGTCATGAAAAATAACAGGGACCGGAACTTGAAAACCTTGCATTTTATTTGCAAAAAAAATGTTTCCGATGGGCTGAGCTTAAATTTTGGTATAAGAATTCGCTGACCAATGCTTGCACCGGATAGTAAAATGCATTCGACAGTATAATTGTAAGGATTAAAAATCTGTAGTTGGATTCTATTGATAAGTCCTTTCACTGTATTAAGATTCCTCATCAGCATAACAATTGCATCTGGTTTGAGCGTTAAGTGATGTCACGAAAGACCACTTACCTACTTTAGTGCTATAAAGGAACTCCGTTGGGAAGTTTATTTGTGCGGCACCTCATCAGAAACGATTGTGCAAATGCTTTTATACAAAACTTCTAGATAAGATAATAGTTCAATTACTAACAAATTCATTTTGAAACCATACTTTGTCTGTTGGTGCAAGAATAGCGTTTTCTTGAATGGTATCCCTGTTTATATCGTTTTGTAGATCATCTATATATATAAAAAAGGAGCTTATGTTTGTAACTATGCAATAGACTCCTAAACTATTCATCCGATTAGCATAAAAATTTGTGTATAGAAGTTTTTTGGTACGGTGCGTGTTTGTGGGCTATCAATTTTGATCTACCTTGAACACTAGAGGGCGGTGTAGTACAAATTTTTTACAAAACTGCCTAAAACTCACAAACCGCTTAATTGGGATGAAAAGTGGTTTACAGTGGTTTTCATAAACGTTGAATATTTTTTTGCTATCTCTTTTGACGTATCTTGAACACCAGAGGGCGCTGTAGTACACATTTTTTGCAAAACCACCTAAAACTCCCAAACCGCTCATGTGTTTAGAATGAAAATTGGTATATAGTAGTTTTCAAATACAATGAGTCTTTTAGCACTATATTCTTTGATCCACCTTGGACACCAGATGGTGCTGTAGTACAAATTTTTTGCAAAATCGCATATTTTTAGTTGTTTTCTTAGGTTACATATACAAATATTTACAAAATATAAAATATTTCTTGAATTTAGTAAAATGAAAAAATTTCCGTTATTTTGACATCAAAAACATGAACATATCTTGAAAACTATGAAAAATTTTACTACAACGATATATTTAATGCAACATCGTGCTCAAAAATGAGAAAAACACAATCAAAAATTTAATATTGTGACTTTCGATTCAAATATCTCCGCTGCTTTTTTTCTTAGTAAAAAAAATTATCTTAGTATCTCTTACCAATCAAAAGTTATAGCCAATAATCTTTATCCAAAATATAAATACAAAAAGCAAAACGCTGTCTGGCTGGAAAATGACTTAGCCGATAGGGCTGAAATTTTGGCAGAACATTTTTTTGAAGTACGAGATGGCTTAAATTTATGTCACACCCTCTTTTACCGCCCACACATCAATAAAAATGCTATATTTCCTACGGTTTTCGTCAATTGGGCTACATTTTGGTAATTTAGTCTGTATGCTTACTGTCGGCAACTGTACTAAAACTGGGTAATGTCCATCTACTAGAAAACTGGGATGAGCATTATATAAGAGGGCGTGGCTCCGCCCATACAGTTTATATGTATTATCGAATAGCTTTGAAAGTAAAAGTAGCAATACTTACATACAAACTCAAAATGGAGTTACTATTTGGTGATCTCCTGCTACTGGGAAACTGTAACGGGCAGTGGAAAATTACAGTGGTGTCAAACTATGAGTCTAAGAAAAGTTTTGAATACACCTATTATGTTCCCATATAGTTGCAGGGTGCAGCAACGCGCGCCGGGAAAAGACTAGTCATTAATAAAATCAATCCACAATCCGTGATCCAAAAGGAGCTGATCAAGAATTAATTGTCCGGTACTATCTCTACGTAGTGTGTCACAGCTAACTTGGCGCAAATAACTTAAAAATTCCTTTTCGCCTTTGTCTAATCACATGTTTTTTCAAGCTTCATTGTTTTCACGTAAGATCACAATTTCCCATTGATACAACGTGTCCAAAATAAGAGATTCACCAGAAAATACAAAAACTTTTCAAAAAACAGTTTACGAATGTCTGGTAATATCGCGAAACATACGATCAATTACAAAGTCTTAAGCAATCAATAAAATGTTTATCTGTAAAAACATTTTTGGTTATATTTTTAACAGAAAATATTCGCTTTTGTTTTTTGAAAAAGTCACTTTGTGTGGGAGGTGGGCGTGGTTTTCACTCAATTTGGTTGAATTCCATACACATAGTACACGTTATATATCAAAGTTCATATGCAAAATTTCAAGTCTATACATTAATTTTGGTGGATTTTAGAGAAATTTTACCTTTTTGATAAAGTCACTTTGTATGGGAGGTTGGTGTGGTTTTCATCCGATTTGGTTGAATTTCATACTTAGAGTGTATTTTGAACATCAAAACTCATATGTAAAATTGCAAGTCCATATATTCATTTTTGTCGAATTCTAAGAGATTTTACAGTTTTGATAAAGTCACTTTGTATGGGAAGTAGGCGTGGTTTTCATCCGATTTGGCTCATTTACGAACTTGACCTTCATTTTTTTAGATAAAAGCTTTAATATTGAATTTCGCGATGATAGGTTTAAAATTATGGCTGTAATCGTGATCACAGACAGACGGACAGACAGACGGTAATGGCTAAATCAACTCGGGTGGTGATGCTGATCAAGAATATATATACTTTTCTATATACTTTTCTATACCTACCTACCTCCTTATGGGCGTTACAAACGGAGTGACAAAATTAATATACCCCCATTTACGTTTTTTAAACGTGGGGGTATAAATATCACATACTTTTAGGCATCCCATAGAAAAATTACTTTCTTTGCAGAAGATTGTTTTGCTTGTTTTGTTTAAACACACAATACTTTAGAAAAAGTAAGACCCTATTGCACATCTGCAGACCTAGGCCTTTCTATTGATACCTCATTTATGAAAATCGCATTTACGGTATAGATTTGATGGTCATCACAAAAAAGCACTTGCGTAATAATAATATAGACTAGTAGCCCCGTATGGCGTTAAAACGCCAAAATGCGCTCACAATATCTTCGTTGTGAGGCTTAATAGCACATCTATTCTTTCATTTACTAAAATTTACAGTAACACTTCTCCTGAGCGAGTTATAATGCAACGATACTAAATTTCTGTTCGATAAGCTACAATCTTCATGACCTGACCTTCCGTGCGTAGAATTGGGCTTATCACCTAATACAGATGTCTCAAGAAGAGGTATGGGAAGTTTGAATAAGCTGTGCAAAGTACGCCCTCCTTCAACTGAGCTGGCGGCGATGCCAGTAAAGGCTCCTGGAATAGCGATTTTGCATGAACTTGCTATTTTGTGGCTGGCGTGTCAATATAAAATATATTTGTACGTTTTTCGCTTCGCTCAACTGCTTTAATAATATAATAGTATGAAATTGGAAAATTTGAGAAAAAATGTATCACATAGTTTTAGGCATTAAATAGAAAGCTGAAATCTTCGTAGAAGATTGTTTTAGTTTTTTTTGTTTTAATACACAATTTTTAAGAAAAAGTAAGACCTTATTGCACATCTACAGAGCAAGACCTTTCTATTGATACCCTCTTTATAAAAATCGCATTTACGGTATAGATTTGATGGTCATCACAAAAAAAGCGCTTGCGTAATAATAATATAGATTTTATTGATGATGAGGGGCTAAGATTTCTGGGTGACCTTGAAAAACTTTAACAGCGAATAAAAAATTTTATATCGCTGACCAATTAATGAAACTAATTGACTTTTTATGACAATTTTTTGACCTTTTAAATGATGTTATTGGTCAGTCAAAATTATATGTATGAGGTGCTACCATCGCGGACCTAACTATTTTAAAACTTAATAGCATGCAGGTATCGAAAATAAATGTTATTTTTCAAACTTTAATGAAAATATCAAGGTTACAGGCACTGGAAAATAATGTTAAATATATGGTCGTATTTCTTGTTTCATTCACTTATTCAAATCATATTACTAATTCAATTTCACCAAATTGTTGGAAGTAAATTTTTTATAGGCCCGAAAGAACCCTCCCTCATATACGAATATTTTGTTTTAAGTAAATCTTTTTAGTTTATGTACACAAGTGATTGAATCGTCCTTTTTGAATAGATCTTTTCATCAGAACGTATCATAAATATACTGCTCAATATGAATCCGTGAGTGAAAAGTAAAATTTATTGATGTTCTAAAGCGTTATAAATAATAAGAATTTTATCAAAAACTTATTGAAGTTTTTGCCTATTTCATTAATTTGTTAAAAATGTTTTAGTTTTGTCACAAAACTTTTTTATAGTGTACTTTGTTTCGAGTGAATATACTGTTAAAGTCGTATTTAATAGTAACAAGCCTATTTTCTTACCAAATAAATAAAGTTAAAATGCAAGACTATGTATAGTTAATATCAAAGGATAAAATTTTTTTTTCTCCAAAACTGTACATACTGTTTATAAATTTAATGAGCTTTGCCAAATTTTTTAATATTTTTATTTTTAATTTATTAAAATATCCCTTTATACTTGCTGCCCCATTTTAAAAGACATGTCAGCTTAATTTCTTAAGTAAATTTATTTGAATAATTGTTTCTGTTTCAGTTTTCGTGTTTGATAATTTTTATCTAAAGAAAGCAATTTTATATATATTTAGGCCATATTCGATCAATTTTTCGAGTGAAGATAGGTTCTTCGCTCCTCTCGAATAGCATACCATTTATTGTTAGTCAGACATGGCAAAATTGTTCGTTGGGAATGATGGTAACAGGTGACAGATCAAATAGTTTATGTTTTGTGTTTCTTCATTGATATAGTAACATGTTTAACTCCCCAAAGCGGACTAACAAGTAGCCGTTTAAGCAGTTCTGAAGTTCAATTTATTACTAAAATTATTCTAATAGAATATGGTTATATTTAATCTTGCAGCAATCGAACTTGGCATTTCTTCTATGCACATAAATACTAGCAATGTAACTATTATAAATTGAAAACATAATTTTTCTACATGTTAACATGGTATGTACATTATATGTTTAAACATACTGTTTTTAGTTTATAAAGCTTAATTTGTAAATATTTATAAATAAAGCTCGGATCGAGCATATCTTGTTGAAATCACATAAAAGTAGCCATCTAAGTAAATTCATACATGGCCACTGGTTTTTTCTTCTCTCATTCAATATAGTCCAGTTTGAAAGGTAAAACTAAAAACAGATTATTTATTTCAGTTTATCAACTTGTTTTCAATCTGGAATATATTGAAGGTATACATTATTATTTCAAGTTCAGATGTGGACTTAACAGAGTAGACTTTAAAAATTCAAACATAAAACAATAAAAATCGAAAATATTTTGGTTTTTATTACTTAAGATGCAAAACATATGCGGGAGGACATCAACACGCAGTTTTAGTACGCTTTGCGTTACATCACAATATAAGTGGTATATTTATTATAAATATCGATCTTATTTTTTAATATATATAAAATTAAAGTATTTGATATACTCGCAAACAAACTGTTGCAACTGAAAGAAGAATAAGTTGTCATTCAGCCACGATTACTTAAAGCGTTGTCGTGGAGTTTCTTTCAGCTGCAATGTTATTTTTATTTGTTTTTCCTAGTGCAAAAGCAACAGCAACAACATTAGAAATTCGACACCATACATACTTGTAGATACTTGATGTTTACAAAGATGAATGCATGGTGATCATGTGCTAGTTTGAAATAAATAAGAGGATATCCAAACTGACGGTAGATGGTCATATAAGTGCTTGTACAATCATTGACTGTACGGAACGAAGGCACAAGCTATAAATGTAGTAGTTTTCTTAAGTAACTTTTTTATTAATCCGTGATTATCTTAGAAAACCCCTTTGTGTAGCGGAGTTTATTGAGTCCAACTATCGAGGTTGTGTACGTAACTTTTAATTGCAATTTGAAATTAATATTTAAAATTTATTTTCTTGAATTAACATAAGCATTTTAAACTTTGTTCGTGTTTATGTTTGATTAATTGGTTGAAAATGAAATTGAGTCACAAATATTATTTCTGTCTTTTTGCCATTTGATATTTATATTTAACCATATATATTGTTTTTCAACTTTGCTTAACAATATCCTAAAATTTCAATGTTTGCTTTTATTATTACAATAACAATTTATATAGATATATTAAATTTTTATTTACACTACCAGTTATACATTTTTATAGTTGTACAATTTTCTTTTTTATTTAAACAGCATTAAGTATTTTTGAAAATCCTTAAAAAAATAGTTAAAATTTCATTTTTAAGGGTTACAGATTTCAAATAAAACTAATCTATTTTTATTTGATTTATTTGATGATAAAATTAATAAGTAATCTACTGAAAATTCATAATGACGTTGTTTATTAGGTAGATGTAAATTCAAATAAATTTAGCCCTACAAAATGTAGCCAACAACCTATGCAACTTGGTGAAAACAGTTAATTGGACCGTTAATTTATTTGCTTTATAAAACATGCTGACTAAAACTGCTCAAAAATCAACAAAATTGTATCACATTGTTAGCGAACTTGTATAAGGAAAAAAACTAAAACTTAATTTCTCATAATGCCATTAAATAAGCAGACTGGTAATGGTTTAATTTAAAGTAATAAAGTTGGGTCATCGAAAAAAAAAAACAACAAAACAAAGAATAACACATTGTCTCAATCTGAAAACTGAATTTCGCGAAAAGTGTGGTTACTGATAACAAAGTAAAATGAGTTACATTTGGATTTTCGAGATAAAAACATTTTGCATTTTTTTTACTTGAAGATTTACATTTAGATTGCTTGAAGCCTTCGCTATGAGCAAAGCATGTTTTTTAATCCACATATAACTACATAACTTTTAAGGCAAGTGATTTCCTTCATGGTAAAAATGAAAGTTCATGTAAATAATGAATTTAAACCAAAACTGAAAGTGATATGAGGATCTACAGAATATAACTGTATTTTACTCTTTCTAGACAAGTGAAAACTTTTTGATCGTATAAGAATTAGTATAGCCTTTTTAGAGTACGCAGCAGATATTACAAAGAAGAGTTATTTATCCTGCAATCAAAAATTTAAAAATGAAGTGTTTCAATATAAACGGATATATGCTTTTGACTCAATTGCTCACAAAGACATTTCAAGTTGATGATTATGAACTAAAAAAAAAGCAGAAAATTACATTTAATTTTGCAGAGATAATATAAAATTAGTACGCTGCGGATATTTATTGCATAAATTCTATACTAACCTGCTGATCAATTAAATGAAAAAAAAAAATTGATAAGTGGGGTTTCTACAAAAAGAATTTAAAGTTAATTTTTATTGTCCATAATGATCTATTATGATGAAGGCGTGCAGTGTGCTGCTTTAAATGTACTTATAACATGTTGATATAAAGTAATAAGTTTATTTAAATTTCAGAATTTATAAATAAAATTTTACTAAATATTTTTCTTAATTTGTTTTCTATTCTATTATTGCACTATATTTTTGAAAGCGTAACAATTTTGTACGAAAGTATCAAGTTGGAAAAATACGAGTGTGACTAAAAATGTTTTTTCAAGGTTTTGCCAGGGGCCCTACCCTGTATTGCGATGCGAAAAAGTAAAACCGCAAAAGAGCGTAATCGGTACTCCGTAATGCGAGAATCGCGGATATTTGGATGCGCATCGCATTTCATTTTCGCAACGCATTGATTTACGCATCGCAATACGGAGTAGGGCCCCAGAGTTCCTTGATAAGATTCAATTTTTAAAAGGAGATTGCTATTTAATACTTCAAAGTAAAATCGTTGTTGTGCAAGCAAAGATAAATCATAAGTCAATTTAATTGTTTGTTGTGTAAAAGCTTTCCTTTTCATAAATTACAATCGAAAACAATTCAGAACACTGAAAATTAGTTAAGGAGTATACTATCATAAATTGTTGTTACTGTTGCCGTTACATTTTTTCATTTGGCTTTATTTTAAATGTGCTATTATGACATGTAGGTTGCTTATTGTTATAATTCAGAAGGTACGCAATAATTTGCATTACACTGGCATTTGCCATTAAATAATAGCAAAACCCAAAACTAGAATACTTTAAAGCATCAATGTCATAATAGCATTTATGCACTATTCAAAACCTTTAAGCAAAAGCATAAAATGCTGCATATTAACATTAAATAATAGTTCTGCAAATTCATTTACTAATTTTTTTTTGATTTTATAAATCATCTCATTTTTCACAAGATTTATCTCGTTAACAGCAATTTTTCTATTTAACTTAATAATTATCTTTACTTTTACTTTTTGCTATATCATTTTAAATGTCATTTCTTATTTATTTTAAAGCAATTCAAACCCAAATTCATATTCTTAAACATAACTAACAGAGATGAGCGATTTTTCATACCATGTAATTTTTCCAAAACTTTATCTATCTTGTTTTATGATTTGTTCTAGATCTTAGTTCATGCTTAATTTTTAAATTGACTGAACTTGTAAAGGAGTTGAATTATGCCTTAGAAAACTAAATGTAACATAGTCAAATTCCAAGCATCGTTTCCGACCTGTTTACGGGACTTTATAGACAACTTAGAGTGAAACCTTGACAAATCTTCATCATTCAAAAACTTTTAATGTTCGTGGTCAGGGTCTTACAACAATTTTAATTGAATTTAAGTCGTCAACTGATTTTGTGTCAGTAACTGCTTGAAGAAATAAAAAACTGGGGAAGAACCTCAATGTCACATTTTGTGTGTGCACTATTGGAGTAAATTGCGTTTTTGAATAATCACAATTTGATGGATGGATTTGTCCATGAGCAGAATATTAATGTTATCATTTCTAATGAATGACAGATACACAAATCTATCTGCAGAGCTTAACCTGCATATGCTAGTTTTTGACTCCATATATTTTTTTTTTAAGTTCTTACACAGCTGTTCGTATATACTTTCATTATTATTATTCAATGCGCATCTAAGTTAAGTTCAGAAAAAATATTCAGCGTGCTTAATAACTACTAACACATTGTTTCATAACATATAACATGCTGCAGCATAAATTTTTGTTTCAGTTTGGAAATCAAATATTGGCTATTGCAATGCTGCATTAAAAACATGTATGGACCAAGTAACATTAATGTTATTATTTTAAACATTTCTGGTAATTATGCTTTGGTAGCTTTCATTTGATTAAAATAATATATAATTTGCAAATTACATTATAGATCATTATGACTTTTCAACATTTTCACTTTCGAAGGCAAAGTTTGGTATATATTAAATACTAGCTGATCACACTACGCTATGCTAATATTATATTTCAGTAAATAAAAACAAATATAATCGCCCATCAGTAAACCAAAACATGGTAATACTTAACACAAATTTAACAGTATTGACAAAACTTGCAAATAGTTTGTTATAATAATAATATATAAAAACAATAATTTTAGAGTTAAGAAATAACATTTGTAAAAATTTTTTATATAACCTAATAAATAAATATTTACTTCAACATTACTATTAAAATTTAACTTGAAATTAATTCAATTTTAAATAAATTTAATGTCTTATTTCAAACTGTTTGAAGTTGTTTGAATGTTGCTATCGGCAGTGATTGACGCAGAATCGGACGATTTTTTCATTTTATCGCAATAATCATTTAAAATATCACGAAAGCGAGTCCAGCATTTTTCAGGCACTGTAATAGCAGTACGAAAGTTACTTTTTACCTATTTGGAGTAACGAAAGTCATCAATATTATTTGAGTATAAGACAGATCATTAAAGATTGTTTCGTGGTAGAAAAAACAATATACCTCGCTTATTCGCATGTAAATTCCACGATTATTTTGTCCAATGTCAAAGTAGAAGTTCTTGTTATCGACTTTCATGTGACGTTCTTCTGGTAACTCTCCTTTAAACCTAGGATAGTTGGATAGAGTGTAAATATTCATTGAACTTGTGGTTAAGACCAAAAATAACATTTTTTGGACCTACCCGCCATCATTGGTGCCAAACTCTTCAAGTAAATCGGTCAAAGCATCACGAAATTCTATCATGCCTTGTGCAGGTATGGCAATTTGTGACCTCGGTCCACCTCTGGTAATTGTCTGAGAAACCTTTGAACGAAATTTATTAGAACTCGATTACAAAATTATTAAATACGTTGCTAATATTTGTTTTTTAATACAATTTAATATAATTACGTTCTGAAGTCCGCAAAAGCAACACCGACTTTAAGTTCATGAAGAAAACATGTGAGTATAATGCCATTTTAGTTAAAGTTACATTAAAATTAAAGCACAAACTTGATAGGCTTATATTTGAAAACGAATGAGCAAGAAGGAAAAGTCGCAGTAACGATTAACTTAGTGTATTTAGTTAATTTTTATTCTTGAGAAAAAGCTTTAATTTGAAAATGAGATTAGGTGTGAGAGTCAGTGTGTCATTTGGTTGAACGCTTTGACTTTTCAACCCAATGATGGAGAAGATCATTCGAGCTGCTGATCTAAGACGTCGTTGCACGATAAATCGTAAGTAAGTAGAAATTTATTTTTGCGAGGGGTTTAACTCATTTCTTCAACATGAAAATAGTGCTGCCAAAAGTCATCATATTTTAGTTTGGAAGTTAATGGTGTCCATACTCCAGTAATGCAAACGAGCCAGAAGTAGTTTGCACGTTTTAAAAGTGGTGCTTTTGACGTGGATGATAAGGAATGACCTGCACAGTCGAAAAAGTTCAAATATGAAGAATTGGATGCATTGCTCAACGAATACCTAAGTCTAATACTTTAAAAACTGTCTGAATCGTTGACTTGGAAACGCCTTTAAGCCAGGGGAAGGAAAGAAAAGCATTTTTGCATTTCAATGCCGCGGGGTGACTGTATTTTGCCGTTATTTAGTAAAGCATTTGATAAACTACCGATTAAATTAGCTACTTTTTTATTTAAACTCAAGGCAATAGGATTTCCATAATATTTAGCGAGTTGAATTTTTTGTGGAATCAGATGTTCCCTAAGTTAGCAAAGATTTCGGTTTATTTCAGCGATGTAAGTTTTTGAGTTATGGCTTCAAATGAGTTAATGATAAGAAAGTGCGAAAAAGCTAAAATGAGCTTTTAATATTAATGCGCTTAAAAAACACACACCCTCAAAAAACGGCCACGAGAATTTTCTTTTAGGTCCAAGTAATATCGTCTGTTGTCCTTGACCATCATTTCAGATTTAAGTTTTCCATCCTCTGGCACATTGTCGGGATTTGGTGGCCCTGCAAACAAGTAACAGATTAATTTAATAAAACAAATGATTTTATTCCTTACCAAGTGAGGCATAATAATCACTGAATGTGGATAAGTGATCTCTGAACTCGGCTGCGGTGGATAAGGCCAAATAAACTTGACTTCGTCTGCCATCTGCACCAATCTTTAAAACATAAAAGCATACGATTATAAAAAATGGTAAAATGTTGATGGAGGGGAATTATTCGATATTTGACGCAACGGCAATTAAAATGAAAATAACAGGTACTGATGAAACAGCAACTTCAAATTTACCATTGAACAATATAAAAAGCTTGACTGTTGAAACATAATTCGAGAGCGAAATATAAAACTGTTTCGAAAATTGGTTCGAACAAATGCAAAAGTGTATTTATCTTCTTGGAGGATAGTTTGAAACACAATAGAAGCATTTTCACTGTTTAATCACTGCGTTTTCATTGTCAGGCTTTAAAGTCTTAAGGCAACCCTCGTAACTGTCTTGGCTTTAGACCTGGACATTAAAAGGATTGAATGAGTAATGGCATCTGAAAAATAATTGATACACGCATCGCTGCAAAACGAAGAAGGGATGAGGCTATGACGGAGCAGCGCGACAACAAAGCAGTTCAAAAATAAAGAAATCTCTTTAAGAAATTACTAAATGCCACAGATGTCCTAAATAATAAATTCATAAAACTTTTGCATTTCAAACATCAACAGCAAGTTAAAACTTTTTTATATTCTAACGAAATTGTAAGCCGAAATTCCAACGACTGATTTATTTTTGAAAAAACCACATTCGCATTTCGTTGGCACATATAGAAAAAACCACATTCGCACATATAGAAAAGGCGTAACTCCATTTTTTGTTACCTTACAGGAGAAGAAAAAAATTGAATAAAATCTGGAAAACTTTGGTTATAAAAACGTTTTAGGTAAAATAGGTAACATTAAAATAGGTAACAACAACAACAAAAACCCGCATTGATTTTTTTAAGGAAGGTGCATATGAGAGTGGTCTACCAGAATATATTGAAAATGCGATTTCGATAAAAAACGAGATACGTCTTTTCTATATTAAGCCATCGATTTATTATTCTCACCTCCGCTACTTTTATAAAACGTCCTCGCCGATTTTGTTTAACATCTAAATAAAATCGTTTGGATTGTATTTGGAGCATCTTTGTGGCTAATTCCTGTTCCACTTGCCCTTGTGGACCTAAAAAAAAAACATAAAATAAAAAAACAATACTTTAAAAACTTAAAGAAAACAGTTACCTTTCGCATCGAAGTCATTCCTACTAGTGCTCTCCATGCCACCCACATTGTATTCTGAAAAATAAACGCAAGATTTTCATTTGTAAAAAAAACATTTTTTGCGCATTATCATCTTAATGTAAAAGGATCGTTTCCTTTCAGTGAAATTCAGAATGGATCAGAATGAAATTCTTAGTACGTAAACAAAAAATTTTGTAGCAAGCTTTTACCTGTGTTAACGTCAAAATATTCACATAAAACTGTTATCGATGGAAAGGTATTTTCGAGTAGATTTGCGGAATATGTTTGCGAATTGCGATTATTTCGATATATTTCGCGATTTGCGAAATATATTTTTATTCGAATATGTTGTCATTAAGATAGGAAAAACTAAGGAAATTTTAAGACCTTTTTTTCCTCAATGGGACAATGAGAAACAACAACAAAATACATACCGACACAGCTCTGTTCAACATCGTTGCTGTAGCATACACAAGGAAGAGTAGAATGCGAGAGTGATTTAGACACTTCAACAGAGCTGTATCCATTTGCTCAGGTAAAAAAAAAACGTTTTTGATATGGTCGAATTTAATAGTATTTTACTTTATTAAGAGGATAAAATAAATTTTTCTTGAATTTCGTTATTAGCTGAACACAATACCGCTTTGGGTCGGTCGTGATTTCAACTTACATAAAGCTTTTCAATTTAAACGTATCTTTTGCACAAATCACAGCATTTATAACGCATGAAGATTCAATTTTACTCAATCAAATTCAATTCAAACTAAAAAATATTGTAATAAAATCACAAACAGTCCTTTTTCAGACATACTGACGTATTTTATAAGGTATATTCACGAATTTTTTGATGAAATGAAATAATGAAAATAGTAAAAAATGTAAAATAAAGAGCAGAGTTACTACAACGCCAGAAAATGAAGTGAACTGTATTTCTCCTTTTGCGAAAAGCTTCAAATGCGGCAATTAAAAAACACATGAGGTTTCTTAAAATGTTTTATGTGTACTGAGGGCAAAAATATTTTCAATATAAAATCAAAAAGTAGCAGATCAAATCAATTTGTGAAGCATGTCAATATTTGATCGATAAGTATTTAATGGTAATTTGACACATTTCACCTTTTTATTAATTGATATTTGGTAACAAAATGAAATTTGCTATGAAATTTCTACTTATTATTTTCTTTGTAAAAAAAGTTTTGGAAAACTCATATGTTTGGTTTTTTTCATAAAATAAAATTTAATTAACATACAAAAGCGAAAAAAAAGAATTGATATTTTACTGCTTAGAACTTATAGTTCAATCAATGTTTTTGATTTAGTTTTAGGCAAAAATTATTATTGTTGCACAACTTCTTCAAGAATATTTAAAAAAATTTTCAAAACAGTCCACACTTCTTCAAATAAACTTATCGACCGATTTTCATTGTTTTTTTTTTTTATAAATTACAATGTACTTCCACACATCTTTTACCAGAATTCTTTATCTATTTTAATTCTATTTTTTGTTTGCTATTCTAGTCTGTAAGAATTTATAGTTCATAGACTCAATAAATAAATTGCGAGTAAGCGAGTGACATTGATCAGATATTATTTATGCGAATATTAGCTGTGAAATTATCAACAACATTGTTGTTGTATCATATGAATCGATATTAAGTTCAAATATTATCAAAACATGAATTATTTTTACATTTAGTCAATACTTACTTGTGCCCGCAATACCTTCGTCACCGCTTCCCAAATCAGACATCGTTTTATTTCTAAGTTCCGCTCCTGCTTATGATTGCTTAATCGCTAAGTTGTTGAACGTGTTGATTGAGTGTTGTTGCTTGGGTAAGTTGGAGACCGACAGGAGCTACTGCTTTTCTATAAACCGGACACCTTCTTCAAAACACCTACCAGCAGCGGTTAAAAAAGGGACTCAGCTTACACGAAACAAACCACGGACTAATGAAGATGAAAATAGTTTCGTTATTAATTTAAAACAATGATTCGTCTTTGGCCAGCTGTTCACTTTTCACTGTAGATTTTTATTAAAAATTTCTTTTTTTCAACTTTTGTTTTTATCTTTATTTTCTCCACTTTCTGCAGAATTTTTTATTTTACTGGAGCAGTTTCCTCTCTTCTGGTTTCGTGATGTTTTTCATGCATAAATTTTGCTATTTTTGGTGTTTTTGCTCCTGGTTAATAATTGTTGCTTTGGCAATAACTTTGAATTGTTGTGGTTAGAAATCACTGATTAACTTGATGTGTACGCTGTCGAAGTTAGGATATAATATGCAAGAAGTGAATCTACGAGTATATTGATATGTTTCTATCAAAACGTTTTATTTTTGAAAATTTTTTTAATTATTACCTTTATTTGCATGGTAGTCACAGAATTGAACGTGTTTGACCGATTTCACATCATTTCGTTATTAATGAATTGCATTTAATACTAGGCTGTACTTTTTTTAATTGTTGCTGTTTTGTTGTTATTCTTGTTGTTGTTGTTGTTATTAGCAAGGACCTGCAGTAGGTCAATGTATGGGCATTCGCAGAATTGTAGAAGCATGCGTTGACTATTGAAGGATTTGGAATTTTTTAAAGTTTTTCCCTCGTTGTTTTTTATTCGTTCTTTATCAAATTCTTGTAAGAGCCAAAGTGCATAGATATACTACATGGTATATTTTATGATTATAAGTATGTACTTATATACACGTCTCTTTGTTTTGAGAAACTACGTCAAACGCACGTCACACACATTCGCACTCTGCACTAACACATGCACCTCGCAGGACTGTCGCTGTAACTTGAAAACACAATAAATGGATATAAACTAGCGTACACAACTGCATACACTGTATGCAAAATTTGTATGTTTTTCGAATTAATGCTTAAAATGAAAACATTTCTAAAACTCACAATAAAAAAAATCAACCAGCTGGGCTAAACAGCTGATTTGCAGTTATTTTAATTTTGCTTGTTACTTTTCATTCGTGTCTTTTAACTCGTTAGTGTTTCTTAATTCACAGCGTATCTTTATTTATCTTAATATTTTAACTTATATTATTACTGGTTATTGATCATTCTACCTCTTATCTAATGGTTTTGTAGCCATTTGGCTCCTTAGGTGTAAACAATTTTCATCATTATGTAGTTAAAGCTTTCATTCAGAAGTTGTTGTCGGTTGTGCTCACTTCTTCTCAAATATCTTTCAATAACACACGAGAGAGTTAAAGTTCAACCATAGGCTTTAAGTCGCTAAAATACCGACTTAAATTTGTTTGTTTATTTTATATTTTTTTCTTGTTGCTTATTTTTATTACTTTATTACTCATTTCGATGAAACAGATATCAGAAGTGTATGTATTACTTTATTAGTAATGAAAATGGTAAGAATCAGCTTTTTTTTTTATATGAAATTTTGGATAGAAATCACAGTTATGCTAATAACTAATAAATAACTTTTATTCGTTTCTAAAAAAAAAAAAAAATAAATAAATAACTGGTCATTTCGGGTCTTGAAAGGACTTGGACCTAGCTTCTTATGATCAATTGTGTTGTGCGTGTTATTAAGTTTGTACACAATTGACCGAGAACTGGGCCTACAGGTTTAACGCCGACTCCAAACGGCGATGAACGGAATGTTCTTGTTCTCAAGAAGCTTTACATGGCATTTTGATTACTCTCTGAGGTTTGCCATTGTCTGCAGAGAGGTGGATGCCGTACAGTAAAATCATTTTAATTCAAATCATTTTCTGTCGCTGCTGGGATTCGAAGCCGGGTCTCCAGGTTCGTTGACATAGAGGCTACGCACTTTAACAAACTACGCCACGGACCCCACGATTGGTTAAAATTGGTTATTCGTTTCTAGTCCTTTTATTAAAAACGATAGCCAGCATAAACGGATAGCCATCAGGAATTCGTAGTAGAATTGATCGCAAATTCTCTTTAATGCTGAAATGAAAACTCCATTTCAAACAGAAGTTAATTTCGAAATATATATTGCACCTGTATACAGATAGGGCTAACAATTTGAATAAGTAGTCTAAAATAACTTTGTACTTTTATACTAATTCCTTCGTACAATCTAACGATTGGTTTATATCACTTAAAGCGACCTGGAGGTGGCATAATTTATTTAAAAAGAAAAAATACGGCATACAATACGTGAGCGTTTGCGTGTTTTTTTATTTTTGAAAAAATAAAATTTTAATGTTTTTAAAAGTTCTTTAATAATTTTTGGTCGACATTTAACACCACATGAAGTAATGTTTAATGTGTTTTTTTTTTCAACTTTTTACCAAATTCGTCAGAATTCCTTATTTCGATATAATTATCACACCTAGAGTAGATTCCTCAACTTTTCACTTTTAATTATAAACATTTATGCGTTAAAACTTTCTTTAAGAAGTAAACATCAAGAAACCACATTCATCAACTATGTATTTAAATTACTGGCTTTTGGAGTTATATTAAAAATTTTTTATAGCAATAAATGCGAAATTTTAAAACTAATTGCTTTGAAATTAGATTCGGAATGCTTAAACATCATAAACATAACAGAAATACTTTGTTCCACTGTAAAATGTGGACCTCTTGAATTTTGTTTTTAAATTATACAATTCAGTTTAAAGTTACCGCCAATAATATCGGGTATATCTTAAAAAAGATTTAATGTAGTCAGCTCACAGCCCAGTGACTTTTTTCCCTGTATATGTCGGGATGCTGAACCAATTGGAGGCAACCGAAAAGCTTACTTCTTGTGTTTTGGTGTTTTGAAAACTCATTAGAGCGTCGTTCTCCCAGTTCAGTAAGTTTTTTTATTGGAAAAATATAAAATGTTTCTTGTGTTTAATAAATCTATGGACTACGTTATAAATAAACATAAGCTAGGATTTAATTTATTTTACTTCGATATAAATCTGAATCTATCTAAGCTCTTTTCAGGGATCCGCTTGAGGAACATTTGCTTTAAATCTCAACTTAAAATGGGTCAAAACTATTTACACCCGAACTCGAATTCAGCTTAAACCAGCAGGATGCATATAAGGCGTTTGGAGAAAGGTGCGTGATTTATAATTGTTGATATCTTCTGTTTATTGCCTGCTGTTATTACCTGCTGCTTGCTGCCAAGGTAGATCTCAGGGAAACGCGACTTTTAAACGTCGTTGCATCGTCGACGCAGCAACGCAGAGAGTCGAGTGCAAACAAGGCGAGAGAGATAGCGACGATTCGGTTTTGATTATACTTCGCTTAATTTCGTAGTTTTGTTTATTGGTTCTTGGGGATGGTGGGGAATTGATTTTAAAGCAAACCAAAAGAATACGAAGAGCGAAAAAAACTTTGAAGGTTACACGCAACGTAATGCATTATATATACGAATCGGTTTTCTTTACATATTTTGTTCTATATTATTTTTTCCTAGCACTAATTAGAATGCATCAATTTCATCAATTTGCTTTCATTCGGTACGTTAATTGATCTTGCAATTTGTTGGTTGTCTCATTACGGTAATTCCTTGTCACATAAATATTTTTTACGATGGCCCACAAACACTCACGAAATTCGATTTTAATTTACTTCGGTAACTTAGTTTATCGACTTAATAAAATCAAATTCAGTTCCAAGAAATAATTTTAGTAAATCTGCTTTACATTGAAAACAATGATTGATTATTCATTTTACAACAAATATACCAAAAACGACTAACCATTCAACAAACTAACCAGGCTAACTGGCAATGATCAAGATAGCAACAGTGCTGGAACTGTCAAAATCACAAGCACTATTTGGTTAAGTACGGCACAGGCAGAAATGATGTATTAAAAGCATATCATTTGTCAGTAGCGCAATTGTTATTTTTCTTTATTACAGGGGTATTCACGATCCGGAGCTCTTTGTAGAGCTCTTGTGCAAAAGAGCAAAAAAGCGCAATAAATTGTGAACACACCCCACACAAAGGCCTAGCAATTGAAGTTAACTTCAGTCCGCTTTGAAAGTTAGTGATGTGAAATTATGATATGAAAGAAGTTAATACCTAGAAGTGTACACAATAGGTGCGTTATTTTGGCATCGCTATATACGCTTAACAATATTTTCTCATACAAAAAATGCTTAGCTAACGCTGCGGCCACACGTGCAAGTAATCACTTGCAAGTAGAGAATACATATTAACTTCGAAAAAATTCGAAAATTGCTGCAAGTTGGTTTAGCGACCACATGTGCAAGTGCAAGTTCATTTACAAAATGTCATCGAACGCAAAGGTTCTCGCTACAATTGTAGTATTGCGAGAGCTGGAAAAGCTACAAAATGAAAAAAATTAAGAAAACAAGTTACCAGTGTGCTTGTTGTATTAAATTGTGAAAAATCTGAGTAAAATCTCCAAAAGATTAACAAAAACAACACTCTTGTCCCCTTTTTTGACATTTACTTGCAGCAAGTGTCAAAATCCACTGTCTCTGAAAATTCGTTGATAGTAGCGCTGCAAGTCGGCTGCAAGTGCGAAATTGCGAGTGTGTTAGTAAAATTATTTGAATGTATATAGTTTTTCGAACTTGCACTTGCAGGTGTGGCCGCCGTGTAAGACAGAATAAGGCCCCTATTAGGTACGACAACTCAACTTAAGTTGACGTGACTTAAGACACCTCAACTGAACTTTTTTGCCATATTACGCATAACATACATTTTCAGTTGAGCTGTGGTGTAAAATTGCTGTTTCTATTGGAGCATGATTACACCGAAATTTTGACACTTTCGTTGAAATGAATCAGCTGTTCGCATTAATTTCAATTTTTGTGTATATGTATTTTATTCACAAGTAATAAAGCACGGAAATAATAGTATAGAGTCATAGAGTGGCAAGACATTTTGCTGTAATGCCAGCAGTCTGAGTTCAATCCTCGCATGTGACAAAGAATAAAATTTTCTCGCTTTGCTTTTATCTGTTTTTTTTTTTTAACACAGCGCTCCTTGGACTAACACATAAAAGAGCTTTTTTAACTATTGGTTGAAGTGCTTTTTAAACGATTTTTTTAGTTGCATTTACATAAGAAGCGCATAACAAAATGTGTATAAAAATATGAGCTCCACAACTCTGAACTCTGAAAAGCGCATTCTCAAAGTAAGCGCATAAAATGAGCTATTTCTACTAAAATAATATATACATGATATGGATAATAATACATATATGCATATACATAACATATGTATTTATACTTTATTTTACTCACGTATTTTTATCCATTTTCACTCAATTAACAAAAAATAATAAACAAATAAAAAGTTTGTATGAAAAAGACGCTATACAACTAGCTCAAAGCATATGTAAGTTTTTAACAGTTTTTACACTCGACACAGAGTTGCATTGTTAAACATAATACCTCAAAATATACATACACATCTCTGAGATACATACTTGTCAGTCGATAGACACGTATGTACCTCAAATGTGTAATAGACAATACAAATTTACAAATTACACACTCAACTTAAGTTGAGTTGTCGTACCTAATAGGGGCCTAATTATAGCCGCTTAGCTCATAGTCGCCGATAGAAACACTATTGCCAGGTCAAGAAAATGATAGTCTATGTAATTTATTGGCATCACTTTTTGAAAAACAACCATGTTTGCGTCACATAAAATAAAAAAAAATCACTATCAAAAGTAACCAAAGCAGCAAATAATAAATTTTATTCTATTTGCACAGAATGGCCAACAATGAGTGGTAAGATATCATTAAACTTATACGGCAATATTGCTAGTACAAAAAATGCAATTTTTATATATTCTAGCAGTAAACGCAAGAAATGGAGCCGTGAGGAGACCTTAGGATTCCTTAAATGCTACATGGCCAGAAAGGACGAATTCAAGTAAATAAAGATTGCAAATAAATAAAAAAAAAAAAAATAAAAAAAAAAGCATACCAGAAAGAAAAAATTTGCATATTCCAATATTCTGGAGGATATGATAGCACAAGGAGTAACGGTAAGCACTCAAATGTTAAAATATTTAAGCAAAAAAATGTTTATCAATTTGTGCTTATTAATAATTTTAAGCACACTATTTAAATAAAGTGGAAGTGAATCGGCTAAACTAAAACAAGCTCTGTTAATTAGTAAAAAATAAAATATTTATCGTTTAAAAAAAATTGCAAAAATTATATTTACGTATAGATAAATCAAGTTTCAGTGTATTGAAACAAAAGATTTAATAAAAAAACATAATTTTGGTCCACAAAAACGAAAATTAAAATTTAACTAACTGCAATGGCTGAGTGCCCTAAATGCAGGAGAACTATCAGAGGCGAAACAGGCATAATATGTGCAGGAATATGTGGCAAAGTTTATCATTTCGTGGATAAGTGTTCAGGTCTTGACCAATATTCATCGAAAGTTTTCGAAGCAAATCCCTTTGTGAGGTTCATGTGTGATGATTGCATTCAATATATCCACAATGTAGACTTTGCGTTAAAAGAGATTTAAGATGGTGTCAACAAAAACAAAAACAACTTAGCTAAATATAAGGACGAATTTAATGTGTCATTAAAACAAAATTAAGATGAAATTAAACAACTATAAGAAGCAATTGAACACAGATATGAAGAAAGATTAAAAAAAATAGACACGGCACAAAAAATATGCGAAAAAAAATGTAAATGAAATTAAGAACTTATCCGGCATCGTTAATGATTTTAAAAATAAAAACAAAGACATTTATAACACAATTGAAGAAAGCAACGTAAAGATATGTAATGAAATAAAGAATGTGATAAAAGAAACAAGTGATAAGCAAAGCCAAGGTATATTCAACAAGCAAAACAAATTGTCATTTGCTGATACTGTTCATGATACAATTACCAGGTAGTATTATTCGCTGAAAATCAGCTGTGGAAAAACTGTCAATATGGGCGTATAGTGTCAAAATATAGCGAGTAGGTGCAAACAATGTCGCTTATTGTATTATTGCAAATGAAAATAGCGCAATTTTTGTAACAATTTTTCATATTTTTGAAATGAAAACTTTTTTTAACGGGTTGATCACTTTTTGGTGTAACATCATGTTGCTTACATCAAGAACGAATTTGTTTCTATATGTTTCAAGCGTGATACATACATACAAACATACAGTTGTACATACTTTTATATTATAAAACTGTGTACAACTATATACTAACTTTTCTAACAATTTATTGGTGTTGTTGGGTTTTGTTGTTATTGTTGATACAGTCTTCAAATAATTTTTAAGGTTTACATGAGGGAGTCTTAATAAAATCAAGATGAATACTTCAATTTAATCATTTCATTATATTTGTATTAAATATAAAAACAAAGCAAAACCTAAACAGAGCTTTAATTTCGTCATTAATCATTTCCTTCTAAATATTTAAAATGATTGGTTTAAGCATAAAAAACAACAATATCCCCTTTTACTTCTTGCTGTGATTGCAATACTGCTATTTGACACTATATGCCCAAAGCAACGAGTAAAAGTAGCGATTAATACTACCTGGTAATTACAAAGAACTAAAATATAAGGAAGTGGTGTTGTCTACACATACAGTGTACGTGAACTGTGGCCGATTCGTAAATTGAGCGAGCGAGACAGAGTGTGTTTTTTGACATTTATGAGCATTCGTCATTTATGAGCGTTTGCTTGTAAACAGCCTTCTCAGTAAAAAAAAAAAAATTTTCGCGCCAATTTGATGCGACCACAGTTGTCAAAACGCAAACACTGCTTCAGGGGCGCATTATTTTTTCACTCTTTAATGCACTTATGGGGCGCTTTTGTCTTCAGCAAAGTTTATGATACATAATTGTTATTTTTGATTGTTTTCAGATTTCCGCATATTGTGGACCTCAAATTATATTATATATTATATTATATTATCTTATATTATATTATATTATATTATATTATATTATATTATATTACATTATATTATATTATATTATTATTTCCCAATAAAATATCGGTAACGCACCAAATTATGTGCCTCAAAGGTGGTGTGGAAATACAATAAAAACAAAACTATATTATCATATTTTATAATAATTTAACTATTTTTATATAATATAATTAAATTAGCTCCAAAATCAGTAAATTTAACCCAGAATCTATTGTATATGTGATTCCAATTAGAAACTGTTTGGACCTTCTTTAACGATCTAACCGAATATGGCCCTCAGTAAATGTTTCTGCATTGCAATACAATTTTATTTTAATTTATTAGGTCTTTAATTATCAAACGTTTTATTAATACCGTATAACTCTAAACACCTGTTTTATATGTTATTCGAAACAGAAACAAATTGAGCCTTCTTCTTCGATGCAACTGAATACGGCCCTTTGGGAATGTTTATGTATTTGTGTCAACCAACACGAATAAGAAAAATACCACACTTTTGGGCAATAACATCACTTCCTTATATCTTAGTTCTTTGGGTAATTATATCATGATACTGTTAAAAAAAAAAAACAGTGTTGCCAGATTTTAAAAAACAAGTGCCATTAATAATAAAACGTAAAGAGAAACAAGAAATAAGAAAAACAAAAGAGGACTTAACCCGCATCCATCGTTTGGCACGATTACGATTTCCGTGGCCCCAAGATTTGAATATGCAGTTTTGGAAATCTCATTGAAAAAATAAGATTCACCGAAGGATTTATGAATATATCGATTAGTTATTGAGTTATCGGTTTTTTAAAAAAATTTTTACTAAAAGAAGTCTTAATGTAAATTCGACTATATCTATGGTAATATTTGACCGATCAGGATAATTTGGGTATCATTCGATAAAAAACTTAAATATCTTCAAAATAATTTATAAAAAAAAAATTTGGTACTTAATCTAATTACACTATAGATGGTTTTTCGGCATGATATATATTTTTTTTTTCATAATACCGTTATTTTCTTCAAAAAGTACGTAATAAAAGTAAGTTGAACATAACATATGGTAATAGCTGAAACATTAACCTTTCGTTTGGTGTATAATGTGTTATACTTGTTTCCCCTATTTCAACCATTATTCTCATTTTTATATTGTTACTAGATTAAACAGAACAATCATACGGTTTTTATTTTGCTTTTCAAACTTACAATTTTGATGTACTGTTGATAAGCATCAACAACTTTCATCGTCATCACGAAGCACAGAAGAATCGCAAGCACATCGCACACCTATATTAAATCAAAACGAATATTCGAATCATATTAATTATGATTCGCATCGTGTTCTTTTTAAATAATATATACGGATTCTCATTTTATTTCACAAAAAAGAAAAAACAAAAAAAAAAAAAAACACAGAATAATTGTGCAATTTGTAAAAGGCAGAGCCACTTTTTTTTATAAAAATTAGTAAAAATATCAATATGTTCTTCAGAATACAACAAACAACCTTTGATAAAAGTCCATCTAGCTTCTTTTACAGAAAAAGTACATTTTGTAAAAGGCAGAACCACTAAAAAAAAAAATTTCAATAACTCAAAAAAAAAAGTTAGGAAAAATATCAATATGTACTTCAGAATACAAGAAACAATCTTTGATTATAGTCTATCTGGCCCCTTTTATAGGAAAAATACGTTATGTAAAAGGCAGAACCACTAAAAAAAATATTCAATAACTCAAAATACATCGAAAATTTTATGAAGATCTTTCTTGCACCATTTTCAGTATAAATGCACAATTTATAAAGCAAATCAAATATATTCAGCCCAATTATGAAACATTTTCCTATGCTATATGATTGTACTGATCAACCTAAAATATAAAATAACAGCGAAAATCGATCAAAATAAAAGAAAAAGTATAACATGTTGTATACCAAACAAAATTTTAATATTTCAGCTTTCAACTAATTATATCTTTATTTGATCTTTGTAACGCATTTTTAAGAGAAAATAACGGTTTTATGCAAAAATAAAACATATTACATAACAAAATATTGTTTTTTTTTTCATTTCATATTAAAAACATTTTAAATATCGTTCGGATGACACCTAAATCATTCAGATCGGACAAATATTAGCAAAGATATAACCGAATTTAAATATTGGTTCCGTTGAGTAAACATTTTTTTGAAAAATCGATATATCGATAACTAATCGAAATAACGATAAATCCATCGGCGAATCTTATTTTCTCAAAGAGTACTTCAAAACTGCATACTCAAATCGAGGGGCCACGGAAATCGTAATCTCCCCCATCGTTTGCATCAAATTGATGCAAATTCTTGAAACATATTCATATATTAAAAACAAATATGCATATTTAAATTCAGAATTTTGGCTACCTTCCTAAAATATCAAAATAAACAAGTAAGCAGTTCTACAGTTAGAGGTAGTCTTATACTTATCGCGCTAGAATAGTTAATAAATTGAAAATATTCCAATGAATAATATTGTCTTTTTGTATCTGCACCAAATTGCACAAAATGCACAACGTACTTTTCGTTTCTAGAAATTTCCGATGGATGCCGGTTAAACAACAAGGTAGATCCTGTTAACCTTAATATAACAAAAATTGAAAACAGAAGCAATGGAACAATTGTAATACAAAGTGAAAATGATGAGGGAAGGGAAAAAATTAAAAATGCTATTGAAAATAAAATGAGTGATACATACGAGATAAAAGCGCCAAATGAAAATGATATGTCAGTAATAATAACAGATATGTCATTTAAATATACAGAAAAAGAATTAATAGACAAAATTAAGAGATAAAACCAACAATTGCAAGAGCATGAAATGAAAATAGTAAAATCTTATGAATTTAAAAGAAATAATAAAGTGATTTATAATGTTAAAATTAAAGTAGATAAAGAAACATACAAAAAGATTAAAAGGGCTTACACATCGGCGAATCTGTTCGTCACACGGCAGCCATGTTCACACAAGTTCGCTAGTTAAGAAGCGATGTTCGACAGTTTGACACACGGTTGGCCGTGTTTACAAAAATTTTTGATTATCTCTGTCGAACAAGGGATGCTGCCGAAAATGATGACAAAAAACAACAAAAATCAATGGCTTGTGTGACGAACAGGTTCGTTCAATTTGAACGCTAGTTTCACACACGTTCGCGCCGCCATATTGTCCGACGAACAGATTCGCTGATGTGTAAGCCCTTTAAAGCAGCACAAAAATTAAATATTGGGTGGGAAAAATGTAGAATATTTGATGGGACAGATATAATTCAATGCTTTAAATGCCAAGGATATAATCAAAGGCGGGCGAATGTAAAAATGAAGAAACATGTTATAGGTGCCACGGAAACCACAAATCAAAGGAATGCAAAAAAGAGATAATTAATAAATGTGTAAACCGTATAAGAACAAATAACAAGCTAAATATGGGACTTGACGAAAACCATGTCTCGTCGAATAAAGAATGTCCCGTGTATTTAAATAGTCTAAATATGAAAAATAAGAGGTTGGGGTTAATAGTTTAACAATTACAGGAGATACATGGTATTTACATAAATGTGTGTGGGTTAGTGAATAATTTCAACCAATTGGAAATAAATGTTGATGAACAAAACCAAGACTTTATAATTCTAACAGAGACCCATTTAACAAAAGACATAGATGAACGAGAAATACAACTACAAGACTATGATCAATATAATACACACTCTAATTCAAACCGGACAGGAGGAATAATCATTTATTTTAAAAAACTATGGACCGTCACAAAAATTGGTGAGAAGATTTCTGACTCAAATTATAAGATAAGTGCATATATGGCTAAACTTGGAAAAATCCAAATGGTAATTATGGCGGTGTATAGATCACCAAGTAGTAGTGAAACAGAATTCTGCGCAGTTTTTGAACAAATAATCGAAGATATATTAGAAACGAACAGTGATATAATAATAGCTGGTGATTTCAACATAGACTGGAGCAAAGAACATACATACAAAACTAGATTAGAAGGTATTTTACATGATAATGGATTAAAACAAATAGTAAACGAATATACTAGAATCGCGCAAAACTCGTGAACTATAATAGACTATGTAATAACAAATAATGGTAACATATCTACGAACAACAATAGTGACAGTAAAATAGCAGATCATGAAGCAATAGATATAAAAATCAAATATATAAATAAAAATCAAAACCAAATCACTAAAAAAGAAATTGAAATATTTAAATACAAAAAATATCTTTTCAATAAAGGACTCGGTGCAATAATAAAATATAATGAAAATGATTACGTAAATAATAGCGTTAATATAATGGACAATTGCCTTGAAAATACAATTAAGAAATTTACGCGCAAAAAAACAATCAATTCAAGAAATGATATAAACAAATGGTTCAACGAAAACTTAAAAGTGAAAAAATAATAAATACCAAATTGCTAAATCTGAAAACACGGAAAATGCATGGAATAATTATAAAGTAGTAAGAAATATATACAAAAATAAAATTGAAATCGAAAAAAATAAATATGTTAATAACAAAATCAATAATGCTAAAGAAAAAGAAATGTGGAAAGAAATAAAAGACTTAGTATTAAAAACGAACGCAAATGTGATAAAAAATGTAATATTTAATGATAAGGAATATACGAATAACTATCAAATCGCCACCCAATTTAATAAATATTTTATCGATAGTATTATAGTAATAAGAGATACAATAGAAAACGTTCATTATACAAACAAAATACCTGTGATAACAACAAGATTTAAATTTCGTGCAATATCTTTATTAGAACTAAAAAAAAATATGTAAGTGTTTAAAAGACAAACCGGACTTCAACAAAGTATCAATCAAAATAATATTAGATAACTGGAACACTATCGGTAAGAATATACTTAACATTGTGAATAAATCCTTCGAAACTGGTGTATTCCCTGAAAATTGGAAGTATTCAATGGTAACACCGATAGAGAAAATAGCTAAAACAAATAGATGTGAGGAGTTCCGCCCAATAAACACCTGAAAACATGCGAAAAAATTATAGAAAAAATTGCTAAAGAACAGTTGGAAAATTATATGGAAGAAAATAATATATTTTCAAAATATCAATCGAGTTTCAGAAAAAAATACTCATGTGAAACAACAGTTAATTATGTAATAAATAGATGGAAATTTCGAGATAGGAAAACTAAGATAATGGCAATTTTCTTGGACCTTAAAAGAGCATTCGAGACAATTGATAGAGAGTTGTTGATTCAAAAACTTTATATGTATGGTATTAGAGAAAATGAATTAATGTGGTTTAAATCGTATCTAACAAACAGAAAACAAATAACAAAAGTTAACGGCGTTAAATCGGATTAAATTGATAATGAATATGGTCCCACAAGGATCAATATTAGGGGCACTATTGTTTATAATATACATAAATGATATGCCAAATATTTTAAATAAATGTGAAATAGTTTTATATGCTGATGACACAATAATTTATGCGAAAGGAGATACAAAGGAACAATGTAAAGATAATTTAATACATGATATCAACAACGTAAACAATTGGCTTAAAATGAACAAATTAAGACTAAATGAATGTAAAACTAAAATAATGGAAATAAACATGAATATTAATGTAATTTTTAAAATTAATAATGAAGTAATTGAAAAAGTTAATCAGACAAAATATGTAGGTTTCATAATCGATAAAGACTTAAAATTTAAACAACACGTTGAATACATATGTAAAAAAATTGGCAAAAAAATTGGTTTTTTAAAACGGGTGCGTAATAAAATATCGGTAATAACGGCAATAAATATGAACAACACAATAAAAAAACCACATTTTGAATTTGGCTCAACGATTCTATATACTTGCTGCACAACAACACAATTAGAAAGACTTCAAAAACTACAAAATAAATCTATGCGTTCAATACTAAAGTGTAACAGATATACTCCGGTACAAATAATAATTGATACATTAAAATGGTTTAATATAAAACAAAGACTGGAAATAAATACTCTGAATTTTATTCAAAAAATGAAAATGGGAAAGGCTCCGGAATAATTATAAAAAAAAATAAATAAATAACTGGCCATTTCAGCCCTTGAAAGGACTTTGACCTAGCTTCTTATGATCAATTGTGTTGTGCGTTAAGTTTGTACACAATTGACCGACAACAGGACCTACATGCTTAACGCTGACTCCGAACGGCGCTGAACGGAATGTTCTCGTTCTCAAGAAGCTTTACATGGCATTTTGATTACTCTCTGAGGTTTGCCATTGTCTGCAGAGAGGTGGCGGCCGTACAGAAAAACTTCTTTAATTCACATAATTTTCTGTCGCTGCTGGGGTTCGATCCTGGGTCTCCAGGTTCGTTGACATACCGGCCACGCCGGAATATTTAATCGATCAATTAAACTACGTGGGAGAAATACAGCCATATAACCCAAGAAATACAGAAAATTTCAGACTACAAAGGGTGACATCAACAGCAATGCAAAGATCGCTTTTTTTCAAAGGACTTAAAGTTTACAATGCGCTACCTAATTATGTCAAGTTAGAAAGAAATACAAACGTTTTTAAGAGAAATATTGCACGAATTGTAAAAAATAAAAAAAATAATAACACCATTCTAGAGATTGTATAAATGATTGTTAACGATAATCCTAATACCTGCGACACATTGGTTTAAACTCGTTTAAGTGTTTTTTCTCGTTTAAATATCTGCTTAACTATGTTTAAAATTCGTTTAGTCAAAACTAGTTTCCGAAACTCGTTTATCGCAGTTAAACGAGTTATAGCTATAGTATAGTATATAGATTTTGACATCCCTCTTTCTACACTTTCTTTGAGAACTATAGCGCTCTCACTCGAGCAAACGCTCTGAAATTTACGATTATAGTGTTGTTAATGATCGTTATTTTTATAAACTAGTAAACAAAAATATTGAGTGTGTCATCCCCAATGGTTATATTTTAAAATACAAAAGATAATCAAGGAAACCTATGCCAATGTGTCGCAGGTATAAGTCAAATTAAAAGTATTAAATAAATACTACTACTTCTACTCAAAAATAATAATGTTCAATATTTGACAGTAACACGCAATGCTGCCAAGTTCTGAAGAAAAAAGTTAAGCGAAATATTAAGCGCCGATGAGCGTTTTTTTGGACAAGCGTATATAGCGATGCCAAAAAAACACACCTGATATACCATTACTATTTGTTTGCTGTCAAAAATTCAAAAAATGAACTCAAGAGCTCAAGCGCACTACAAAAGAACTACAGGGTATCGCCAGTGCGCTTGAGCAAAAAAGAACAATTTTGACAGCACGTGTATTTTGTTATTGTAGAGCTTTTTTTTGTTTCACTGTTGCTCTTTTGCAAAAGAGCTCTACAAAGAGCTCCTGATCATGAATACCCATATTGTCTCTGAGCAATAAAAATGCTAAAAAGTACGAGAACGCTTTTTAGTAAAAACTTGCAATTTTTTATCAAACATATGTTGGACATATGTTTGGTTAATTAAACGAAAAACTATTTTTGAAGATTTCGACAATGTCTGATAAATTAGCTGCACTAATTGATTTAATATATATGCTATATGTGCCTGGCGAACAATTAACTTAGATATTTGTCTTTTTATTTTCCATATTTAGCGCAAATTTATACTTGATGCACTTGTCCGCCTATTTTTTTTTTTATTTTGGCGCAAATTTTGACATTTCTGTCAAGACATGACAACTTGAAAGTTTTTACTACACGAAATTTGTATAGCAGAATCTTGCAACTTATCGCAAGGAGGGGATATGTTTTACTTTCTCATTGTCGCTCTCTTTTGCAAGTTTTTGGTGTACGGGAACGCAATTTAGTAAAAACTTGTGCAAGTTTTCGAAAGTTTTCACAATCTTGCAAATACGGGAACAGACCTTATGATTACAATATTTGATTTTTTTATTCTTTTATGATTAAAATTTCAATTTTTTTCAGGGATAGAAAATAACGGTTATTTTTTAATGTTTACATCAAAAGATCATATATAAAAAGATGTTGTAAAATAATTTTAAATGTAGCAATATGAAGCTAGTGAGTCAGAGATTCCGTTTTTGGCATGATTTATTTTTTCATGATTTTTAAGATAGAAATCATCTTCATTCAATTATTTGTGATCGATTCTTTTTTCGATCATATATTAAAATTATTTTTGATCCTTATTTTTTCGATCAGAAATAAAAATTATTTATTTTATCGTTATTTTTTCCATCAGAAATATAAATTACATTTGATCGTTATTTTTTTCGATCAGAAATAAAAATCATTTTGTGATCGTTATTTTTTCGATCAGAAATAAAAGTTATTTTTTTATCAATATTTTTTCAAGCAGAAATAAAAATAATTTTTGATCGTTATTTTTTCGATCAGAAATAAAAATCATTTCTTGATCGATATTTTTTTCAAACAGAAATAAAAGTTATTTTTTAATGAAATTTTTTCCAATCAGCAATAAAAATGATTACTGATCGTTATTTTTTTCGATCAGAAATAGAAATGAATTAATGATCTATAGTTTTCTAACCAGAAATAAAAATTATTTCTTGATTGAAATAATATCGATTGAAATTTCAATCAAATAAATATTTACAAATAAAACTGTTTTGAGTTAAAATAAAGAAGTTATTGCTTCGAATCCACGTTACCAAGTTATCTAGTCGTTTTGTACAAGGATTTGAACAACGATTTTGACGAAGATAAGTACACGATCTTAGACATGGATTTGGAAAAGAATTTGGATTAGTGCTTGGTTAGGCAAAGATTTGGTCAAGGATTAGGACAAGGATTAGAATAAGGACCAAGACAAGAATTTGAATTAGAACTTAGACAAGAAAATGTTAGTAGGATAAGTAGACTAGCATGAAATGGTTGTAAAAAATAGGAGTAGAAAATATTGATGGAAAATAGTAGTAGAACACTAAAGAAAATATTAGTAGAAAATACAAGTACAAAATATAAGTAGTGTCCCATCTTGTTTCGTTTTCAAGATATAGCCTTTTTTCTAATTTTCAAGGTTATCATATCGACCAACCCCTCTACCTGTGAGTCGAGAGCTCAATGCCGCCCACCCTCTTTAGAAAAGCCAAAACCACTTTTATTTTTTCCATTCTTCCTTTGTTTTCGAGTTATAGCGCTTTTTTAAGTTTTAATTTTTTTATAATTTATATCTTAATATGCATGTTACTCTTTTTATCGATTTAATATAGATCAAAAAATTGATCGAATAAATAGCGATCAATGATTGATTTTTATTTCTGGTCTAAATAATATCGGTCAAAAGTAATTTTTATTTCTGATCGGAAAAATATAGATCAATGATTCATTTATATTTCTGATCGAAAAAATAACGATCACAAAATGATTTTTATTTCTGATCGAAAAAATAACGATCAAAAATAAATTTTTTTTTCTGATCGAAAAAATAATAGTCACAAAATGATTTTTTATTTCTGATCGAAAAAAATAACGATCAAAAATAACTTTTATTTCTGATAGAAAAAAATAACGATCACAAAATGATTTTTATTTTTGATCGAAAAAATAACGATCACAAAATTATTTTTATTTCCGATCGAAAAAATAAAAATCAAAAAATAAATTGTTTTTCTGATTGAAAAAAAACGATCAAAAAATAATTTTTATTTCTGATCGAAAAAATAACGACCAAAAAATAATTGTTATAAAATGATTGATTGATAGCGATAATCGTTATTTGCGGTCCCTGATTTTTTAAGGTAACAATGACAACCACTATTTACGATTGAACGAATGTCTTAAATAGTGGATTACGATATTTGAGGCGTCGCGATTGAACAATTAGCCATGATTAATAAATGGCCGGAAAATCAAAATGGCCGAAGGAAAAATCGATTTATCGATTTGTTTTCGGGATATCGCACTCAGAAGATAATTTTTTTATAATATCACAGAAAACTGGCTTTATTTTTCTAAATATTTCTTTATATTAACAAAATCCGTTGAGTATTTCTCATTTTATGTCTGTTTGTATGCAAAAATAGAATTTTTTCTTACATAAAACGGTTATTTCGCTTAAAATGAACATTGGTCGCATTCTGGCCGATACTTTCTACGCAACTGTTGCTCAACTTTCCGGCTGAATGATATGTAGCATAAAGCGCTCACACAACATGTTGCCTGAGCGGTCGCCATTTTAGGTAGCGCAAATATTTTATGCCATGGTATAATAATACAAGGTAGCATTGACAGTTGCTTAGGAAATCATCTACTGTCAAAAAATATACTCAAAAAGAGAGCGCTCACAATCCGCCATTGAAAACACAAGCAATGTTGAAAACGTTGAAGTGAAAAAAAACAACAACCACAGCAGCTGCTGATGTATTTCCACAAAAAGCTGTTTTTGACAGTTTATGTTTTCCTGGTGAAGAGAAAATAAGCAGTTGTCAATGCTACCATGTATTATTATACCATGATTTTATGCTACCTCGACTGAGCGGTTTGCGCTCACTTGATGTTGACAGATGAAAAAAGTGTTTTGTTGTGAAGTTGTGCCGTAAAATTATAAGGTTAGTATTTTAATATAAAAATACTTAATTAAACATCTTTTCCATGATTTCCTTGCAAATTTAATTTTATTATATTGCTTTTAATTATTTTTTTTTTGTGCAAAATGAATGTACACAGAACCGAATTTAAAGAAACTTTATTAAAAGCATCGAATCACGAACAGCTGTTTGCAGTTTGACGTTTCTCAAAAAAACCCATTCAGCAGAATGTAATACTTTATGCTACTTCGCTACCTGAGCGCTGTTTCTGCCAGAATGTAGCCATTATTGCTATGGATTATAGAAAATAAATAATTAAAGCTTACAAATTTATCTCTCAATTAGTAAATACAACTTAAGATTAAATTTTCCCTTGTACCTTATGTTATAAAAAAAGGATATTACGAATTCTGGGACGATTTGGCAATGGATTCGGGAAGTAGTGTTAATAAAAACGATCTGTCTAGTCTGGTGTATGATTTGCTCTATACAAAGCTGTTGTTGTTGTTTTTTCATTAAAATACTTGGCCTCGATCTCAACAATAAGTGTCAATATAAATTTAAATTAAAAAAAATAATGGCTGAAGGAAAAATCGACCTATCGATTCGTTTTCAAGTTATCGATTTCATAAGACTATTTTTTTATAAGTTCTTCTAAGAAAACTGGCTATATTTTTCTTAGTATATGGACGATCTTCCATCAGACACAGACAATTTTTTTCAATTGAAATTAATTTATATAATCGATTGTCACCTCTGTGCAAACAACGGCAAACCTCAGAGAGTAAATAATGCTATGTAAAGCTTTTTGTGAACATCCACATTATCCGTCCGGTATAAAACAAGTAGGTCCAGTTCTCGATCAATTGTGTACAAAAAATGTGTTGTTGACTGTTGAGTGATATGAAATAATGGCCGTTCTCGTGAACCTGCGTAAAAAGAGAGAATTTGAGCAAGAGTATCACTAATGATCGGTAATGTGTACCTCGCTTAAGTACAGCGCCATGTTAAAAAACAGTGAGAAAAATAGCCGCAATATCGGTATATGTATGGAAGATTTTGAATGAAATATCATACATCATACACATCTTCATTAATATTTTATTTCGGATTATTGTACAATTAGAGTAAGAGATCTTTACTTCTCTCGTAAGCGAGATTATATGGTTTATAAATTTTTCTGTCACTTAAAGTTTTTATTACTTAGTATATTGTTAGAAGCAGAAGCTTTGACTTTTACCTATTTATTATATAGGTTCAGAAGGGATGGATTAAGATAGATATGTAGATATAATATTAAATATTTATAATATTTTTAAGTTAAAAAAAAAATATAATAAAATGTTTGATGTCATTTTAAAGGTGATAAAATTATCTACAATTTTATCCTTGGGTGTATTTCAATCCAAACTGAATTAAAAAAGTTACAGCGATTTTTCTATATCTTCATCGAGATAGACAAAATCGCAAAAATATAAATTTTCTGACGATCGCCAAATATTAAGCTAAAAATCCTAGTGAAACAAAAACCTGCAGACAAAGGAAGAAGGAAGAGCAATAACAAAAACCATGCAAAAAAAATGTAAACAATCCAACCGTCCGTCCGCATAGAATTCATATAGAAAAAATAAAATAAACATGGCTTCTCGACAGCTTTGTTGATAAGATTTTGACATTTTAGACTCTATCAACAAATTCTAGCAACAAAGGTCCGCCGCCAGCGCTGCTTTTTCGCTGCCCGTGCCAATGTTTTTCGCCGGGGCCAATCTTTACATCATTCGGTATTCACAATATTGGTGTGATGAATCTCATGCAATGTCTATAGAATATATAGTCTCTGCTTCTACAAGAAAACATCTCCTGTTAAAAACAGCTGTTTGTGAAAACGCATTTGCAGCTGCTGAGTTTGTTCTGTTTTTTACTCCAACGTTTTCAACATTATTTGTGTTTTCATTTATTAACAATGGCCAATTGTGAGCGTTCTCTTTTCGAGTGTATTTTTTGACAGGAGAAGTTTTCCCAAGCAACTGTAAATGCTACCTTGTAATTATTATACTATGGATTGTAACCAAAAATAATAATTACAAGATTGCGCGCAGATGCCATGCGCATATTTGTCTACGTCACGATCGACACATTGTCATAATCAACTGTTTTTCACTGAGCAAAACATAAACAAACAGAACTGTAGCTGAAAAATAAATTGCACAGAACTATTTCGCACTATATTTCGTCTTTTCTTGCACGAACAGAAAATCAGTGAGAAGACTAGAGAAAGTGTCTTTTCCTATCTACGTCACGAATGACATAACGTCTTGCGCAGAACAGAGCAACTTTGTCTGCCTCTGATGGCGTAATCTGATTTCTATTATTTTTGGATTGTAACCCAGAGCTGCCAGGTGACGGGATTTTTCCCCTTTTTCGGGATTTTTCGTACAAAACGGGGAGGCAAAACATTAATAAAAACGGGGAAAATTAAAAATAAAATAGCGATTGAAAAAATATATCGCTTGTTAGAAAAACCAACTACAATTTTTTATTTTAATTACATCCATTTTTTGTTTGCCATTTTTTACAAAGCTGAATGTGTCATATATGGATATAATAGAACTAACTTTGAAGACTTTTTTGATTGTTTCATGCGTGAGGAATACATTAATGTAGTCATAATAGTATTATTGATGTAGACTTAAACGATTTCGATACTTTTTTAAGGAGCTGTATATAAAACTTTAAGCTTAAAAATATTTTCACACGTTATTTCGGATCAATCCGAGTGGAATGATTTCGACCAAGAATATAGATCGTTAAGAAATATAAATTTTTCAATTATATCATCAGAAATTATCCAGGAATTCTGAAGAGAATTTATATTTTTCATTGATTCAGATATAAAAAAAAAAAATAGTGTCGTTTAGTTTTTGTTTTCCTTATAGCGGGACAAGTGCTGAAAGTGCTTTTTCAGCTATTAATTTAAATAAAACAAAAATAAGGAACTTCCTTGACAATAACTCTCAATGCAGAACTATCCGCAGTAAATCTTTAATGAAATAAAAAAATTGCTTTGAAATTGAAATAAATTCAGAATTTTTAACTTTTTGTAATAGAAATAATACACATACTCTTGTTTCCTTGGTTTGATAATATGTATAATAATATGTATGTATATATCAAATAATTTTTTATAGTCTCAAAAACGTAACGTTTGAGTCATTTTTTATCGCTTAAAATTTTTATTTTATATTTTTATTTTTCTTATGGATACGTACGTTTTTCCTGCTTGTATTTATTTTAGGTTTAGTAAAGTGAATTAATGAACTTATTATTTCTTTAAATTGCTATTTATTAAAGAATTTAAAACCCGGGAAAAAAACGGGGAAACTCGAAGTTAAAAACGGGGAAAAAAATTCATTTGTATGCAAAAATCGGGATTTTTTTTCGCTGAAATCTGGCAGCACTGTTGTATAAAATAAATAAATAACTGGCCATTTCAGCCCTTGAAAGGACTTTGACCTAGCTTCTTATGATCAATTGTGTTGTGCGTGTTATTAAGTTTGTACACAATTGACCAAGAACCGGACCTACATGCTTAACGCCGACTCCGAACGGCGATGAACGGAAAGTTCTCGTTCTCAAGAAGCCTTACATGGCATTTTGATTACTCTCTGAGGTTTGCCATTGTCTGCAGAGAGGTGGCGGCCGTACAGAAAAATTATTTTAATTCAAATAATTTTCTGTCGCTGCTGGGGTTCGAACCTGGGTTTCCAAAGTTCTTTGACATAGCGGCCACGCACTTTAACCAACTACGCCACGGACGCCACAATTAATAGTATTAATAGTAAATAGTTCGATATAAAATTATATAACTAAGATATGTATAAAATAGTTATTTGTCTTTGACCGTCTTTGACGGACGCCACAAGCACTGTTGTAACCATTGTTTAAAAGGGTTTCCACACAGTACAACGGTTGTACAATCGCTCATCGTACAGCAGTTGGCTGTTTCAACCATTCGACCGTGTAATATTGCAACTAACTCGTCGCATGCTTGCGTCCAAACAAATAACTAATTGTCTAGTTAGCCTCGCATGGCACAGCAGCGCATGGTACATAGATAAGCACATAGCAAAAAAGTGTTGATTTTGCAAAACTGTTTCGGCAAAACGTCAAACGTATAGAAGATACACAGAAATCAAAATGAAACAGATCTTCTATGTTTATCTATGTATCATGTATGTATGTTTATCATGTAGATGAATTTCTGTTTTTATCTGAGCATTGCCAAGCGTTGCCATGTTGTGCATAATCAGATACACGCAAATCGCATTGAACAGATTGCCAAGTGACACTTGTTAAGCCATGCGCTGCTGTGCCATGCGAGGCTAACTAGACCATAAGAGATAAGGAAGCGGTGAAGTTGAACAGAAATGAAGTATTGTAAAAATACAATGAAGTTAATTCAAACACATAAACATTCAAACAGGGCCGCATTAGGTTATATCGTACATAAAGGCGAAAACATTTTGGTGTTCAGAGGTATTTTTATTATATAATTTTTATTGTAATTACACACCACCTATGAGGTTTACAATATTAAAATATAAAATAAAATATTTTTCAGTCAAAAATAACAATTAAAATTAGACTTTTATTTTTTTCGGTTTAAAGGAAACGCTCCTTTTTTATTGTCTCAGTTCATGTGAACGCGTATTTGAAATCATAGATATTTTACAAAAATGTCAAAAATACGGGACAAATTTTGTCCCGGCAGGACACTTAAAAAATTATGCAAAATACGACACGTCCCGTGAAATACGGGACATATGGCACGACTAGCCTTTCGGCTCATTAGCATATTTTCGGGTGCAAAAAACGTGTACCAGGTAAGCTAGTATTTAATGTAGGATATCACTGTCATTTTTAATAGAAAAAATAAAACTCAAATTTTAAATCTTATTTTTGACTCAAAAAAAGGTGAAATTTTAACTTATATATTTGACCGGAAAAATAAGTCATATTTTAACATTTATTTATGACCGAGAAAAATATGTCATATTTTAACTTTTATTTTTAACCGAAAAATAAACATATTTTAACTGGTATTTTTAACCGAATAAATAAAAGTAAATAAAAGGTTTGTTCACTAACAAAAAATTTGTACAAATTGTTACAAGTTTTTACCAGTAAAGCGTTCACGCACTCGAAAAACTTGCAACGAGAGAGGACAACGAGAGCGTAAAATAGTGAGAGAGAAAAAAGTAGCTACAAGTTTCTGCTAGCAAAATTTCTACTTGCAAGAACTTGTAACTACCGAAAAAACTGTTTGTCAAAAAAAAAAACAAGCTGTCAAAAGTTATTTCTTGTTGATTTCGTATTAAAATGGATGGAAAAAGAAACATTTGTGATGCTGAGGAAAATGTAAGTATAATGTTAATGTTGGTGAGACCCAAGAAATGATTTCAATAATTTATAACCATTTATTATAGCAGAAAAAACAGCATATGATGCCAATTCGTTTGATCAGCTGTTAACTTGCAAGTTTCTACTAGTTTTCTGTTCACGTACTTTTTCTGCTATTTTTCTCTTTGTAAATGTTTTTATCTCAATTCTTCTTTTACTCTCTCCCTGCAAGTTTTGACAAGTAAAGTACGTGAACAAACCTAAAGTCAAACTTACTTTTATAAAGTCAAACACAAATGGCGGGAAACCAACAAACTATAATTTTCACCAGTAAACATGTTTTTGGTGAGAAAAATTATAATTTATAAGTAGAATACACTTAAACACAATCGATTTAATGTGTTAAATATTGTTTTGTTCCGGAAAAACATCAGGTAAAAGCAAGATTTCCTGTGAAATGATACCTCCTTATTGTGTGTGTTTTTTGTGAACTTTCACAACTTTTCACGGCACAACGCATGATTATATAATTTTTTATTTTATTTATGTTCGTTTTAAAACAATTTATAGCGATGACAATCGCTAATTATTTAATATTTTAATATTTTTTCACCACTCATTTTCTTTGTTTTGCTGTGCAAGAGCTTATGTCAAAAAAGCATGCTCTATCTCGCTTGAAAAATTCTTCAACACACGTATAGTACGTGTGAGTAGAACACCACTTCCTTATATTTTATTTCTATGCAATAATAGGGCACCCCAAACGATACTACATGTCGGATGGACCTGTCATGTCGTCGCACATGTAGTATCGTTCGTGTGCTAAAAATGAAGTTGGATGGACATGTCCGATGAAAGACGAAAATTTTTTACTTTTTGCTCGGTCCATCCAACATGTGCGATCATTTGTGTGCGTGTCCATCCAACTTAGTGCATTTTCTCATTCGATAAAAGTTTTTGAGTGAGAAATATCGAGCGGCAAAATGACAAATGTAATAAAAGTAGATTTTTAGAATGAATTTTTTGAGCTGTATAGAAGGCTCACAGTGACTTTGAAAAATAAAAGAATTCATAAAAATAAAATTTGTAAATATATCGAGCACTGCAAAAGTGCTCGATCATGATACAATTATACAAGGTAGGAGTGACAACTTACTTTTTTCTCACCAGTACCTTGCACCGATTGTCAATTGCCTGTATATTTTGTTTTCTATTTTCTTTTCTTCTTTTTTCGTTCTCCAATTTATACTACTTTTGACAGTTAGCGCAAGACGAAAGAACTGTCACTCCTACCTTGTATAATTGTATCATGTGCTCGATGTTTACTTGCTGGCAACTTTAAAATAATGAAGTTCATCCAACATGTGCGACCGTTTGAGACCAACGAAAAATAGTGCCGTTATTTTGTCGAACTACATGTCCACCCGACATGTAGTATCGTTTGGGGTGCCCTAATCGCACACAACCAAAGAAATAAAATATAAGGAAATGGTGTTAGCCACACACACAGTGTACATGAACTGTGGTATGATTTCTGAATTGAGCGAGCTAGATAGAGAGTGTTTTTTGACATTTCTGAGGTCACTTGAATATAATTGAAAGTTTGTGCAGTGAAATAATTAAATTAAAAGCGTTTTTCACTGCTGAAAACTATGTCATTTTAAAGAAAAATATGACCAAAAATAATTATAACATGCGTTGTGTGGCTAGAATTTGCTACAATGCAAATTAGAGCCAGTTGATTTCGCACCAATTTGCACTCACAATGGTGCACCCACATCTGTCAAAATGCTTCAGGGGCGCATCAGTTTTTCACAGCTGAATACATTTTTGGGGCGCTTCTGTGTTCAGCATAGTTAATCAGATGTAATACATTTTATTGATTTCTTTTCAGATTTCCGCATATTCGGGACCTTAAACTGACTATTAGTCAAAAACTGTATAAAACTATACATTTCAAAATGTGTAAAAACAAAATTTTTCATTTATTTTTTCATGCGTTTTATATGAATATTAGTAAAAATCCCATCCTACGACAGGTTGTACCCAAAAATAATAAATACAAGATTATGCCATGCGCATGTCTGCCTACGTCATGATCGACACATTGTCAAAATCAGCTGTTTTGAAAAATAAATCGCAGAGAACAGAAAATCAGTGAGAAGAACAGAGAAAGAATTAAAAACATTATTCATAAACGTTATTAAACGAAAAATCACTATATTTTTATGAATACGGTCTATGAGTAAGAATTTTTATGAATAAGATATTGTTATGAATACGGCTGTAGGTCAAACTTTTACTAATAACGTATTACTCTAAACACCGGTTTTATATGTAATTCTAACAAGCACACTTTGAGCCTTTTTTTTCGACGTAACTGAATGCGGCCCTTTGTGAATGTTTATGTATTTGTGTCAACCAACACGAATACGAAAAATACCACACTTTTGTACAATAACATCACTTCCTTATATCTTATACTATGTTTCCATGGCGAGTTAACTCGGGGTTAGGGTTTTCGTCGAGTTAAGAAAATGGCGTCGCTAACTCGATAGTGTTTCCATGCACAGCATCGAGTTGAGTCGAACTTGTCAATTTCATTTACATTTTTGTTATTGTTTTACTAGCGAAATAGATACTAAATGGCAGCATTCACTTTGACAGATAGAACCCAGTTAAATCTTACAAGTTTCGTGGAGTTTCGTGGATTTAACGAAACTCAACTCAACTCGCGTTTCCATAGCGAGTTAACCCCGAGTAAACCCCGAGTTAACTCGCCATGGAAACTTAGTATTAGTTCTTTGCACACAACCTTCAAATAGCATTCGATATTGGTACAGCCGTTGTATCGTGTAGACCTAGCTTTATAAATGAAAAGCAACCCTGAATTACTGTTTCGCAATTATGCGGGCTGGCAGTGCTGTAAAATTATTATAACGAAAGACGCAACGAACACGTCGTCGTGTACATTTTGCAACAAAAATTCTTGGTGCAGTTTTTTGTATTTTAATTCCTCATTCTATATAATTTTAAGGATACGCTTCGTAGAAACTAAATTATTGCAACAAATTTTAACCAAGTTCCAAAATAATCAAAATTAAGTAAATAATACGCGATAACAGCATTAATTCGATTCAAGTTCGTGGGAAAATCATCTTCCAGAACATTGTACGGCGGTTGTTGGTGTTCTCATTGCTATACAGTAGAAAATTAGGGTAAAAAAATGGGTTTGACCATCTCCAGTTTGCTAACACGCCTCTTCGGAAAGAAGCAAATGCGAATTTTAATGGGTGAGCGACATATCTGTTACTAATCCAAGAAAATATATCCAGTTGTGGTTATTTTGCTTATGGAATTTTTCTGTAAATAAGTAAATATCTGTGCACTTGTCTCTCTCCCACACATAAGTTGTTACCGGCTGTGAGTAGCTGCTAGAACTGCGTCATGAAAAATCGTTTGATTTTTAATATTGATGTAATTAAAGAGTTTTTCATGTTTATTTAACTAATGATATGTCGCTTTAAACTGAAAAGTGAGATTGCTGTATGAAATTAATGAATAAGTTGGCCCCCGGCCATTATTAGTTATTATTTATAAAGAAAACGCTTTTTGTCCAAGGATCAATATTGTTCTTAAGCTCAAATTTACAAAGCTGATTGGTTAAGCGAAAATGAGTTCTCATAACACAAGCTGTGAAATAAACAAAATTCTTTCAAGAACTGAATTTAAGGTTACCCCACCCATCAAAATGCTTAAACTGCGAAATAAGCGCCAACAGAATATAGGTTTTTGAAAAATCAAATTTATTCGGTCGCGTTTCCTCTGAAAAATCTGAAAGCATTCGCTATGGTTGTTTTTATTACTAAATTAGCTCAACTACTTGCTCAAAGAAAGCTGTTTTTCAAAAAGGGTCAAACCTAAAAAAATCAAATTTTTATTTAAATATTTTATTAGTAAAGGCATTTTCTCAATTCGCAATGCATTGCGTTCGTTTCCATCGTTTTCGGTACTCTATTGCCGTAGAAGAATTAAATATGCTTTAAAAAATAAAATCATCAATATTCATATAAGATATTTCATCAGTACGAAAAACCTCCAGACCTAAATTAAATTAAAAAGTATATGGAAAAAGAAAAGAGGTAGTTTAAGGCAATTAAACTTTAACAGATTTGTAACTTGAAAATTACTGGATGCAAGTTAGAAAACTGGCTGCCCGTAAGATGCGAACCAGTAGCAAAATATAAGGAGTATACCATTCAGTAATAACTCGAAAAGTTAATTAATTTGCTGCCTTAATTTTACGGGCAGCAAATAGTCTGTTATCATGGCGCGATAACAATAGAAAAAAGCAGCTTGAATTGAGTCACCTACATGTGTACACCTATATTTTTATCGCTCACATCTAGTGGTGAAGTGCACAGCTTCTAGCTAGTAAAAACATTGATTGGCTCTTTTGCTATGCTAAGATAACATTGAACCACTGACAACACATATATATATATACACTGGTTCGCTCGTATTTTCATTTAATTTTTGTTCTATTTTCATTTATGCAGTCGGTTTGGATGCTGCCGGAAAGACTACAATCCTATATAAATTGAAATTAGGAGAAATTGTTACAACCATTCCAACAATCGGATTCAATGTCGAAACAGTAGAGTATAAAAATATTTGCTTCACTGTCTGGGATGTCGGTGGTCAGGATAAAATCCGTCCTTTATGGCGACACTATTTTCAAAATACCCAGGGTTTAATTTTCGTAGTAGATTCGAATGATCGTGACCGTATCACTGAGGCAGAGAAAGAGTTGCAGAATATGGTGAGCGGCATTATTAGTCAAAAATTTTTGATTACATTATATTTGGTTTCTTTTTAGCTGCAAGAAGATGAATTACGTGATGCTATCCTATTAGTGTTTGCTAATAAGCAAGACTTACCAAATGCCATGAGCGCTGCTGAGCTAACTGATAAACTACGACTTAATCAATTGCGCCAACGCCATGTGAGAAGAAAAAAAAAATATTGTTGCTAAATTTATTTAACTTATTAAAACTTCGATTTTTTCGTAGTGGTACATTCAAGCAACTTGTGCGACACAGGGACATGGTCTTTACGAAGGTCTGGATTGGTTATCTTCTGAACTGGCTAAGAAATGATGATATATATTGAAAAAGTAATTTTTTCATAATATTCTAAAATATTAGATCATAGCTATACTAAAACAAAAAATTTAATATAATAAAAATAAAATGATTAAATCAAAAACTTGTAAACCATTCTTGCATTATTCAAACAAACAACCTTACCGAGGGTCAGAGGGATCAAGTCAAAAAAAGGCAGGACGATGATGAATCTTCTTGATTTTTTCAAAAATTTATTTTTTTTTTTACAAGTTTTTATTTATTTCGTTTAATACGAAAATTTGAGTGCTTAATTCTTAGGCTAACTTACTTTAAGGCTAACTTCAATTAAAAAAAGCACCACATCTTGAAAATCCTTTTTATATTTTTTTCCAATAAGACAGAAGAAGATATCACACTTCGAGCACATTACATATTGCAGCAACATTGCACATTAGTTATAAATCAAAAAGTGCAACATGCAACGGCCTTACAACATGCAAATAAAAAGATAAGGCTTATATTTAAGTTTACTTAACAAACAATTTGTAATATATATATTAAGTACATAGAAATCAAAAGTTTGCATTCTTTTAGATTAAATTCTTCTATGCCAATGTTAAAATGTACATATAATGATGCCTTTTTCTAATAACAATAATATTAAATTGAATAAACTCAATTTAACAAGCATCAACGTTAGTCAACGTTTCTAATTCAAAAGAAAATATTGAATGATGTTAATTTATAAATAACAACATGATATAACAGAAAAACCATTAATTAATAACATAAAAAACAATAATTAACCTCTCAATAATTTCCCTATAAAAATAATAAGTTTTTCCATGCTCAATTTATCTAAGAAATATTCCTTATTGAAATATGTAAAGACTTTAGACAATTTGAATTTATATTTGTTAAGGAAACGAAAATATATCAGATAAAAGATATACTGATTTCAATAAATCTGTGTTCATAAACAATAACAGCTTCAGTCTGATATCAATGTTTTGAGAAATCTTACTTCAAATTTTTAATCGCCATATAAGTTCTAAGAAAGTTTCAGTTTGTGCAGTTTGTGCCATAACTTTGGTTTGGTTCATGTTTGAAGCTTCAGATTTTGTGTATATGTAAAGATATACTCAAGGAATATAGTATCATAAACAACTCAATTCTGAACAAAGTCGACTTAAGCGATTATTGCTTGTGGACACAGAAATATTTTTAATGGCAATTCTTTTGTGATTTTTTATTAGTTTGCTAAATTTTTGGAAATTTAATGTTTGATTTGAAGTCTAAACATGATAACATGGTATTGATAAATAGCTCCGAGTGTTTGAGAATAAAATTAAAAAGGAAACTTTTCACTTAGAACAATTTATCGAATAAATTCAAACATTTTTAACACCAATATTTTCGGAAAAGTAGCTTTAAATGTAGCCAAATAAAAATGAAGTAATTGACAAAATGTTTAAAGAGTTTAACATTTCTAATTTCAAAAGTTTATGTATTTTCTATACTTTTTATTTAGTTATTTTTTAGGAAATGCTTTTGTTACACTAAGAGAATTATATGATAATAAGCAGGTTAAGATTTTTAATAGGAACTCCTTTGATTTAATTACTACCGATATCTAATTCATGCCGATTTCTTTGGGGTCAAAAAATGTGACTAGTTAAGTGTCCGAATGCGCCTCATTAAGAGTTAAAAGTGTGGAACTTTTTGTGTGTTTCTTTATGCTTTTCAAAACGTTTCTAAAGAAAGTTTAAATTTACACAAAAATATTCCATATACTAGGGCTCAATGTTCTTAATGGGTAAAACAACTCTAGAAAAATAATTGGAAATAGGGATTACAAAAGTGACAGTTAAGTGTAGGTATATCGATTGAACTAACGATTTCTTTATTTGACAATATTGCGGCTATAAACCGTTCTTTTCTCTCTTTCTTCAGGCACTTGCTAACTATCTTGGCGGATACCTATATCAGAATACATTTGATCTAGACAAAAAAAAAAAACAAAACAAAAGATTGTTAATACAAGAGTAGGAAGCCGCCATTTTCTATAAAAGGATATATTAACTTAACCCTATTAGTTCCGGGTGACATTACTAACACAAAGTGCTGAAGTGAGTCTTTCGGACACACATACATTCTGTGCAACGAAATTTTAGCCCATTAGCCCTCTCGAACAAACTTCTTTCTCGTTTTTAATGGTCATGTATTTCAACATGTTCCTCATGGGTTGCTGTTGCATTTGTTTTTACAACTGAGCAATTAACAGAGCAACTAACATACATCCTCCTTTTTTTATTTACTATACAAGAACCCACAATAAGACCAGCTTATACGAAAATGGATTATTTGACACTTAAATGCGGCTTTTTTTTTGCAAAAAAAAAGAAAAATTATTTTTGTTTGTTTCACAGAAAAAAAATAATTAATTTTATTTATTTTATTTACAATCAAGATAATTAATATTTGTGTCGTATTTTCTAAATACTTGAGCACATGGGTAACAGAACCAAAAGTGATGTCGGTAAACTTCTAGCACAACGTATGGATTAATCAAGACAACGACTTGACTCATCTGTGTGAATAAACATAAATTATATACACATTGATTTATATAATCATTTTACTTAATGAGGTTTTTTTTGTATTCATCACTTAAAGTTTTTTTAAGTGATATTTTCTTAGAAACAATATATCTTACTTAGTTATTTACAAACATATTTTAAAAGATAAAAAAAACCATAATTAATCAAGGTTCATACGAGTATCAATACGAATTTTTTGTGACCGAGGATTTGTAATTCAAATAAATGAAAGTATTTTTGGTTAATTTACAATTGTTTGGTTACTTAATGAAACCTAACTTAATAAACTAAAGTGACTTAAGAGAATTTAAAGAATAAGACATTCTGTTTTAAGAAATGATCAAATCGAAAACCAATTACTTTGGCTTATATTCTAGTTTTGTTCAAGAAAAAAGAACCTTTGAACTTTTTAAAATTTTAAAAAATATTTTAACTTTCCAATTGAGTTAAATAAAAAACGTTGCACTTTTGGAGATTTAAACAAATAGTTGACCAGTTACCAAAACTTATAGTTAATATATTGCTTCTGTTCAATAGTTCGAATGGCACGGAATACCTACATTGAATGTTATTTATAAGATGTCAATACTTGATACTTTTCACATTGTGATTTTAAGACGAGTTTTGATAGAGCAATCAAGCTAGAGGTGAATCGCAATAGCAACAATAACACGCATATAAGGCGTGTGATGTAATTATCATGGGACCATATCTATATCCAAGGAGTCTGGCGATGCTAATATCGAGTCGATGTTGGTGGACGAATGCGTTGGCGACAGCAGTGAGTGATGAAATGAATTCGGATCATTAATAATGGCGCTGCTGAGATCAACGGTGGCATGATGATCTTCAATACGGTCATCGTCGTGGTGATGCATATGGTGGTGATGATGATGATGATGATGATGGCTTTGGTGTGGTTCCAGTGCGTCTAGCGGATGTTGATCTAATGGATTTTGATGCGAGGAGGATAACAAAGGATCACGTCCATGCTGCAATGACGATGGTGATGTTGGCAAACTACTGCTGCTGCTGGAGTGGTGATGAGGATTTTGACGATGTTGATGGCTATCGCCGTTATGCTGCAAATTATAGCTAACACCGTTGTTGTTGTTGTTAATATTCTGCTGACAATGTTTTAGTGAATTCTGAGCATTGCTGTTGTTGTTGTTGTTGGTGTTGGTGATGTGCTGCTGTTGGCAGTTATGGAAATTATTATTGTTGCCATGGTTACAACTATCGCCATTGTGTGTTTGTGACCGATATATTTCATCCATTGCTATCTGTTGGCTATTGACGTTATTGCAGCTAAGATGATTGATATTGCTTTTTCTGTCACCGCCGGCGCCATTGCAACCAACATCCATGCATCTATCGTTATTGTTGGTGTAAACGGTCTTACCATTTTGACAGTTGTGTCCATTACTGGAGCATTGCAGGTGCGATGTCGCTGGCGAATGCGGCGTCGAAAGAAGGTGGCTGCTGTGTGACGACAACATGGGATCGCAACCCTGGACAGGATGTGGATTGTTATCCTCCATGAGGTCCTCCATTTGCGTAATACTGAGAGTTGTTTCACTGCTGATATCAGGCATCTAGAACAAATTAAAATATGAAATAATTAATTTGAATAATATATGTATAAGAACAAGATTTGGGGTGTGAAGGAAGCCAAATCGGGGAGATGAAAATATGCAAATTAATAAAACAAACAAAATATTTAGTATACCACATTTTTACAACGAACTAAAAAGTATGAAATAAATTTTCCTAAGGTGGGGCCTTCTAAAGTTCTCCTTAAAACTTGGGGCGCATGCTATAGAGAATAGTAAGGAGTGTTATTAACAATACTAGTACGTCCGTAAACAAATGATTTCTTAATCCAGGTCCCTTGACTCAAATTTTTGGGGCGATTGGATTCATTCATAGAATAGGCATTAATTTATTTGGTGGAACGATTTCAGCACAAGTGGAGTACTGATATACTCTTCGATATATATCGATTGGCTCTTTTTTTGACTTACCTTAATGTCTGCTAAAAGCGGCGTTGAGTGATGACTGTGAGATGAAGATGATGCTGGACTGGAACTTTTAAGATATGATGTTGCTGGTGTTGGTGCCGACACTGATGTCACATTGAAATCTGATAGAGGTAGACCGTGTGACTTAGCTTGTATTTCTAATTCCTAAACAATATGATTAAGACGCTTAAACAAAATCGATTACAAGAAAACATGGAACTAATGCGACGTAGGCATAGTACTAATTGACAACTTACCTTAATTCTACTTATTAATTTTCTATTTTGAATTTCCATTTGTCGTTGGCGGTACTCGTTCTGCTTAAGTCGTGTTACTTCGTGTTTCAGACATTTGATGTAATCCACCGATGATTTTAGGATTGTACCTTTATTGGGCCGTATGTCGCGCACGACTTCGTAGTAGGGATCGTTTGTTTTTGGTAAAAGGGTACCCAGTTCCTTGATTCGGTCATTGATGTTGAATCGACGTCGACGTTCAACTGAAAAATTATACAAATAAAATATCAGTAAGCGATATATTCGATAATAGGGGTATTCACGATCCGGTGTTGTTGCTTTTTAAAGCAATTTTTATGCTGTGTACAAGAGTTCAACAGCTCAAAATGGATTTTTGCAGATTTTGAGTGAATTTGTTTTTGATGATGCACTGCTACAAACCTTTACCGCATAGTTATGATATAAGATTCGCTATGCGTCAGTATCATTCTCGAATAAATAAATTTCGAGTGTCAATGAATTTAAAAAAAAAAGATGTTAATAATAACTTACTCATGTTGTGGTTATCCTTTTTTTGCCGATCTTTCGCCATTGCATGCATTTCAGCATCTGTAAGTGATTGTGGCTCTTGCTTAATTGATAGATCTGATGTGAAATTGGAATCGAATTTAAAGGAATCATGGAGAGCACTCGAATCGATTTGCAGTATATCATCGAATATATCATCGGCCTGTGTAAAAGATGAAAATTCAGAAGGCTTTATTGCATAGGTTTGTGTAGACATCAATCATACATAAAAAGTTTTATAACGATGGAATTGCACTACAAATTTTTGATATAAAACAAAACATTTACATGGTCAATATTAGTCATGGTGTAATAATAATAAGGTGTTAGCGAATTTGACATTTCTCTCTCAAAATGATAAATTTTTTCGCCCCGCTCCTTTCAAAAACAGCTGATGGTGAATTGCATGGTATAATAACATGGTATAATAATACAAGGTAGCATTGACAGTTGCTTGGGAAATCATATACTGTCAAAAAATATACTCAAAAAGAGAGCGCTCACAATCCGCCATTGAAAACACAAGCAATGTTGAAGACGTTGAAATGAAAAAACACAACAACCACAGCTGCTGCTGATGTATTTCCACAAAAAGCTGTTTTTGACAATTTATGTTTTCCTGTTGAAGAGAAAATAAGCAGTTGTCAATGCTACCATGTATTATTATACCATGGTATAATAATACAAGGTAGTATTGACAGTTGCTTGGGAAATCATATACTGTCAAAAAATATACTCAAAAAGAGAGCGCTCACAATCCGCCATTGAAAACACAAGCAATGTTGAAAACGTTGAAGTGAAAAAAAACAGCAACCACAGCAGCTGCTGATGTATTTCCATGGTATAATAATACAAGGTAGTATTGACAGTTGCTTGGGAAATCATATACTGTCAAAAAATATACTCAAAAAGAGAGCGCTCACAATCCGCCATTGAAAACACAAGCAATGTTGAAAACGTTGAATTGAAAAAAAAACAACAACCACAGCAGCTGCTGATGTATTTCCACAAAAAGCTGTTTTTGACAGTTTATGTTTTCCTGTTGAAGAGAAAATAAGCAGTTGTCAATGCTACCATGTATTATTATACCATGATGTATTTCCAAAAAAAGCTGTTTTTGACAGTTTATGTTTTCCTGTCGAAGAGAAAATAAGCAGTTGTCAATGCTACCATGTATTATTATACCATGAATTGGAATGAAAATAAATCAGCTAAGGCCCATATTACACGATGATCGTTTGATCGCGGTCAAAATATTTTTGTTGTTGCTTTCAATGCGAAACAATTGTTCATCCGCTCTGGCTCTCAGTGTTTTTTGACAGTTTCGCATTGAAAGCAACAACAAAAATATTTTGACCGCGATCAAACGATCATCGTGTAATATGGGCCTAACGTGCAGTCGGTCGAAGCTCAATGCCATGTCCACTTCTTTTGATGGTTATTATCAGTTGAGGTCAAAGAAATAAAATATATCTTAGTTCTTTGGTTGAGGTATTGAACATTCTTTCATGGCATTCGATATTTTATTAAAGCAGTCGATGTGAATGCAAGACAATTTGCATGCTGGCCAAAGCTTCATGTCGGTGGCACCTTCCAGCGCACGTTTTTGATAAAATGACAAAACCATTCAATGGCGCACTTGGCAAATGGATGAAGACAACTGCAATAACTTTTTGTCAACACAACACGGCACAAATAATTGAATTAAATATTTATTTAAACTTTATTCGCACAATCTATATTAATAAAAATAATTTTCTGTTTGTTTGACTACAATACAAATCTTAACGGCTGAACGGTTTTAACTCAAATTCGGCTCACATATTACTTGAATCCCAACTTAGGTTATGGCATACTAAGTTTTGACCACGCCTCTTCCGCCCCTTTACAAGTAACGCAAATCTAACTACTAGCGTTTTTTTTTCAAGCGAAAATGCTCAATTTATTAATTTTAAGAAAATACTGTTATTTTGATACCAAAAACATTCACATATCTTTAAAATTGGACAAACTTCTGGTACAACGTTTTTTTCTTATAACATCGTTTCCTTAGAATAACAAAAAAAAAAACTGTCAGAAATTCGTATATTTTACTTGCGATGCAAATAACTCCGTTGTTTTTGAATATATTTCATTCAAATTTTTTTCGTTGATAATCTCAATTCAAGCACTTAATAAAGACAATTTAAAGAGTACCGTTATTTTAGCGGATATATTTTTAATATTTATTTCAAAAAAGGTCCAAAATATTGACTTTTTACTCAAAAAATGACACTAAAGTTGTTTTTGTTGTTAAAATAATAAAAACTCAAAATTGCATTTTCGACTACCTTTTACATGACAAAGCGTTTTATAGCTAAAATGCTTCCAATTTTACAGAAAAATTTATTAACTATTTCTGTCATCAAAAAACAGTGATTTTTTAAAGAAATAAATTTTTTTTTAAAGTTGTTTTTATTCTTTTTAAAGAATAGTTAAGCTCAAAGAATAATTTATGTGAAAAAATTATACCAATATCTTTTCCGATCAAAAGTTATTGCAATAAATATATTTTTAGACACAAACCAAGCTGTTTTTCAAATACTTATTCTATTAATAAAAATCATTTTCTGTGAACATTAAAACTACTGGAAAACTGTAACGGGCAGTGGAAAATGACTGTGGTGTCAAACTATGAGTCTAAGAAAAGTTTTGAATACACCTATTATGTTCCCATATAGTTGCATGGTGCAGCAACGCGCGCCGGGAAAAGGCTAGTAACCTATAAAAACTATAACACATCATCATCTAGCAACTCAAACAAATATTAGTCAGCTTACAACTTATTCAAATTGTCAGATATAACATATAACATAAATTCATCTTCTTTAGATTACCGACAAAAAATTGTTTTTCTTGAAATATTTGATTAAGAAATAGTCACATTAAAAGCATAAACATGCCCTGTTAACAGGAACTCCCTGTTAAAGTTATAATGGTTCCTTTTTAATCTTCTTCTCTTATATATAAAAATCAAATGCGTGTGCGTTAGTCTTGCTAAGGCTCAGAAACGGCTTGGCCGATTTTAATAATTCTTTTTTTGTATTGTTTGCCTAAATACAGATGTGGTTTAGAAAAATCAAAAAATCGAAATTGGTAATTTTGTATGGGAATTGCCACATCAGACTACTTTAAATAGCCAACAAACCTTAACGGCTGGACGGTTTTAACTCAAATTCGGCATACACATTATTTGAAGCCTAGATTAGGTTATGGCATACTAAGTTTTGACCACGCCTCTTCCGCCTCTTTTTCAGAAACGTAAATTATCCTACTAGCGTACTATTATTAGCGAAACTAATCGTCTTATTAATTAAATGAATTAAATTCTGTTATTTTCGCAGCAAAAACATTCACATATCTTCAAAACTGCACAAAATTTTTGTACAGCGTCTTTTTCTAATAACATCGTTTCCTTAGAATAACAAAAAACAATCATTCAATTTCTTTTCATTGATAAATTCAATTAAAACACTTAATAAACCCTATTTGAAGAAAGTTCCAACATATTTACTTTTAACTCCAAAAAGGACACAAAAGCTGTCATTTCAATAAATAAAAAAAAATTATTTGTTTGCCCATTATGAGGATCGATCCTTAGACCACCTCATGGCCTCAAAACTGACGGTTGAGCTGACTATTTTTATTCATATTGAAATGTACTACAAAAATTTCTAACAGAATTTGCAATAAATGATATGACAGCACAGTCTTCTGAATTCGAATTATAGCCAATCGTATTTTAAAACGTTTTTATTAGCTTCACTTCATTTGTCTGTCCCTTACAAATCTTGGAATCGATTTTTGACCAACTTCCCGATGAGCTAGAGATTTGAAACTTAAAATGTAGCTCAGAACTGGATGACAACACAATATTATTATATATTTGTTTGTCTGTGCGTTTATTTGTTTCGCTAAAATGCGAAATTATTTGATACATACATACATACATATTAAAAATCAAACGAAACAAAATTAAAAAGCTTATTGACATTTTCAAATTTCAAAAATTCACAACTGAAGTAAATTTATTGCCTCATTTAGAACATATTTTCCTTTGAGTTCTGTAGCTCAAAGCGTAAAGCCTTCGTTCGCCTTATTATACGCAAGGTAGTGAGTTCGAGCCTCAACAATGTGGAGGATTTTTATTTGTTTTTATGAAACAAATTGAAACCTTTAAAAATTCACCAGTGAGGGTGAAAAAAAAATTGTAAGAAAGAGTTTAAAAAGAAACATTTTTAGTTATTTTTAAATAGTAGTTTGATGTATTGCTATTTTGCTATTGCCTTTTGTGTGAGTTCTGTAGCTCAGAGCACACGGCCTTTGCTTTAAGATCGTGAGGTTGTGAGTTCGATCCTTAACAATGTCAATGACGTTTTTCCGGTTTTTTCGTATTTCATTTTCTTGAATAAATTATTTTGTCACCTTCAGTCGTAAATTTTTGAAACTTCGTATTTCTTAAGTTTTTGATAGAATTCAAAAGAATTTTGAGAAAAAACAAATACAAAATTTAAAAAAAATATATTAAAGAAAAAATTACAATGGTCAAAGAAACAACCACACAACGCAAGCGACGCTTAGAGAAGGAGAAGCAGTTACGCCGAGAGAAGATTGAACTGGAATCTGAGGCAGGTAAGTCTGCAAGATTATTCAAACGCAATTATGAATTATGAACTAGAAACTTTAAATGTAGCTCAGAAATGGATTAAAATAGAATATTATGAGAAATTATCTTTAAGCTCTCGAAAAATATCGATTAATTTAAAAAATATCGAAAAATAATCGATAATTTTCGATAATTTAGCTACAAATTATCAATAAAATCTCGGGAAATTATCGATACATTTTTGGGGAATTTGGTGTCCACTTGATTATTTTTTTTCAGTATCATTTCAATTGTACTGATAACAACATAAAACCCTCAAAATCTATTGTAAAAATTGAAGAAGACTAAAAACCAGAAAATAATAATTTAAGTAAAAAAAATTTTTAACATCCAACGTTTTTAAATCGAACTAAAAAGTATAAAATAATTTCTGCTAGAGTGGGGCTTTTAGTTCTCATAAAAACGTGGGGCGCATGCATTCTTATCTTCTATCTTCAGAATATAAATATCAATTGCCGCGCGTTAGTCGTGCTAAAACTCGGAAATGGCTCGGCCGATTTTAATAATTTTTTTTGTTAGTCTCAATACTGATGTGGTGTAGGAAAAAAGAAAATAAGGAAGAATCAAGATGCGCGAAAAAATCGAAAGAATTGAAATTGGTCATTTTGCGTGTCGTACAGTGTTCATTACAACTCCAAGGAGAGGACGATCCTGACATAGGTCTACGAAGTCAAATGCGCGGCGAGCTAATACACGTGTAAGCCACACCAGCGAGCGACGGATAATGAAAACAGTCAGATTGTCATGTCCGAATAAGTGCCATATATAAACAAAACAGAGTGGCATACATAAAAGAACGCTGAATTAAAAATAGAAAACTTCGCCACCGCAAACATTTTTTTCAACTCATTTCATGGACAAAAATTTGGACAATCTCATGAGCGGATTGAATGAGGAACTAACTACGTCGGAGGACGAAAAGCAAATCATTCAAAATCAATGATATAAGCGTTTATTTGCTCCTGGTGACCGCAAAGTCTGAGTACGGAATCTTATTCAGCAACCAATTTTACATGGTAATAGATTTTTTTTGTAATTTTCGTGTAGTATGTATTAATACCAGTATTAGAATTAATAAATTCACATTAACTCTGAGGGGCCGAAAACACGTTTTTAACTGTAGCTCATCCAGTTTATGAAAGTGTGGTCTTTTTTGGGCGTTTTACTATTTATATGGAAGCACCTTTCTTATGAGGGGGGGGGGAGGGGGGGGGAGAGAATCAGACGCAAAGTAGGATTTGACTGTATCTAATGTATAGCTATACTAAGGGAAAAAAAATATTAAATTTATCCAAAAACTTTTTTAATTTATCCAAAAAGCGAGTCATTTTTGCACCAATAACGCATTTGCATAAATCGACTACGTAAATATTTAAAATGTATTTGAATACTTTTTTAATTAAATGAAATATTTAAATATTTAAACCGAATTAATAAAAAATATATTAAAATTATGCACGAATTTTTTTAAAATATCTTTCAAATATTTACTATTTGAAAATAAACTATCGCATTTAAAGAAAATTTATAAAAAAATATTGAATTTAAAAAACAACATATTTAAATTGTATATGTTATTAATGGTTTTATAGTATTATTTTTTCATATTGCGTCCATCAAATGCCATTTGCCTGTATTATTTATTCTCGCTTCACTTTTTTGTTCTATAGTTTATACTATTTTTGACAGTTGGTGCAATATTAGGGCACCAAATGTCAAAAATAGTATACACTACAGGGAGAAAAAATGAACATACAAAATATATGTAGACAGAAGCAAAATATGTAGGTAAATGACAACCGGTGCAAGATATTTCACAGAAAATATCAAGTTGTCACTCCACCCTGCATAATTTAATTTCTTTGCCAAACATGCATTCTATATTACCCTTGCAACAATAACTAAATGAGAACTATAAGAACTGCAAATGCAAGAAATAAACTGCAGGAACAGAGTGCGATGCTGTTGCTGCTTGTCGGAGTATGTGTGTACGTGTGCGATGCTGTTGCTGCTTGCTTGTATGGAATATGTGTGTACGTGTGTGGTATAAATAAAATTCAAATACGGGAAAAAACGAGTTGTAAGGAAAACATTTGATTTATCCACGTAAATATTTGAATAAAATTTATACTCATGCGTGGATAATACTAATATGCGTTATTTCTCTTAATCTATATGTCTATAACTATTAATCTTGAATTCCCATGCTTCTTGCATGGCTAACAATATATGACATGTTCGCGAGTTGGAAAGCCTTCATCTTTGTTTATTTTTGCTAACGTTGTCTATCAAACAGCAGTGAATTTATCTGACATGTGATTCCCTCAACCTCCTTACATTCCGTGTAAATAAGGGATATTAGAGTGTTTCATTCAATCAATAATTTAAACAAGATTGGCACCATTTGTTATCGATCGTGAATGTTCGATAAAAAATTAATTTCGGGTGGAATAGTGATTGCTCGAAATTATTTCAATAAAAAAATTAATTTAGGGCGGAACAAAGTTTGCCGGGTCCTCTAGTTGATTATAAAGTTCATTAATTTTTTTTATAGCTTTATAGAGAGAAATAGCCCAGGGACACGATTTAGAGCCTGAACAGAATAAAAAATCGTTGCGGCCGCCGATCTTTGTTGTTGGAAAATACATGCAAAATGTAGAAAAAAACTCAGCTTTTTTTCCGCAACGATAAGAGCCCGAACAGAATCAAATATCGTTGCGATTTGCGATATCGCAAAGCAATAGAATGCATGAAAATGTATGAACACGTCCAGAATGAAATCACAGGTCGGCAGCCGCAACGATAATCGCACAATTAGAATCTATTCATGGTATAATAATACATGGTAGCATTGACAACTGCTTATTTTCTCTTCAACAGGAAAACATAAATTGTCAAAAACAGCTTTTTGTGGAAATACATCAGCAGCTGCTGTGGTTGTTGTTTTTTTTCACTTCAACGTTTTCAACATTGCTTGTGTTTTCAATGGCGGATTGTGAGCGCTCTCTTTTTGAGTATATTTTTTGACAGTATATGATTTCCCAAGCAACTGTCAATGCTACCATGTATTATCATACCATGAATCTATTCTATTTTTTCTCTTGCGACCGACGATTTTCTCTCTGAGTGCTATTAATGTTGCCATATTTTTGCTAGAAATGGGATATGTTCAAAGACATTTCCTTAGTTTTTATTATAGGTCTGTTGCCGTACCCTACACTGTGTAAGATTTGTGTAAGATGTGTGCAAGAGAGTAAAAACGAATTGTGGGAATAGTTGCAAAAGTACGGAAACAGCTTCTAGTAAGTTTCAAGCACAAAACAGCTGATTTTGACTGCAGACGGCAGCACAAAATTTAAAACACTTTCACTCAAATTATTAAAAGCCATTTTTAATGCAAAATTGAACAATTACATAATTTTTATTTATTATTATTTATTTATTGTACGTAAATTTCTTTTTAGGCACACAATTTGTGAATTTATTTATCGCAAAACATAAGCAATTATTAAATGTAATTTGACATTTGCTTCTTCTTATTGATGCTTATTCTTTTTAATGCTTGTTCTTACTTTACTCGAAGTCTCGAGTTCTAGCACACTCTGTGCACTTTGTGTGCTCGAGAGAGCGATTTTATGCTTGTTCTTCTTCTCCTATTTTAAGCACAGAAAGTACGGAAACAGAAAATAGTGTCCCACAAGTTACACAGTGTGCGTACGGAAACAGACCTTAAGGTCATAATTATGTCTTGACGTTTCTTCTTTGTGTGCGTTGTATTCACACAATTGAAGAGACCAATACATTGATGGGAAAAAGAAAAAATAAATAAAGAAATCTATATATATAAAAATAAGTTGCATTGTGTATGAAATTGATGTTCTCTGTAAGAGTCCGAACAGAACCAAAGCGGCTGTCGGTTGTCGGGTGCGCTGTGCAACAAAATACATGAAAATATATGCAGCCGCCAAAAAGTAAATGGCCGTAGAAATCCGCGACGGAAAAACGCCAGAATAGAATCAATTATATTTTTTTTCCGACGGCTCGTGGACCTCTCTTTGAGTGGCGTAAGTGTTGCCATATTTTAGCTAAGAATTGGCTGTGAACTGAACATTTTCTTCGTTTTTACTATGAGCTGACGTTTTGTTTTGTGTATGTGTGTGTTGAATTCCATGAGCTGACGTTTCGTTTGGTGTGTGTGTGTTGCATTTGTACCATTTACACATCGAAAAGCAACGCTGATCCGACAACCGCTCCTATTCTGGACGTGTTCTCAGCGAATTTCTCCGAGAGAGGTCCGCCAACCGACAGCCGCTTTGGTTCTGTTTGGGCTCTAATGCGTGAACCGATTTTGTTTCTGGATTTCCCATGAAAGGTGACGTCAATACGAAGGTTTTTTTTGTATAAATGGTCTTTGTATGTGTATTGGTTCATGAATTATAGGCATTTTAGTGAACTTATCAACAATACAGCTGTGAAAAAATACAGGTGCGCACATATGGTGTATATGGGGAAATATTTGCAAGGGTAATTGGAATATTGGAATAATTTGGCAAGTCTCACTTTAGTTTACATTTGCGTGACAAATATAGGCATATCAAAAATTTTCCATACCCCTTCTTTCCATAGCCCCTTTACCGCCTACAAATCAATAAAAATGCTATATTTAAGACGGGTTTGGTCGTATTAGACTAAAATTTGGTAAATTAGTTCGTATGGTTACTGTCGGCAACTATACTAAAATTGGGCGTGGTCTAACTATATATACGCCCACTTTTTAGAAATCATTATTATTACTGAGTTGTACATGTTTTGATAGTGGAACTTGATATGTAGACGTTATGGGCCCAAGAGGTAGTTACTATATATTTGAGCGAACATTAGACAAGGGGGAATTAGGCTGCACAGGCCAAATTTATGATATCGAATTGCTTTGGAACTAAATGTCGTATAACAATGCAGGTCTTTTTACTGATAAATTGGCACGGGCATTCGAAAACGGGGCGTGGCTCCACCCATATAAGCCAAATTTACGACAGCATAGCTATAGAAGTAAAAGTCACAGAACATTGAAACTCAGAATGTAGATACCATTTGGTGATGTCCTTCTACTAGAAAAGGTGACATGCATTGGACAAGGGGGTGTGTCTCCACCCATACAAGCCAAATTTATGGCACAGAAAAGCTATGGAAGTAAAAGACAAAGAACATAGAAGTAAGAATGAAGTTACTACTTGGTAATATTCTGCTACTGGGAAATGAAAAATGCAAAAAAGGTACAATAGAGAACGCTATTATAGACTCCAAAACTACTGAGCCGATTGAGCTCAAATTTGCGCAGTAACTAGGGGGTCATTCATAAATTACGTTGAAATATAAAATATGGCAACATTAATAGCACTCAGAGAGAAAATCGTCGGTCGCAAGAGAAAAAAATAGAATAGATTCTAATTGTGCGATATATCGTTGCGGCTGCTGACCTGCGATTTCATTCTGGACGTGTTCATACATTTTCATGCATGCTATTGCTTTGCGATATCGCAAATCGCAACGATATTCAAAGCTTTGGCTGGTTCAAAGCTTTGGCTGGTTTCTGCAAAGCAAACAAACGTTCGCTTGTCTTCGAAGATATTGGCATCGAAGGTAATGCAAACATATATATGCATGAAAGTCTCACTAGAGCAAATAGAGAACTTATGTTCCATGCTACTCAACTTAAGAGACAAAATCTCTTGGCTGCTGCTATTTCGATACGTGGGCAAGTGTTTATTCGTAAGCGGAGAGGTGAACAAGCATTTCGTGTTACAAGCAGAAACGATATTGATATTATCGTTAGTGCAGAAAAACAACAAGAACATGCATCTTTGTAAAGACATGCAGATCGTCAAATGTTTTGTAGCCGAATATTCCCATCTTCGATCTTCACTGAATATTTTTTATATTTATATTTTTTATATTTATATTTTTTATCTTTATATTTTTTATCATTATATAGCTGTTTTGAATTATTGTTTTCACTATTTTTATTCTATCTTAAACATTTCACCTAACGTGTTCAGCCAGTTTAAGAGTAGCATTCTCAATCATTATGATTGAATCTGATGCGAGCAGCACTGACAATTCAAAAACTATTTTGCAATTAATAAGTAAAAACCATACTGGTCTTCAAACTTGTTTCTTTAACGCACGAAGCTTTAACTACATATCTCAAACGTGATTACATGAATAATATACTTGAGTCCCTTAATATAGATATAATTGGTGTCGTAGAAACATGGTTTCATGAAGAAATTGATGACCAGATAGTGTCTCTTAAGAACTATAAACTTATACGTAATGATAGGCGCACGGGATCGAGGGGGGGAGGAGTCGCCCTATATATAAAACACGAACTCAAGCATAAAGTCATATTTAAATCGGATATAAGTGACACAGTAGAATATTTGTTGGTAGAAATATCAGATAGAATACAAAAATTTCTTATAACTCGTGTTTACAACCCTTCGAGGCTTTTTGATCTTTCAAATTTTTTCCAAAATTTAATAGAATATAGTACGCAATATGACCATATGTTACTTTGTGGTGACCTGAACATTGATTTGCTTGAATCTGAAAATCGTAGTAGAGAATTAATAGATAAATTAGCCGGACTAGGACTCTGTATTCTCAATAATTTTCCTACAAGATACAGCCATTCTTCCAAGCCGAGCCTACTTGACATCATTTGTGTTGCTGACATAACGAATGTAAACCATTTTGAACAGTTGTCTTTGCCTGGAATAAGTGACCATGACTTACTTTTTATTGCCTATGATATAAATTTAAATAAATCCAAGGTAGATTCTTTTTTCACCTTTAGAGACTTCAAACGAGTCGACGTCGTAGCATTAGTTGCTGAAGCTTCCTGCTTACAATGGCAAGATTGCTGGCTTTTTGCTGATGTCGACGAAAAGGTAGACCACTTCACCTCATTAATAAACTATTTATATCAAAAATATGTTCCCTTGCGTAAACTGAAAGCAAAAAACTCAAGCCAACCTTGGTTTAATTCAAATGTCTTACAAGCAATCAAAGCTCGAGGTTAAGTGTATAGCCGTTGGAAACGTAATCCTACAAATGCAAACTGGGAAACGTATCGTAGGGCCCGTAACTATGCGACTCTAATTACAAAAACGGCAAAAATGCGTTATTTTGAATCGAAGCTGCTCCCCAACTTATCTCCAAAACAACTGTGGAACAATCTCAAGTCCCTTGCCATTGGGAAGCAGAAGAACTCGGAATGTATAATTGATCCCGATACCATAAATAACTACTTTTTGTCAATCAATAGTTCCACAGATAGCTCGTCGTTTGTAGTCACTCCAAATCTACTATACAATAGAAAAACCCGCTTTAACTTCGAAATGGCAACTGAGGAAGATGTCTTAAAATGTTTGTTAAGCATAAAATCAAATGCTATTGGAGAAGATGGAGTGGACCTTAAATTCGTTAAGCTCATTTTGCCACAAGTTATCGGTATATTAACGCATATTATAAATTTCTCACTGACAACAAGATTATTTCCTTCCAAATGGAAGATAGCAAATGTGATGCCCGTAGCAAAAAAGAAAGAGGCACAGGCCGTACAAGACTTTAGACCAATCAGTATACTACCAGCTCTCTCTAAAATTTATGAAAAATTACTTGCTAAACAAATCGTAAAACACCTTAATACCCACAAGCTCCTAAACGACTATCAATCTGGGTTTAGGGAAAAACATAGTTGTGCTACGGCCATGTTAAAAATAATTGAGGACATACGTGAAAATTACGACAATGGCGAACTCTCAATTTTAGTATTATTAGATTTTTCCAAAGCTTTCGATACCCTGAATTTTGAAGTTATGCTCATAAAATTAGAAAAATATTATGGTTTTGATATATTCGCGGTTGATCTACTACGAAGTTATTTAAATACTAGATTTCAACGCGTTCGTTCAGGTGGTAGAAAATCAAATCTAGGACGAATTGTATCCGGTGTTCCACAAGGTTCTATATTGGGACCTATTCTATTTAGTTTATTTATAAATGACATAGTACATTGTTGTAAATATGTATCCATTCATTTATATGCTGATGACGCACAAGTTTACCTCTCGCGACCAACTTGGCTCATAGAGGACCTTGTTTGTAGGATAAACGAGGATTTGCAAAGAATTTATAAATGGGCGGCAGACAACAGTTTAAGGCTGAATGCAGCCAAAACGCAAGTTTTACCTATCTCCCCAGCAAGTCTTGACATTCCATCACTTCCGGCGGTTTGTGTCAACAATAAACCTATTAACTATGAGGTTTGTGTAACAAGTTTGGGTTTTAAGCTGAATAGACACTTAAGCGCTTGCGATCATATTAATCAAATGGTTGGCAAAATGTATGCAGTTATAAGAAAATTATGGGCTTCATCCAGTTTCCTCTCCGTCGAAATAAAGATGAAACTAGTAAGAACTCTTTTAACCCCACTCATATCATATAGTGCTATAGTCTATGGTAATCTGGATTCAGCCTCTAAGCAAAAACTATTATTGGTTGTGAACAGTGCAGCTAGATATATCTTCCTTCTAAGGAAGTATGATCATATTTCGACTTACTCCCGACAAATACTAAGCACTGATATCTTAACCTACCTTAATATATCAAATTTGGTTTTTCTTCATAAGCTCATTCATTCCCAGTGCCCTCATTATCTGTATGTTAAACTTAAATATGCTCAATCACGTAGAACATTAAATTTCATAATACCTAGATTTAAATACCTAGTGACCTCTAGACACTATTTTCTGTTTCCGTACTTTCTGTGCTTAAAATGGGAGAAGAAGAACAAGCATAAAATCGCTCTCTCGAGCACACAAAGTGCACAGAGAGTGCTAGAACTCGAGACTTCGAGTAAAGTAAGAACAAGCATCAAGAAGAATAAGCATCAATAAGAAGAAGCAAATGTCAAATTACATTTCATAATTGTTTATGTTTTGCGATAAATAAATGCACAAATTGTACGCCTAAAAAGAAATTTACGTATAATAAATAAATAATAATAAGTAAAAATTAAGTAATTATTCAGTTTTGCATTAAAAATGGCTTTTAATAATTTGAGTGAAAGTGTTTTTAATTTTGTGCTGCCGTCTGCAGTCAAAATCAGCTGTTTTGTGCTTGAAACTTACTAGAAGCTGTTTCCGTACTTTTGCAACTATGCTCACATTTCGTTATTACTCTCTTGCACACATTTTACACAAATCTTACACAGTGTAAAGTACGGAAACAGACCTATTGTTAGGCTTTTTCTCTCTCTCTGCAGCAGCAATAATTAGAGTATTAACTTTAGTAAGCAAATTGTTTTTTTTAGTATGTAAGTAACTAATTAATTAACTTCAATTTATATACCGTCTTAACGATGTACTACATAAGGCTAGCCTCAATGTACAATTAAATTAAATTGAAATAAATAAATTGAATATTTGATTCTGTTTGGGCTCTTATTCGTTACAAATACTGTTGACAAAGCAACGAAATTTTCAAAAGAATTTGAGATATAAGGGAGAACAACATAAAATATTAGGGCTATTCCCGATTACGGCCAAATAGCCTGGCATCGTGGCATTTGCATAACATGATGGCAAATATTTTCAACGCAATAACAAAATGTATAGAGTTGCATTTGCACGGCTGTGGCAAATTTGCAACACTAAAATCCTATTTCATACAGTCGTGCATGGCCATCAGTGCTTTGCCTATCAATCAGTTGTCAAACCATATACATAATAACCCAAACAAATGGAACTCGAGCCAGCGAAGAAAAAATAAAAAGGGAGAAGTACAATTGAAAAAGTGGACTTCTTCTGAATTTTAATTTCTTCTTTTGAAGATTTCTTCGTCGTAATTATTGTAAATTACTTTAATAGATATGAAGGAAAAATAGCACAAATATAATTTGACTTCTTTTTATTTCCTCCAAAACAGTTGTAAATTTAGTTTGCAACAGAAGATGGCAAATATTTTGGTAGGGCATACATTTGCAATGCTATTTGCCCGTAATTGGGAATAGCCCTATTATATGTAGGATGAAATGCTTTTCAAATGCTCCATAACCATAAAAAATTAATAAAACTTTTTCTGCAAAATCCATTAAATTGGCCTCGCTCAACAATTTTGCTATTTTCGGTTAGGAACTCTCAACAAAATGCGCCAGTTTTTATCATATCAAAGATAAATGTGTTAAAATTACTTTGATATTTAGCATCAAGCATAACGTGGGCTTACATTACAACAACGTGTCTCTTAACAAACAAACCGTGTGGAAATATAAGGAAGCTTATTTTTATTTAAAATTAACACCTAAGCCAATAAAAACAACTAACAAAAAACTTGTTGCTAGGTTTTTGCTTACATAGATCGCATTTTTTTTTTTTTTTGTAACTATAGCAAACCCAAAACAAATTCATTCACGACACTAAATAAAATAATTACACACACTATATGCTTCATTTTATTATATATCTTAACCATATAGATCAAAATTTATACTGATGAAAACAGATATTCGTGAACATTTTATTAGTACAACATATTTAATTATTGTACAAATAAGATATTTTGAAGCTAAGTTTTCCCACTCTATCATGATTGTTGTTAACGCTACCGTTTCTAGCTCTTAAGCCCGCCCTGGAATTGAATTTTTGAAGGCTATCTAAATAACGTCAATCAAATATATCCGATATAAATATTAATTAACAAAAAATAAACGATAATATCTCTCAAAAGCGGAATTTTATAAAGAAAAAATCTTAGATCTGTTATGAATAAAATAAATATAAATATATTTTTAAGTAAACAGCTAAGAAAAAAAAAACCTTTCTAATTTCTTATCATTTTTACGGCATGCTTAATGGGGAAGAAAAGCAAAATAGCTCAAGCAAATAAATAACCCCCCACAAATAACCACAATAACCCCTGAATAAAAGTTTGCTAAATTTCTCGTTGCGAAAAGCAAAATCTTCCAGTTTGAAAATATTCCAATTAAGGAAATATCTCTTGCGTGCAAAATTAAATTGCGTGCTCTCTCAAAATTTTTGAGGGGAAACTTCTTTAGGCGTGTATACAGCACTTTAAATTCTCGTACGGTAATGCGTATTGTCGAAAATGTGGCTGTGTGGTCTAGCGCATGGTATAATAATTACAAGGTAGCATTGACAGTTGCTCGGGAAACCATCTCCTGTCAAAAAATATACTCAAAAAGAGAGCGCACGCAATCAGACATTGCAAACACAAGCAATGTTGAAAACCTTGAAGTGAAAAAACAAGAACTTCAGAAGCTGCAGATGCATTTTCACAAACAGCTGTTTTTGACAGAAGATGTTTTCTTGTAGGAGAGAAAATAAGCAGTTGTCAATGCTACTTTGTATTATTATGCCATGGTCTAGAGTGTGCGACTCAGAGCCCGAACAGAATCAAATATCGTTGCGACCGCCGATCCACTCTGGTCGTCGATCGCAGAGAACACGTCCGGAATGAAACGCTTGCGACTGACGATTCAAAGTTGCTATTATTTAGTACTAGCTGATATACCCGATGTTACTCGAGGAAAAACGTAAAATTTTGATGTTTAGGTTTTATTCGTTCAGGAGATAACGATTTTTAGCCAGAAAAAATAAGCTTTTGACGTAAAACGTATGGAAATATGCAAAATGGTGTTTTGTCATTCTAAGGAAACGGCGTTATTAGAAAAAGACGTTGTACTAAAAATTTGTGCAATCTTGAAGATATGTGAATTTTTTTAAAATTAATTAATTAGTTGGTTGATTTCCCTTACTTGTAAGAGAGTGGAAGAGACGTGGTCAAAACTAATTATGCCAAAGCATAATCTAAGATTCAAGTAAAATGTGAGCGAATTTTGAGTTAAATTCGTTCAGCTGTTAAGATTTGCATTCTGGTCAAACAAACAGAAAAAGATTTTTATTAATGTAGGTAATTAACGTTCATATAATTTTTTTCCGTGAATTTTTCCGATATTTTAAAAGCTATTTTGCTATTTGGGGCAAAGAAAAACCCAATAAATCAGAGATTATTTAAATCGGTCCAGCCGATCTTTATATGTTATATGTTATATGTAAATGGTATAACTAACCCAACTTTATTTTATTAATTACGATTAATGTGATAAAATGAATACAAAAAATTTATTAAGTAATAGTTTATTAAGCACAAAAATGAAGTATTTCAATAGAGTATAAGCAAGACATTTACTTTATTGAAGCTATGTATTTTGTTGCATGAAGTGCACTCGGGTTGATTGTCTTTAGTGAAGCACCTTGTGATATACGACATTTTCCGATTTGTTATCAGGTGCAAGAACAAATAAAGCGGAGGGTTTGCCGACATGTGAACATACCACGCACAATTGACCATGAGAAAACATGCATTTTCTAAATTCAGACCACAAACACTAAGGGCCTTGTGATTTGACCTTGTGATTTGTTAATCGCCATGGCGAAAGCTAGACGAATCGGGAATTGAATTCGTTTAAACTCAAAGGGCATATCAGTTGAGATCATCGGAATCCTCGGAATGAGTATAATCGCGTGAATGACATTGATCATCAGTTTTCTTAACACCAAACGCGTTCCATTGCATAGTTTTGGTTGGTTTAGATTTCGAAGCATGATGACTACCGAGCCAACCTTCAGTTGTAAATTGTGCGGTGGTAAGCCAGGCACATCCAAGGAGTTTAAAAATTCAGTTGGATAATTGGTGGCTTCGTCTTCGTTTGTTACACAGTCAATAGATTTAATTGAATGCAGAGTTCCAACGATTTGATTCTGAATTAGGAAGTTTATGTCATCCACATCTTTGTTATTTGATCACTCAACCATATGTTATTTTTGTGGTTAACAATGATGTTCGGGAATACTTTGTTGCTGAGATCATCTTTCTCATCTGCGAAGAGACGAAATTGCAAAAATTCTGAGAAAACGAAATCAACCCGCTCGATTCGTCGACAGGAACACGGCCATTACTGATAGTCAGCAATTGCTTGGAAAAATATTCAGCAGATGGATCGTTCAGCAATGTAACTCTCATGTTTGATGTCAGCTGAAGTTTTTTCACATAGCGCCACAGATTTGATGATTTGAGGCAAGCGTTTATTTCATCGGCAGCAGTCGATCTTGAAATAACCGGTAGTGTTTGGCGAAAATCACCAGACAATAAAATCATTGCGCCTCCAAAACATCTCGAGTTATTGCGCAGATCTTGCAATGTTCGGTTAAGTGCTTCCAATTCGCGTTTATGCGCCATTGTGCATTCGTCCCAGATGATAATTTTAAATGATACTAAAACTTTGGCCATTGCAGAGTGTTTCGAAATGTTACATGTCGGTTGTTCAGTTGCTTGAAGGTTTAAGGGCAATTTGAACGCTGAATAAGCCGTACGGCATCCTTCTAACAATGTGGCCGCTATTCCAGAAGAAGCAACTGCTTCTGCAATGTCGGATCTCGTACAAAATCAATGACATGAGGAATGTCTTCCCAGTTCCACCGGGGGCATCTAGGAAAAATAAGCCACCATTTCCATCATCAATTGCCTTTATTAATGTATCATACACTTCCTTCTGTTGGGGGTTTAGCAGGGGTACATTCGTTCGAACTGATTGGTGTAATTCATGTCGATCATATATACGTTCACTTTCCAATTCTCGATTAAATGCATCATTCATTCCACGAGCTGGCGCTGGCATTCCTAGTTTGTAGTTGACTAACAAACTGCCGCCATGAGGTAGTGGGATCGATTCCCACAATGAGCGGAACAAATGATTTTTTAAAAAAATTTTTTCTTATTTTTCATTTTTTTTTTAGGGAAAATGCAATAAAACCAACTTTACCAAAAAGTAATGAAGATAAAATCTCTTTCAGTTGCAAAATTTGCAGTTTTGAAATTAAAAATGAAGAAATTTTTATTCGTTTAGAAGATTTGATTTTGATTATTAAATGCCAGAAAAAAGTTAGTTTTTGCAGTAAAGTATATTGAATTGAATTTAGCTTGTGTGGGCGAAGCCACGCCAAGTTTCCAATGCCCGTGCCAGTTTTCCAGTAGAAATGCCTGACCAATAAGTAACTCCATACTGAATTTCATTGTTATATGATATTTATTTACAAAGCTTTTCGATATAAAAAATTTCGCCTGTATGGGCGGAGCCACACCCCCTTTTCCAAAGCCCATCCCAGTTGTCCATTAGAAGGATATCAGCAAGTGGCAACTCCATACTGAATTTCATAATTATACGACATTTAGTTCCAAAGCTATTCGATATCATAAATTTGAATTGTTTGGGCGGTGCGACACCCCTTTGGCCTATACTTGCTAAATTTTGCCAGTCGAAAGACACGACCAAATAGTACAAGGTGGCGCAAAAATAACCTTCCGATGTTTTTTGGCTGTAATTTAAAAAAAAATGAAAAACTTTGATTCTTCTTGTGGATTATTTTTTTTGGTCTTTTAATTTTTTTTACATCAAGTCGAGAATATGATGTCATGTAAATGGCCGCCGCCACAGTTGATTGTCATTTGAGCCCTTTTTATGGCATTTTCCATCACTTCGGCCAAAACTTCCGGCGATAGGTCCTCACATTCTTGACGGATATTGTCTTTAAGAGCTGCAAGAGTCTGAGGCTTGTTGACATAAACCCGCGACTTCAAAAAGCCCCACAAAAAGAAGTCTGGAGCGGTCAAATCAGGCGATCTTGCTGGCCAGTGCAAATCGCCAAATCGGGAGATTAGGCGCCCGGGAAATGCATCCTTCAGCATATCGGTTGTGGCACGTGCAGTGTGTGCCGTAGCACCGTCCTGTTGGAACCACATGTTTTCCAATCCCAATTCATCAACTTGCGGCAAAAAGAACTCGTTGATCATTGCTTTGTAGCGCTCACCATTCACAGTAACCGTCTTCTAAGAAAAAAGGTCCGATGACTCCTCCAGCGAAAACAGCACACCATACAGTGACTTTGAGCGGGTGTAATGGCTCTTCGTGGGTTACATGCGGATTTTCAGTGCCCCAGAAGCGTAAATTTTGCTTATTTACGTACCCGCTAAGATGGAAATGGGCCTCATCACTCATGGTTATTTTTGATGAAAAATCATCTTCCTCTTGGTGGTGATTAATTCCGCGTTCTGGAGCAGTGTAGCGTAACATTGTTTATTAACGTGTATTTCGCATGTGTTTACTACATAAATGTCAAAACAGAACTGACATTAGGGGCCAATCGCAAAATTTATAGCATTTTCTGATAGGAGGATTACTTTTGCGCCACCTTGTACGTTCTAACCGAGTTTCATTAATGTGTGACTTATAGCTTGAAAGTTATATTGAAAATTTCGGCTGCTCAAAAAGTGCCACGTCCTACGTCCAACGCCCATAAAATTTTACCAGTAGAACGGCAAGAGAAAATTAAGGTCGAATACTGAATTCCGTTGCTGTGAGATCTATTATTCCAAAGCTATTCGATATAGAAGATTTGATTTGTATGGTGGGTGCCACGCCCTCTAAGTTTTTCCGATATTTTAATAGTTATTCTGTTATTCGGGATGAACACAAATCCAACAAATAGATAATAAATAAAAGATCATTAAAATCGGTCCAGCCGTTCTTGAGTTATAAATGGTGTAACAAACCCGACTTTGTTTTATGTATATAGATTTTTTTATTTATTTTTTCCATTTCATTTTAATGTATTGGTCTCTTCAATCGTGTGAATACAACACACACAAACAAGAAATGTCAGAAGATAACAAAAAACTAAGCAAATTTCATGAAATACAGCCAATCCTTAGCACAAATATGGCAACACTAATAGCACTCAGAGAGAGAATCGTCGGTTGCAGGAGAAGAAATAAAATAGATTCTAAGAGCCCGAACAGAACCAAAGCGGCTGTCGGTTGGCGGACTTCTCTCGGAGAAATCCGCTGAGAACACGTCCAGAATAGGAGCGGTTGTCGGTTGTCGGATCAGCGTTGCTTTTCGTTGTGTAAATGCTACAAATTCAACACACACACACACAAAACGAAATGTTAGCTCATGGAATGCAACACACACCCACAAAACAAAACGTCAGCTCATGGTAAAAACTAAGCAAATAGCACTGAACACAGCCTTTTCTTAGCTAAAATATGGCAACACTTACGCCACTCAAAGAGAGATCCGCCAGCCGTCGGAGAAAAAATAGAATTGATTCTATTCTGGCGTTTTTCCGTCGCGGATTTCTACGGCCATTTAATTTTTGGCGGCTGCATATATTTTCATGTATTTTGTTGCACAGCGCATCCGACAACCGACAGCCGCTTTGGTTCTGTTTGGGCTCTAATTGTGCGATATATCGTTTTGGCTGCTGACCTGCGATTTTATTCTGGACGTGTTCATACATTTGCAAGCATTCTATTGCAACGATATTTGATTCTGTTCGGGCTCTCAAATATCGTTGCGATTTGCGATATCGCAAAGCAATAGAATGCATGCAAATGTATGAACACGTCCAGAATCAAATCGCAGGTCGGCATTCGCAACGATATATCGCACAATTAGAAAATATTCTATTTTTTTTCTTGAGACCGACGATTCTCTTTTTGAGTGCCATTAGTATTGCCATATTTTTGCTAAGAATTGGCTGTGTTTAATGAAATTTGCTTAGTTTTTATTATGTCTTGACGTTTCTTCTTTGTATGTGTTGTATTCACACAATTGAAGAGACCAATACATTGAAATGAAATAGAAAAAATAAATAAAAAAAAAAAAGATACAGTATACCGTGTATACAGTAAAGAAGTGAAACTTCTTCTTAGTATACACTCTTTCTTTTCTAGAATAAGAACGATTTTAGTGTAAAGGCTCGATTATGCAATCGTAAAGCTACGCAACGTAACGTGGCGTAGAGTTATATCTGGAATAGAACCCATCGCTGCACTAGGGAGAAAACTCAGAGCGTAGCTTTATTGAAAGTTTGAGAGCGAGAGTATGATCGTGAGAAAATCAAGTGGTGCATATTCCGCATATTAAGAGAATAATTTCTTAAAAAGGGATTTTTTTATTTTACATAACTACAATGAGCGATTTTTTTGCCAATGGGAACTTCAGGTGCATTTATAAATTTGTTTTTCAAAAATTTTTTTTGGCATATTAATAAGGAGTTTCACAGAACAATGTCACAACAATAAATCTACCTCAACTGTAAACTTGATCTTAACTTTCATTTTTATTTCTGCCTTAAAAACTAAAAATCAAAAATTACCGGTTATTTTGTACTCAAAAACTATGGGACAAATTTTAGTTATTATATTTGCTTTAAAAAAATTAAGCCTTATAAATACTATTTTGTTCAAAACTTTAAATGTGAAAACTAAAACTTTCACACACACATTATACTTACTATTATTAATAGTAAATAGTTCGATATAAAATTATATAACTAAGATATGTATAAAATAGTTATCTATTGAAAGAACTTATTCCAACTTTTCTTGCGCACAGTGTCAAGTTGGCGTCATGGAATTGCACAATTATCGCAACTTGCATTTGCGTAAACTTGCATAAACTTTTATCTTATATTCTTTCAGTTCTTCTTTGCTTGTAAAATACATTTTTAATGAAAAATCTATTCAAACAATATTTAAGGATACAAAGTGCATTAACCCACAATATCTAAGATTCAGAGACATAAAGCTTTATGTTTAGAAGTTTAATTGCGTTTCTTCAACGTTAACTAAGTCAATTGCCCGAATTTCTATTAGTTGCATTGAGCAAGGTCGTACTGTAGTTACTTTTTTCTCCATACAAACATTTTTGACTCTACACTAATAGTTCGGGTGTAGAATTAAATGCTAAGAAATTTTCGTTTCTACAGCATACTACGCTTTATTCAAGAATGATAGAAAAATAGATTACGCATTGCGCAGGTCCGTTATGTTGTTTACTTTTCATTTTGACATTTCTAGCTACGAACAAAGTATTTTTTACGATCATGACGTCATGATTTCACCAAGTTTGTTTCTTGAATCTTTTGCCATTGTTTATTTGTTCACATTTTTAACAAGACTTGACAGAAAGCCATATCGTAAGCTCATATCGTAAGTCTATCGTAACGTAGATGCGCAGATCGTAGAAAATTATTTTTACTATCTGCGCAATCTATTTTTCTATCATTCTTGGGCTTTATTCATAAACATTTTTTCATTCGCTGCTCATGTTTGTAAGGTTTGTGTCTGAACTAAAGAAAATCTCTACAAAAGTTAAGAATTCCAATGGATTTGCAATGGCCGCCACATAAAAAAAATGCTGCAAAGGGCGCATATGGAGCATGTCTTTGATATTAAACGAAAAGACAAACAAAAAACATGGTCGCGAAAATGTTTATGAATAGCGTTTTCTTGTTTAAAGTTACACTGCCTCTAAAATGTGTTTATGAATAAGGCTGTTATATTTTCCCGCTAGGAGCGCTGTTTATTTTCCCGCTGGGCATCTACAGCAAAAGTAGTTTGATTAATTGGTATGTAGACAACATTTACATATGAAGACCTTAGCCCTGCATATAGCACGTTGGCTTTATAAAACTGAGATTGCAGGTTCGATACTCAGCGCTGACAAAGAAATTTTTTTCAGTCTTTTATACAATGTATATCTCTCTCATTATATCTACTGTACAACATATCTTTCTTCTCTATCGTGTAACGAAATGAAGTAAATTGACCTTGAAATTTCACTCCTCAATATTCTCATTCAAATTTCGAAGCGCCGCCTAAGAAGTTTCACTTCAAAAATACCAAATAAAAGCAACTTTGAGTCGTCAGTCGCAATCGTTTCGTTCTGGACGTGTTCTCTGCGATCGACGACCAGAGAGGATCGTCGGTCGCAACGATATTTGATTCTGTTCGGGCTCTCAACAACTCAACAATGGACGCACCAGTCTATTGAGCATTTTCCACAAAGTGTATGCAAAAAGTTCGATAGAACTCGTCTGCGAAGTACGAAAGAAAACTACAGTTGTCACAACCCGGGGTACGCTTGCAAAATTGTTCGCTATGTCCATGGTATAATAATACATGGTAGCATTGACAACTGCTTATTTTCTCTTCAACAGGAAAACATAAACTGTCAAACACAGCTGTTAGCGAAACGAAGCAAAAATTAAAGCAAGTTACAAAAACAAACATAAAAAACTAATAAGAATATTGTGCGTTTAAATAAACAAATCATAAAGAAATAAACATTTAAAATCATGAAAGTGATTTCTCACTTTCCGAAGACACCAATTTTAATTAGAATTTATTTCATTTCGGTCAGTTGCATCTGCAGCTGCTGATGTTATTCTTTTCTTCACTTCAACGTTTTCAACATTGTTTGTGTTTTCATTTATTAACAATGGCCGACCAGCGAACGCTCTCTTTTTGAGTATATTTTTTGACAGAATATGTTTTCCCAAGCAACTGTCAATGCTACCTTGTATTATTATACCATGGCTATGTCCAAGTAGTTGGCAATTTTTTAACATTTAGGCAATTAACAAGGTGTCGTATCGTCTTATTGTTGTATTTTTTACAACTGCCGTGCCAACACTGTTTTTGTTGTTTAAAGAGTGTGCTATTCGATCAGCTGATTTTGTTTATATTTTTATTCCTCCTATATTTATATTCGTGCGGCTAAAATCAAGAATTACATTTAAAAATGCATGAAAGTGGCAGATGATTATAAATAATATGACATACAACTCCACGATTGTGTTCACAAGGGTTGTATTTTTATACAACTTTTGCGTACAACACACAACTTTAGACCATCTTGTGTATTGCCTAATTGTTTGTGTTTTCAATGGCCGATTGTGAGCGCTCTCTTTTTGAGTATATTTTTTGATAGGAGATGGGGTCTCAAGCAACTGTAATTGTAATTATAATTCCATGATTGGGGATCATGGTATAATAATACAAGGTAGCATTGGCAGGTGCTTGGGAAAACATCTCCTGTCAAAAAAAGAGCGCTCACAATCCGCCATTGAAAGCACAATGTTAAAAAAGTTGAAGTGAAAAAAACAATAACCACAGCAGCTGCAGATGTATTTCCACAAAAAGCTGTTTTTGACAGGAGATGTTTTCTTGTAGAAGAGAAAATAAGCAGTTGTCAATGCTACCTTGTATTATTATACCATGATTGGGGATATTGAAAATGTTGAAGGTAGCAGTCCGTCTCCACGAGGCATAGTACATGCCATCATATACATCACGGCATCGAAAAATCTAGTGGAGACCGCATACGCCATGGCATATCTTAAGCCCTGCGATAAATACCATGATTTAAAACATAACCTCAAAAAAGGTTTGCATGTGTTAAGCCTGAAATACAATAGTGCGAGAGTGCGATGCGAGACAACGTCATGGTATAATAATACAAGGTAGCATTGACAGTTGCTTGGGAAATCATCTACTGTCAAAAAATATACTCAAAAAGAGAGCGCCATTGAAAACACAAGCAATGTTGAAAACGTTGAAGTGAAAAAAAAACAACAACCACAGCAGCTGCTGATGTATTTCCACAAAAAGCTGTTTTTGACAATTTATGTTTTCCTGTTGAAGAGAAAATAAGCAGTTGTCAATGCTACCATGTATTATTATACCATGAGACAACGTAAGAATCTCGTATGAGCTGTCAAAACATTTTCATAAGCAGAGTTCTTATGTAGCAATCTACAATGCTTTGCGATGCGCTTGTGCGATGCGAGGCATTTCCAAAAAATTGAAAAACCTCGCATGCGATGGCGAGCTGTCATAAAAGTTCTATTAAAAAAACCAAAATGGTTGCTGTTTATCAATTTTCTTTATCCTTCCACAGTTGCATTAGCACATACTTTTGCACTAATTAAAGTACGATTTTATTTTGAGAGTACGAAATATACATATCTGCGATGTCATCTTTTTATTATTTTGAAAGTAGATTTACGGTAGAGAAAAGTTCGTTTTATGGTAAAGCGAGGTACTATTTATAATGAAACGGTGCGTAAATAGTTATTAATTTGTTTTTTCAGCTCAAAATGTTAAAATGTATTTAACGTTTTAGTACCTTTTCTTATGTCGAAAATACTTTTTATTATATGGCCGTGTGCTATTCGTAAACTTTTCACTCAGATGATGAAATTTTGACAGTCTGAATGAGAATATTTCGCACTTGTGAGGTGAATATAATTGGCAAAAATTCATATAGCCCCATTGGCTAGTATAAATGTTGACAATCGGCAAGAGAATTTTTGATACAAGCAAAAATAGAATACAAAAATAAAACACTTGTTAGTTCGTGAGTCATAAAGAAGTTCAAAATTTTGTAACACAACATAACAACCAGAAGTGGAAAATGTTTGCGTAAATTTTCATTTTCAGCATATATTTACAATTTTGCATATTAAATTATATTCTTGCACTAATACACTACTGAAATCTAAAACGTCAAAATGACTAGTTGTCAAAATTGCATTGTCCTTTTAGTACAGCAAAAATGACAATTATATTTCAACAGGCAGAAATTGTATTCAAACAAAGATCTAAAATATAAGGAAGTGGTGTTGTCTACACATACAGTGTACGTGAACTGTGGCCGAATTCGTAAATTGAGCGAGCGAGACAAACTGTGTTTTTTGACACTACTGAGCGATCGTCAGCTGTTCACCAGTCTTCTCAGTAAAAAAAAAATAATCGCGCCAATTTGATGTGACCACAGTTGTCAAAGCGCAAGCCCTGCTTCAGGGGCGCATTATTTTTTCACTCTTTAACACACTTTTGGGGCGCTTTTGTCTTCAGCTAAGTTTATGATACATAATTGTTATTTTTTCTTTTTTTTCAGATTTCCGCATATTGTGGATCTCAAATTATATTATATAATATTATATTATATTATATAACAATATATTATATTATTATTACCCAATAAAATATCGGTAACGCACCAAATTGTATGCCTCAAAGGTGGTGTGGAAATACAACAAAAACAAAACTTTATGATATATATTGGTTTTATTAATACCGTATAACTCTAAACACCTGTTTTATGTTATTCGAATCAGAAACAAATTGAGCCTTCTTTTTCGATTCAACTGGATACGGCCCTTTGTGATTGTTTATGTATTTGTGTCAACCAACACGAATAAGAAAAATACCACACTTTTGGGCAATAACATCACTTCCTTATATCTTAGTTCTTTGTATTCAACTCAGTAACTTCTTTTCTAACACGAGTTGAAAGTTTCCGAATAGGGGGTTTCGCATGGTTCAACATATGGTATAATAACACAAGGTAGCATTGACAGTTGCTTGGGAAAACATCTCCTGTCAAAAATATACCACAAAATATAGTTCTCACAATCGGCCATTGAAAGCACAAACAATATTGAAAACGTTGAAGTGGTAAAAAACAACAACCTCATGATTTTTTACAACAATTACAAGGTAAGCTCATTTTAAGATAGCTGTTTAAATGAGAAATTTTGCTAAATTTTTGAATAGGTTTTTTGAGAAACGTCAAACTGAAAACAGCTAATAATTAAAAGCAATATAAAAAATGAAATTAGCAAGGAAATCATGAAAAAGGTATTTAATTGTTTTGGTGAATCGAATTTAATGTTATATTTTGAAACTTAACTTAACTTTGTTCATCTGTCAAAATCAAGTAAGCGTAAACCGCTCAATCGAGGTAGCATAAAATATTTTCACTACCTAAAATGGCGACCGATCAGGCAACATGTTGTGTGAGCGCTTTGTGCTACATACCATGGTATAATAATACAAGGTAGCATTGACAACTGCTTATTTTCTCTTCTACAAGAAAACATCTCCTGTCAAAAACGGCTGTTTGTGTAAATGCATCTGCAGCTGCTGTGGTTGTTGTTTTTTTTTCACTTCAACGTTTTCAACATTGTTTGTGTTTTCAATGGCGGATTGTGAGCGCTCTTTTTTGAGTATATTTTTTGACAGGAGATGTTTTCCCAAGCAACTGTCAATGCTACCTTGTATTATTATACCATGCTACATACCATTCAGCCGGAAAGTTGAGCAACAGTTGCGTAGAAAGTATCGGCCAGAATGCAACCAATATAAACAGCTGATTTTGATAACTAGCGCATCCTGCTCTCCAATATGAGCCTACCTTGTATTTGTATCATGAACAACCTCAGTAGCTGGAGATGCATTTTCACAAACAGCTGTTTTTGACAGGAGATGTTTTCTTGTAGAAGAGAAAGTAAGCAGTTGTCAATGCTACCTTGTATTATTATACCATGGGTTCAACATGTTGGACGACAAAGTCGGATGGAAAACTTCCGGGAAAATTTTATTGAGCTTTCGAACGATCCAACAGTTGAACCATGCTTAATTCCATGCTAAATTCCCTTTTCACATATCCTTTGCCCACAAATTTTATTATTTAAACAGTACGTTTTTATTTTTAACCGATGCAACTCTGGTTCCTTCAAAACTAGCGTTTCTCATTGTACATCAAGAATGATATATTACCAGATTGCGCATTGCGCATGTCGTCCATCTTTGTTATGAAGTTGGCTGCGAAAAATCGTGACGTAGCTCGGGTTTGTCAAAGTGGCTGAATGTAAACGTAGTCACAATTTATTTATAGGTGGTATTTATTTGTAAAAATGAAAAAACGTCGACATTTTCTTATTGAAACATGGCGACTTGAAATGGAATTAATGTCTTTATAAATATATTTATAAATAAATTAAAGTAAACATATATATTTTTCAGTACTATTTCATAAGAAAATGCACCTATAATAGGAGTGTGTTCTCGCATTTGCACCGTTTCACACAAAAAGCAGCTACGTTCCTTGATGTGTTGGACAGCACTTTTATTGCCTCTTTATTTTCATTTTGTTATGTTCTTCTTGTTTGCTATTTCGTAAAGACTTAGAGCCGCCGCACACTACAGACTTTTAGTTTGATTTGTTTTCATGTGGGCATGGTGTCTTATGAAAGTGCGCACACCTAACGATTGAATCAAACCCAACAGCAAATAAAATGGGAGGTCAGATTTCCACTTGATTTAAAGTCTGGCAACTATCTGCAGACTGCCAAGTGGGTATGGCGTACTATGGAAGTCCGCACACAAGCCGATCAAATAGCTTGCCAACTGGTGGACATTTTGTTTGTTTTTGTTGTAATTTTATTTTTCGGCAGTGTGCTATTCGGAAACTTTTCACTCGGGGTAGGAAAGAATTTACTGAGATGAATACAATTTCTGTAGTTGAAATAAAATTGTGATTTTTGCTGTGCCAAAAGAACGATGAAATTTTGACAATCATATTAATCTCACAAGTGCCAAATATTCTGACTGTCAAAATTTCATCATCCGAGTGAAAAGTTTCCGAATAGCACACGGCCTTCGTTGAAAAATGCTGATTTTTGCAGTTAAAAAAAATGTTTAATATTCATACCCGCACCAAAATCAACAAAAAATATGTCAGTAACGGAAAGTTTTATAAAACTCAAGACAGCCAAATAATTTTAAAACTCCCCATGAGAATGTTTCTCAAATGCAACCCAGCAATTGGCAAAATATCCGGGCAAAGTGTGCGCACCTACAACCAACTTGTTCTTATTTTTGAATAAAATAAAAATATTAACGAATATAATTTTTGATAAAAACCAATTCTGCCAAATAGCTACTTTTAATTATTATTGCTAGACTAAAAATTTTTTTTTGATACATTGCAGACAGATTTGATACGTATTTTGCTACGGAGAAAATGTTTTGAGTGGCAACACTGATCGCATGCTCGCATCGCACTCTCGCACTATTGTACTTCAGGCTTTAGTGCGTCGAAAAATCAACCCTGAATTTTACTCTTGTTTTTCATTGGCCGAAAACTCTCTAAGGGCCAGTTTCACGACCATTAGTTAACCACTGACCAGAGGTTAACTAACAGATTTGAATTTCACAATCAAAGTTAACAAGAGGTTAAGCCACCAGTGGTGGTGGTTTAAACCATTAGTTAACGAACAGCTGATTTCTGTAATAGAAAAAAAAGCTTATAAAAAACAAAAAGAGAAACGTGAAACAAATAACAATGGATTCCGATAGGGATCACGGTGTTGTTAGCGATTCGAACTATGAGGAAGTGTGGAGTGTTTTAATTACTTTTTCAGGTTGTAATATTTGGTTCTTAGAGCCTTCAAGCTCCTGTATGTTCGTTCCTCATTCTGGCAATTGAACTCTGATTACATTTTTTCCCATGTTTTCTCCTTCTCGTCCGCATGATATTTATCGGATTGTTTGCATTCAATTACGCATTTGTATTTTTGCACGACTTCCAAAAGCAAATCAATTTATTTTTGTGCAAAATTGGAACATCTTGCGTTTGTTGCATTAATTTTGTCCATTTTGCAAAAGAAACGTATTTAATGCATATATCAAAAACATATGTTTTATATAGTGTTGCCATATTTTCTTAACAAAATTGCCATTAGTTAACTAAAGCATTGTGAAACCCAAATCATAAAAAGTTATAGTTAACTAACAGCCTTTAGTTAATTAACCAATTGGTTAACTAATGGTCGTGAAACCAGCTCTAAGATATCACTTTGTAATCCCTGAAAAAAATGCATATAATATCTATTTATTATGATTTAAATATTTAAGTTGAGTTGCAATAAACTGTTTGCAACCGAAACTGATTACTAAGTCCCTTTATTTTAGTTCATACATGCGTTTAAAGTTTGCCAATTTCTTCAGTTGTTGTATTTGTCAAGATTTTTGAAAAATTTTAATTTTACACAAACCCCCGCTACTTTACACAAACCTACGCTATTCGAGGTGAAATTTAAAAAAGGAACGCTCTTGTTCTTCTTTTGCTATTTTCTGCTGGAACTTCGTTTGCAAACAAAGAAAAATAATAGCGGTATTCACAATCTGGAGTTTATGGTCTTGTATTCTGTATTTTTGAATTTAATTTGTTCCAAGAAAATATGGCAGAATTTGTTTGCGCTGTAAGTTGTTTTTGTCAAGAGAAACTATAGGAGTGCTCACAATCTGTAGCAAATTCTTTTAAATTCACTTAAAATACTCCAAAAACTCCAGATCGTGAATACCGCTAATGTATGGATTGAGTGTTTGAATATTTAAATCTTTAAATTGTGTTACAGGAATCTGTTTGGCACTCAAATAATTACATGCATTTTCTTATTTTGTTTTTTAACGCCAAACGAAGTTTGCAAATTTTGACACTTGTTGTACTTGTAAATGGCTTTTTATTTTCACCACGGCCGTTTTGTAAAAGTTCTGTTATATTTCATTCCATCAGAGTTGTCAACTATCATTGTTTTCCTTGAAAATTTGCTTGGTTGAAATTAATATTGCATTGGCACGAACTAGCATTTGTTTTATCTCTAAAATTTATAAAATTGCATTGCATGTTTTTTCTTAATATTGAGACTTTGAATCAATTAAGCTTACCAACTTATATATTTTGACTTCTCGTAGACTAAATTGATTTCCTATGCTCATCGTTGTAGATTTATAAGAGAAATTTATGTATAGCTAATAACAACCTATCGAAATATTTTGATTTGGTGGCTAAACAGGCCGCTACATTACTTGATCAATATCTTATGTTGGTTTTTTCCAAATTAAAAGCTATAAAAAAAAAAAAAATTGGCAACACTACAATTGACAACAGAATAGAAAAACTACATTTCATTTATAAATTCACCCAGCTGATATTATTAACCTTTACATTACATGCACAAATTTTTTACTCTTCGTAAGGAAATAAATTATTTGAAATATAAATAAATTGAACATGCAGCTAAAGTGCAAAAATAAACATTTTTACCATATACAACGATATTTAGAGCACTTTACATATTTTTGTTTTCGTTATGAAGCCAATCAATAACAAACGAGTTGGAAGGGTTAAGTATCATAACCCGCAACTGACATATTCACCTCACTTTTCGTGGTGAACGGACTTCTCTCGTTTACTTTTTGGCATTTCAGATTCCCCACAGAAGTTTCCTATCTTGTTATCTTTGCTTTTAATACAATTAAAAATGGATTCTAAAATGCATTCGAATGATGTAATTAAATCAGCGAAGGGCACAATTTAAGTTATCAAACACGCGTGTTTTGAAACAAAATGCTGCTTGCGCGACGTCGACACAAGTACTCTATAAGCTCCTTCGTGTGGCTATCGATCGTGTGCGTTCGGCTGTTGCTTTGGTTACATTTTCGCTAAGCAAATCAATTCAGTTGATATTCAGCACTTGCTAAGTTAAGACTTCGCTCCGCAATTTTTTAAAATACAGAGAGAAAAATGTCCCCTGAAGAGTGGAAAAATTATTTCTTTTTTATGGAAAACGATGATGGTGACTTGCAATGCATGATGTTATCGCATTATGAGTCGCAATAATATGTTTTGTTTAAAAAGACATTTTTTCTCTAGCCATCAAAATTTTTTTAATACTTATGGTTGATAAAGGTGGGCTACCTGCCAATTCTATGGTAGATGAGGCTCATAGTGATCATCAGGAAAGGCATCCATTGAATGAAAATAACAATTTGTCTCTAAAAAAAGCATCATATACCGTAGCCTTGGCTTTGGCAAAGCATTGCCGCCCATTTGACGACGGTATTTTTTTTTTAAATTTAACATCAGATGTTTTAAAATGTTTTGGTGAAAAATGCAATGAAACTTTGAGGCTTTGCGAAAATATTCCCTTATCCCGACGTTAGCTTAATTTGTTAGCTTATTTTGTTTATACATATGTATATTTTTTTTTTTTTCTGTATACTTTTTGTATTATTTGTATAAGTGAATATGTTTATAAAAAAGTTTAAATAAAATTATATACTAAAGAAGCAACCAAAATCTTTTCTTTTCGACAGTTGAATGTTTTTTTCAGTGTAAAACTGGCAACCGTCAACTTGATCTTCGTTTTTCTCTGCTTCACACACAAGCAAAGTACGTGATAGTATGTGTGTGCCCATCACTGAATTAAATTAATAAATAATTTCAACTAACAAGCCTGGCATAAGATCTCCGTCAAGCAAATACTATAACACATTTTGACAGCTGGCGCTCAAGCCTTAATATATGTGATGCAAAGAACTAAGAGATAAGGAAGCGGTGAAGTTGACCAGAAATGAAGTATTTTACAAATACAATGAAGTTAATTCAAACACATAAACATTCAAACAGGGCCGCATTAGGTTATATCGTAAAGAAAGGCGAAAACATTTTGGTGTTCAGACGTATTTTTATTATTTAATTTTTATTGTACTTACACACCACTTATGAGGTATTCAATATTAAAATATAAAATAAAATATTTTTCAGTCAAAAATAACAATTAAAATTAGACTTTTTTATGTTTTCGGTTTAAAGGAAACACTCCTTTTTTTATTGTCTCAGTTCATGTGAATGCGTATTTGAAATCATAGATATTTTACAAAAATGTCAAAAATACGGGACAAATTTTGTCCCGACAAGACACTTAAAAAATTATGCAAAATACGACTAGCCATTCGGCTCATTAGCATATTTCCGGGTGCAAAAAACGTGAATCGGGTAAGCTAGTATTTAATATAGGATATCACTGTCATATATATATTTTTGACCGGAAAAAGAAGTCATATTTTAACATTTATTTTTGACCGAAAAAATAAGTGATATTTTTACTTCTATTTTTAACCGAAAAATAAACATTTTTGACCGAATAAATAAAAGTAAATAATAACAAAAACAAAAAAAAAACAAAAAAATCGGTAAAAATAACCATTATTTATCGACTTATTTGAAAAAAATTTATAACAGTTACGGTCCCTGATTAAAACTTATCTTCAATCGAAAAAGATAAGGGCCCTATCGCTTGCCACCCTAACGAATGAATGCGCTCATGAAGCTGAACTGTGTTTTGACAGAAGCTCTTGCACATGACTCATTCACACAAATGGCGGGAAACCAACAAACTATAAAGCAAGATTACCTGTGAAATGAAACCTACTTATTATGTGTTTTTTGTGAACTTTCACAACTTTTCACGGCACAACGCATGCTTATTTAATTATTTATTTTATTTATGCTCATTTTAATACAATTTATAGCGATGACAATCGCTAAGTATTTAATATTTTAATGTTTTTTCACCACTCATTTTCTTTGTTTTGGTGTGCAAGAGCTTATGTCAAAAAATCATGCTCTATCTCGCTTGAAAAATTCTTCAACACACGCATAGTATGTGTGAGTAGAACACCACTTCCTTATATTTTATTTCTATGATGTGATGGCATGGGTGATGTCTCCTGGAGACGGCCTGTAAGAACTACAAACCCAATAGAAATGCCAATTTGACAGGAAAGTTATTGGCGTTGCCAGATCCCGAAATATAAGTAGTAGCCCACATATACCATGCTCCATAGACAAATTGACAGTCAGCTGAAGGGACAGTGACAGGTGAAAGTCGTTCAAAACCCATGTTAGAACCATGTTAGAACCCATGGTATAATAATACATGGTAGCATTGACTACTGCTTATTTTCTCTTCAACAGGAAAACATAAACTGTCAAAAACAGCTTTTTGTGGAAATACATCAGCAGCTGCTGTGGTTGTTGTTTTTTTTCACTTCAACGTTTTCAACATTGCTTGTGTTTTCAATGGCGGATTGTGAGCGCTCTCTTTTTGAGTATATTTTTTGACAGTATATGATTTCCCAAGCAACTGTCAATGCTACCTTGTATTATTATACCATGGTTAGAACCTACTTCCTAAAAATCATATGGATATATCAATAGTGCCGAAGGATCTGTCCGCCTTGGACATGCCAACCGTGCCCCTGCGTTAAGATGACCCTTAAGCTAGGTCCACACGATACAACGGCTGTACAATCGCTGATCGTACAGCAGTTGGCTAATTTTACCATTCGACCGTGCAATATTGCAATAACTTCGTCGCACGCTTGCATCCAAACGATACAATAATCGCACACAACCGTCAAATAGCAGCCGATATTGGTACAACCGTTGTATCGTGTAGACCTAGCTTTAAGATGATATTAAATAAATTCTATAGGTATTTCCTTTTCCTCATGACAATAAAAAAATATCAAAAATGCGATTTTTTTTTCAACTAAACTGGCAACTTTGGACACAGACACAGTGAACATCTATCACATCCTACCACATTTGTATCTTCTTATTCTGTATGCATGATGAAATGATTTAAATTTAATTTGTTTTCTTTGGAACATAAAAAAGCAAAAAAAACACGCTACAATAGGAAACGTTTTTGACCCAGTGCGCGGCATTTTTTCATTGTTGTTTATGTTGTTATTGTTGTTTTTAATTGATTTTTATCATTTCAATTGTTCGCTGTTATTTGATTTCGTTGTTTTTTTTTTGTGAATGGCGAAATTTTTCATGGAGCATGTACGTGCACAATTTTAATTTTTTTTTTTCACTGTTCATCGATGTCAATGTTGATCTCCTGCATAGAGGGCAAAATCAATTTTTAGCAGTCAGGTCAAGCTCTCGCGCATACACAATAAAATAACTGTTGTCGAAATAAAATGTTTTTCAATAAAAATATAATTGGAATTTATTTAAGAGAAAAACATTGCTGCGAAGGTAAAAGCTAATAGCCTATAATTAACACAAAATTTTTTTACTAATTCTATGGAAAGTAACAATGTAAGGTCGAATTTAATAGATTTAATTAGAATTGTGGTAAAATTAAGGTGCCTTAATGACAGTTTTTATGGCGTACATCTCTGAAAATACTCCACTTTAAATTATGAATAAATTGCGTTTCATGATTTTAGGCCGTTAATTAATTTGTTTTATTTAAAATCTTAAAATTTTATCAAACGGATGTTCATTAAATTGATTAAAGAGTTTTCATTTAAGAAAAAAAATATAGCTTTATTAATCAATATCTTTATCGCGGCGCAAAATATTAAAGTGTAACAACAACACACGCACACATATCATGCATAACCAAAGTCAATCAGTAAGTTAGTCAGTGAGTCAGTCAGTCAATCAGTGAATTTGTCCGCTATTAAGTTATGCATTAAGCCCGCCAAAATAAACCTTGACATAAAATAAACATGTGCGCATTGCCAATGTCGGCGACTGTTGCAACTGAGTCTAGCGCGCATGCGCACAAACGTACACACGCACTTAAGTTAGCAGAACACGCTCGCCAGCAAACTGATACAACTGAAATTGTGTATGACACAAAGTGAATAACGTGCGTGCAATCAATCCAGTTTGCTTTTTTTTTCAATTTGTTTTTATATTTTTAATTTTAATTCTTTCGAAAAATGTTAATGCGTCTCATAATAAATAAAATACACAAAATACGATCGATTTTTACAGAGCAATATTGTGTTTGTTCTTAAATTGGCAAAGGGGAAGGGGGACTTTGGTAAAACGCTATTTTGCTTAAGCTGGTCTTATAACTTCTAAAAATTATAAATAATACTGATATTATTAATGAAATAAATTCAATGCAAAAATGAAAAACGAACTACTGCAAAAATTCGACGGTTTTTAGGTTATAGGTTAAGTCCCGATAAAGGTAGTTCGTTGTAAATCCCCGCTCAACACAGATGTTGTATCTCAAGAAGAGGTCTAGGAAGTTTGAATTGGTTGTGCAAGGTACATGCTAGCTGCGATGGTAGCTAAGGCTACTGGAATAGCGATTTTGCATGGACTTGTAATTTTGCGGCTGGTACATCCGGATAAAATATATTTGTAGGTACGTTTTTCGATTTGCTCAGCTGTATAAAACTCAAGTACAAAAGCATGATTTTGGAAAATTTTAGAAAAAAAATATCACATAGTTTTAGGCATTACATAGAAAACTGGCTTTCTTTGCAGAAGATTGTGTTGCTTTTTTTATACCCCCACATTAAAGAAACGTAAAAGGGGTATATTAATTTTGTCACTCCGTTTGTAACGCCCATAAGGAGGCGTGGTAGATATGGAAAAGTATATATATTCTTGATCAGCATCACCACCTGAGTTGATTTAGCCATGTCCGTCCGTCTGTCTGTCTGCCTGTGATCACAACTACAACCGTAATTTTCAAGGTATTGTCACGAAATTCAATACTTAAGCTTGTATCTAAAAAATAAAGGTCAAGTTCGAAAATGAGCCAAATCGGATGAAAACCACGCCAACCTCTCATACAAAGTATTTTTATCAAAACGGTAAAATCTATTAGAATTCAACATAAATTAATATATGGACTTGAAGTTGCATATGAGTTTTGATATTTAATATGTACTCTGAGTAGGAAATTCAACCAAATCGAATAAAAACCATGCCTACCTCTAAAAATTCCAGAAAAAATTAATGTATGGACTTGAAATTTTGCGAATGGGCTTAAATATTTAATATGCAATCTGAGTATGAATTTCAACGAAATCGGACGAAAACCCCGCCTACCTCCGATACAAAACATTTTATTGACTGCTTAAAACTTTTAATATACTTTGGTTCGGCCGTGGGGGTATTTCAACTTCGGCCCAGTCGAAGATCATTTCTTGCTAGTTTTGTTTAATTACACAATATTTACGAAAAAGTAAGACCTTAACACATGGTCCAATAAGTCCCGAGACTAACTACTAATTGGCACCTCTAACGAAATATCGATATAACCTTCAATCCTTCAAATAATACGTGTAAAAATTTCATGACAATCTAACGTTTAGTTCAGAAGTTGCAATGATTTAAGTGACGCTACTAGTAATTCCGTGTGTTGATTTATCACTGTTTCTTTATGGGAAAAAATACCGTCTAAGCTGATCAATGGTGTCGAAAGTGTTATTCGGACTCTGCTTCGTCAAAAGCACCATTTGCCGACGGTATACTGAGTTTAAACTTGGTCTTACGTTCAGGACGCCCAAATGAGGCAGTTGTTCCAAAAAACATAGAAAAAGTATACAAAATAGTATTGGCCGACCATAAAATGAAGGTGCGCGAGCTAGCTGAGGCTCTGAAGATATTGAAAGGCAGTGTGGGAACAATATTACAGGAACACTTGTCGATGAGAAAGCTGCTTTTCAAATGGGTGCCGCGTTTTCTCACACCGGACCAAAAAAATCAACGTGTCGATGATTCGGAGAGCTGTTTGGCACTGTTTACAAAGAATAAACATGCATTTTTGCGTCGGTATGTAACAATGGATGAAACATGGAATTTTTCATTACATTACACACCGGAATCAAAACGGTCGTCAGCTGAGTGGACAGCAACCGATGCAAGCAAGCCAAAGCGACCAATTGGGATGCGCATGGAATTTTGTTCATCGACTATCTCGAAAAGGAAAAAACAATCAACAGCGATTATTATATGGCGTTGTTGGAGCGTTTGAAGGATGAAATCGCAAAAAATCGACCCCATTTGAAGAAGAAAAAATTCTTTTTCACCAAGACAATGCACCGTGTCACAAATCGATGAAAACGATGGCGAAAATCCACGAATTGGGCTTCGAATTGCTTCCTCATCTACAGTATTCGCCAGATTTGGCCCCCAGCCACTACTGGCTCTTTGCTGACCTCAAAAAATGCTTGCCGGCAAGAGATTTGGCTTCAATAAAGAGGTGATGGCTGAAACTGAAACGTATTTTGAGGCGAAGCACAAATCGTTCTACAAAACCGGTATTGAAAAGTTAGAAAAACGGTGGAATGAATGTATTGCTCTTGAAGGAACTTATATTGATGAATAAAGAAGAATATTTGCAAAAAAAAGTTTTTTTATTACTTACAGCCCTATTCTGGCAGCTTAACTAAGCTCACCACGTTTACAAAATAGTTAATATTAACAAATTGTTAAGGTTTCGTATTCTGGTGATAATTTGAAAGCTCCATTCTTTACTATTTTGTTAATGACAGAAAACAACTTAACAACGAAAGGTAGTTCAGTATTATGCAGTATTATGCAAACAAATGCTGTGTAAATAAAATAAAATGGAATGAATAATAAAAAATGGATGAATTCTTTCTTTTTATTTCTTTTTAGCATTGATACTGAAGAATATCAAAGAAAAAATTAATTTTAAAGACTGCAAAACACTCGAAAATTGCTTGGCTATTAAAAAAATTCATTTTGAAACTTAAAACAATTGAAGACAATTAGTAAATTATATATATCTTAACATTTTCCATCTTACTTGTAGAAAAACAAACATAAGCAATCAAAATAAGCAAGAAAAGAGCAATATAAAAACAGCTGACGCTTTATATCTAAGGCATTTACATTTTCACCATGCGTGGTGAACTTCAATAGCTTTTGAGAGCTTTCAAATTGTAAATGATTTGCCAGAATACGAACATTTACATTACATAACAAGAATATTAACAAGAGCTCCTTAACAATTCCGTGTTAAGTTAACAAGCAGAATAGGGCTGTTAGTCTCAGGACTAATTGGACCATGTGTTATTGCACATCCGCTGAGCAAAACCTTTCCCATTTACGGTATTAATTTAATTGGTCATCACAAAAAAAGAGCTTGTGTAATAATAATACAGATAGAATTTGATTTTTTTCAAGTTATGAAGTCTACTTTGTGGTGTTTTCACTATCTGTCAATAGTTTTTTCCAATGACAGATGATAGGATTTTACACTACATATTTAAAAAAATAAATTTATATTGGTCGTACTATCTTGACTTCAACAATATCTTTTAGTATTAATTATTAAAAGTTTAAACTAAAAATAATTTTTATCGACCAGTGCGAAGTCGGGCTAATCCATCGGTATAATTATAAATGATTAAATAGTACAATAATATACATAAAAATTGATTTCGATATAACGTACATCACTTACATCACTCTCAAACGATGGAAGCTGAAAGAAAAAAGTTTTTTTATTAAATTACTTCATAAATATATAGTCTTGAATGATATTTTAAAAAACTTTATAAATATATATTTAAAAAAAATGTGATCTATTAGATAAAAGTTTGCTACCATCTTTCTTTTCAAATAGACGCACATTATCGACTTCTACATACTACACATATATGTATTTTGTCTTGACTATTTGAATGGAATTTAAAAATACTGTAAAGGATAGGAAAGGAATTCGAACAAGAAGAATTTTGGGAAGGTCAGGAATTTGGGCATGAATCAAATCAAGAGCTTGGATAAAGATTAGGACTATTATTAGGACAAATTTAAGCATGACATAAAAAGATGAGGTTTGGCAACAAATAAAAGGGTAGGGACAAAAATAAGAACAAGTTTATAGTACAAAGATATGCTGTCACGTCAAAACCTACGGTTTTGTCCACGATACAGCCACCTTTTTTAACAGAAAAAGAGTCTCAGCCCAATTAGAAAAGTAGTCTAGTATTTTTTTAATAAATTTTTATAATGTTAAATTTTTGTTTTCTCAATAATATTTGTTTAAAAATCAATGAGTTGATAAGTCCCTCTTATCTTAGTTATTGTCTTAGATGAATAAAAACAAAGAGCAAATAAAACAATGACAGCATGACAACACTTCGAGTATTTGTTTACATACGATGGTAAGTTTAAGACCTACAGTATCGGGCAAAACATACGCAACTTGAAAAGCTGCATTCATTTATAGAAGAAAAAAAAACATTTATTTTCACAGTAATCTAATGTATCTAACGTCGACAGAGCTCGAATGGAGTTATTAATTTAACTCGGCTTGAACGTTATTCATCAATTCTTAAAATGCATCTGAAAAATTTCACTTATTGACTGATTTTCGTATTTAAGAGAAAAATATGTATTTATTCATTGTCAGAAGTAATCGGTCTTTGTGTTGACCGAAAAAAAAGTTTAAAGTTATTTTAAATTTTATTGTTTACAACGACTTGTTCTCAAAGGCTTTGTAAATGCTATGTATATGTTATGTACTTAATATCTGAGATATTATTTGACACACTGTGTATATAAAATAATAAAAAAAATAAAAAATAAATTACTGGCCATTTCAGCCCTTGAAAGGACTTTGACCTAGCTTCTTATGATCAATTGTGTTGTGCGTGTTATTAAGTTTGTACACAATTGACCGAGAACCGGACCTACATGCTTAACGCCAACTCCGAACAGCGATGAACGGAATGTTCTCGTTCTCAAGAAGCTTTACATGGCATTTTGATTACTCCCTGAGGTTTGCCATTGTCTGCAGAGAGGTGGCGGCCGTGCAGAAAAATTATTTTAATTCAAATAATTTTCTGTCGCTGCTGGGGTTCGAACCTGGGCTTCCGGTTCGTTGACATAGCGGCCACGCACTTTAACCAACTACACCACGGACGCACAATGCATCGAAATTGTACGAAAATAAGAAAAAAAATTGTTGTTTTTTTTTAAAAAAAGTATGCAATTTAGATTTATATTATTTAGTTCTATAAAATTTAAAAGATTTTTTAAAATATCTTTAATAATAAACAAATGCGATCACTTTATACAACACCCTGTTATTTTAAGAAAATCAAGTAATTTACATTTGGGTTAATGTTTTAAAAGTTACATCATGTTTTTTCTAAAAAGCAATAAAGAGGATTATTTTAAAATGTATTTTGCTTCTGAAAGTAATTTTGTTTAGTATATATTTTGGATAAAAAATAAATTTCTTTACCTTAAAAAAAAAACACCTAAAAACTCAAAAATTTGCAAGTTTTGATAAGCTATAACAAAAAAAAGGATTGTTTGATTTTAGCGAAACTTTTTTGTAATTTTATTTTGAGTATTAACTTTTGATTTCTAAAATATTATTTGCCCTTTTTTATAAACAAGAAAGTTATGTAGATTTAAAAAAGTGACTTTTTGCGAGAAATGCTCAATTTTGTATGGAAAATAATTCAAAATTTAGCAAAATTCAAAAGAGAATTGCAAAAAAAAGATTCTTTGATTTTAGCGCCACTTTTTTGTAATTTTATTTGAAGTATTGACTTCCTATTTCCAAATTATTATCTGCCCCTTTTCATAAACAAAAAAGTTATACAGATTTCAAAAAGTGACTTTTTGCGAAAAATGCTCAATTTTATATGGAAAAATATTCAAAATTTAGCAAAATTCAAAAGGAAATTACAAAAAGAATTTTTTTGGTTTTGACGAAACTTTTTTGTAATTTTATTTAAAGTATTAACTTTTGATTTCCAAAATATTATCTACACCTTAAAAAAAGAAAGTTATATTAGATAACAAAATAATTTTAGTAACACAGGGTAATTCAGCTAGTTTATATATAAAAGTGCAATTAAAAGAAAATGAAGAATTGGTAGCGCAAAACAAAAACAGAATTCAAGCTGAGTTTAAGAGCAAAATGGGTCGCTTGGTCGACAAACCAAAGCCAGGATATGGGTCTACTAACGATGGAAACACAGCTAGGCGCTTTTTCTTTAACGTTGAACTAAGCTCGCAGATAACTGGCATAAACAAAAGTTTGATAGAAGATTTTTTTTTATATATTGAGAGTTCTGGCAAGTGGGTACCCCATATATCTGAATAACTTTAAATTGTTATTAGAAGAAACTAGGCAGTTGCATATAAATTTATATGGCTGGTATTATATGGCGAGCAGTGTTCATAAAGTTCTCATACAAGGATGTGAAATCATTTCAGCATTTTCCTTACCAATCGGAACATTGTCTGAAAAGGCATTGGAAGCAAGGCACAAAGAATTTAGAAAAAATCGACCTAGCCATACCCGTAAATGCTCGAGGATTAAGTCTAATACAGATTTAATGAAAATATTGTTGCTGATCTGAGCCTCTCTTAGCATCCAAAAGAACTATTAAATCAAAATCAAATGTAATTATTGATGAAGAAGTTGAGAAGTTTATTCAATTAGTTGAGGACCCTTATATTGTGTGTAGTGATTCTAACGAAGAAGTCAATAGCGATGAAAGTCAATAGCGAGATGAGTTCTTGGTTGTTTGTACATATGTATGCACACATTACTTTTTAACTTTTTTATTTCTCATTTTGTTAATAAAAATAAGTTACCAATTTTATTTTTCTATTGCAAATAAAATGAAATTTGCCTAAAAACTGATTTTTTTTATTAATACAAATGGGAATATTTATGAGTAACAGCTATACCTCCCATACATAATCATGTACAAAATTAATATAGGTCCAAGGGAGATACCCCTAGGAACCGACCGATTTCAACCATTTCTAGAACACATGTATTGCTTTATTTTACTAACCTTTTCATTGAGTTTCGTAAGGATCGGCCAACTTTTGTTTATACCTCCCATACAAAATAATGTAAAAAATCAATATAGGTCCACGGGAGGTACCCCTAGGAACCCACCGATTTCAACAATTTTTAGTACACTTCTATTTCTTTAATTGCCTAGTCTTTTGACCAAATTTTGTTAAGATCGCTCAATTTTTGTATGTACCTCCCATACAAAATAATATAAAAAATTAATATAGGTCCAAGGGAGGTACCCCTAGGAACTGACCAATCCCAACTATTTTTGCAGTTTTTCTTAATTAGCTTAAATTTATCCAGCACACAAAATTTCATTATCATAGGAGCACTCCTTCTATTTATGTTCCAATTTTGTATGGATTCAATGCACTGTGGGACGCCACAAGTGTATATAAAATATAGATTGAAATTTAACATCGCTCAGATTTCATGCATTGAGCTTTCTTTGAACGATTAAATAATATTTGAAAATGATTTTTCGGTGAAATGACATCTCAAAAATTAATTTGAGAAATTTGTCGGCTTCAGACAAACCCCAGAGGCCCTGCGTATATGAAATTTCTTTAAAAATATTACTGACTGAGGTAATTGCATGACATTTGCCTCGGATGCTAGTTCAAGTATTTCTACGGCTCCCCACCACGCTCAGAATATCCTTCACATGTTTCACTTGATTACCGCTTCTTTTCCAATAATCTATCACTATATTTGCGACCCAAGGAAGACAAGACTTCCCTTTGACATCATCACAGGTGATGAGGGATCATGGATGAACGCTTATGAGCCCGAAACAAAACAGCAATGCACTGTTTGGGTCTCTCAAAGTGAGTTAAACCCGACATGAGACAGTAGATGATAAAGAAGATACAACTTAAATAAAACCGCGAATATTATCAGCAATCAATCATTTGCGATAACAAAAATGACCAAAATGTCAGCTATTTTCTTGGTAGGATTTTTCTTGGGGACAGACATTCCTAAATCAGTAAAAAGAAGTTAGCTTTTAATGCCAGGCAATTAGTTATTGATATCAGAAAAATACGAATTGAAGCTTAATTTGTAATTAACTAAATGACCATCAATGGAACAACTTATTTTCCAATCATATAATTAGTTGCAAGTTGAAAAACTAAAAAAAAAAAAAAAAAAAAAATTAAATTAATCAAAACGTGCGTTTTAAATTATATAACAGGTAGTCTTCAAGATTTCCGCTTGACATAACATTTTATTTATCTTTGGCTTTTCCCTCTTATCTGGCAATGAATATAGGTTTATACTCGTATTTTAAACTTATTTGTGTAAGTTGACAGAAATCTTCATTCACCGTAAAGCATTTAGATAAGCGTTTGCATGTCAAAATATACAAACGTATATAAATACATGAAAGCAGAACTTCACAAAACTAAGACAAGAAGTTTTTAACCCTTAGGCCGCCAGTATTTAGGCAATTAATTTCTCCCGTAAAAACACCCGTTACTTAGTCTTGTCTTTTACATTATCTTGTTGGTAAGTATTAAGAACTCATGGATTATAAAAGTGTTGAAATACGAGACATTTCAAATTAACTGCAACACACGAAATGTCCCGTTAAACACAGGATATTTGGCAATACTACTACTAGTGACGCCAGAAGCGCAACCAAAGGGCGAGTTTTGGGGTTTAAACCCCCGCCCCCCAAATTATTGTCACAAAAAGAAAAACATGATAAGTAATAACATGTTTTTATCAAAAGCGCGAAAAAACCAAATTTAAATTTCAAATCGATTGCGGTTGAAGCATAACACTTCGCCACAGACATTTTGGTGCCGGAGATTTTTCAGCCGATTATAGACAAATTGGGTTTCCTGATTTCAGATATAGACTCCGTTTTTCTCCATCCGCTCAAGTTTTTGAGCTATAGGCAAAAACGTGAAAATCAGTTATTTTTCTGATAATTTTGCTATATCTATTGCACTGATTTACCGATTTGTATTACGATGATGAATTTCAATGAAGAAATACTAGAACTTTAAATTTTTGCACATGGTTTTGCAAGTGGTTTTGAAACAGTGCCTCGAAGAGTTAAATATTTGTAGTCATCAAAAACTAAAGAAAATTTGTCCTACTAGATGGATTGAGAGATACAATTCGGTTACGGTGTTGTGAATTTTTTCTATGCCATAATATTGGCATTAGGCAAAATTTCCTGTTGGGAGGATACAAACACATCCAGCCAAGCCAATTTACTGAATTGTGCATTACAAAAGACAGAGTTTCTTATATCTTTGCAGTGTATTAACCAAGTATTTGGTTATTCATATATTTTATGCTTATTTTATGGAGATTTTGGATGACCTAAAAAATGAGCTGAATGTTTGGTATAAAATAAGTAATAAAAAAGATTATGATGGTAAAAACACAGTTTTTCAAGCCATACAACAGTGCAATAAGGATATATTTCCAAATGTATATATAATTTACTTATTATCCTTGCAACTCTTCCAGTAACTTCATGTGAAAATTAACGAACATTTTCAATACTTCGCCGACTCAAAACCTATTTAAGAAGCACGATGTTGCAAGATAGACTAAACGGCCTCACATTGCCTTATCTGTACAGAAAAATGACACCATCAGTGGATATTATTTTAGATAAACTCGCTGAAAGTAAGCGTAAACTGGATATAAAAATATAAGTTAGTTTCTTGTATTATTCTTTATCGCCTTAATCCTGTAACTAAAGTATTTTTAATGTAAAAATAATAAATAAAATTTGTTCTATTCGAACAAAAAACTATTTATAAAAATTTTATCATTATGGGGGCATACAGGTTACAAATTTAAAAAAAAAATTTTTTTTCGGGAATTTTTTTCATAGAAGGAAAAAAGATATCGTTCTCAAATTTGCACACATATTTATTAACATTTAAAAAATACAAAAAAATTGTTGAAGCGGTTTTTGACGTTATTTGATTTTTTTTAAAAAAATTCTAAAAATATGACGGTGCAGGATATCACCAGTCTGGAATATCTGATGAAAAATTAAAAAAAAAATCAAATAATCCTTGGTTATCGCTTGAACTAGGATAATTTTTTTCCTCCGAAAAAAAAAAACAAAATGGCGGACATTTGAAAAAATATCGATTTTCGAGGTTACAAAACCGGTCGGTTTTTTAAAATTTGTAACCTATATGCCCCCTTATGTTTGCTGTCATTGTGATAGAATTAACGTTTTGAGTGCAATATTTGGACTCATTACACCATAGCCGCTATAGTTACGTACATTTTCTTTTATATACATATAGTTATAAAACTTCCCCCAAAACAAATTCCTGGTTGCGCCTCTGAGTGACACAGTAAATTTCTTTATGTGCCTTTTTCTGTGATCTTTTGAAAGATATCTTGTTCGAGCTTTTTACCTTCAGCATACTAATCAGTACACATCCTTCATATATGTAAACATGAGAATATTATTTTGTAACTAAGCCGAACACAAGTGTACTGTACATTGTTTATCATCTTATCTATACTTATTTACTTCGACAACTCACAGCCTGACTTCTAGTAATACTGTTTGATTAACTTTTGTTAGTTATTTAAATTGTTAAAATCGTATTACTTGCTGTCGTGCAACTTTTTATGTTACTGTATTGCGATATCTACATGATGATGATTCAATTTGACATATAAAATTCCACAGTAGGTACTCAAGTAACCATTTCTGTGATTGATCAAAATGACGCATGACAAGAAAGCCAAGTACTTCACACGAAAAAAAAAAACTTAAACATGAAAAGTGTACGTTTATGAAGTCCTATTTCAAAGCACGTACGAAGTTTAAGGGTTAACTCATAACAGAACTTTTTAACAGCAAAAAACCGAGTCAAATTCTCTGAAACTGGAATATTTTGCAAGCGATATTTTTAATAAACCGCTAAGGTTTTAAGTACTAAAAAGTATTGTCTCATTAAGCATACCTTCATATAAATATATCGCATGCATATCAGTAGAAAAGAAAAGGAGAAAGTTTAGAGAAAAGGAGATTGATCCAAACAACTTGTTAAGGAACGCCACACATTGGTTGAACCACAATTAGAGACACTTGCATGTTTCCACCTAAAGTAACATATAAGACACTGCGCCTTCGCACCATGCCATAGTTTGTCAATCTGCACCATCTTAAATATATTTTCATGTAAACATGTTGTGAATTTAAAGCATGTCAATATAAGTTGAAGTGCGAAAAGTTTGCTTGATTCAAGTTAACAATATGCAGAAAACTAAAATAGTTCTCTGCAATTCTCTGAAATTAAGAAAATATTTTCTAGATTCAAGTTATAGAATAAAGTATTTTATTCTTGGTTATTCTCCACACATGATATCACTGAAAATGTTATTTTTTCTTGTTATTACAGCCTAAAAGTATGCACAGATAATTTACTTATGTAATGTGCTTGAATCGAATAGATTTTCGTATTTTTTACTCTATGTCTACACAGAGGACCTTACCAATGGTATAGCTAGTATAACATTGGTTTGGTGATAACCTTTCTACAAAAATCGGTAGATTTCATTTTGTCAAATCGGTTCATTGCATCAGACTAAAATATATGTTAGAATTCTGAACACTTTTCCCTATAGCTCTTCTTACAACTTTTGCAAACACAAAAATTGAAGTGTGTCCTTCCTTTTCCGGAAGAATGTTATAATTTAAACGATTTTATTAGCTTCACATCACTTCTCTGTCCCGTACAAATCTTGGAGTCCATTTTTAACTAACTTCCCGATGAGCTAGAGTTTTGAAACTTAAAATGTAGCTCAGAACTGGATGACAACACAATATTATCTAATTTGTTTGTCTGTGCGTTTATTTGTTTGGTTAAAATGCGAAATTATTTGATACATACAGTGAATCAAAAAAGTTTAGAAGCAAAACATTTTCTCTCAAACAATCATTGGAATTTTACACTTTTTAAGCTGTTGCAAATATTTTTTTCATATATTTTTATTCCATATATATTCACAACACAATAACGAAAAAAATTAAATCAAAAACAATTACAATTCGTACAAGTGATAAAAACAACGAAAAGAACATTATTTCATGGCCAAAAAAGTTTAGAAACAAAATAAAAGTTATGCAGAAAAAATTAAAGAAAAACCACCTATTTAATATTTTAGTACTTCGTTTGATAGCCTTTCGCATCAAAAACTGCTTGGAGTCTATTTTTGATTCCCAAAGATAGTTTTTCGAGCTATTGTGGGGTAATTGCATTTCATTCTTCTAATATGGCTTGTTTAAGCGACTCTTTGGATGTAATATGATGGTGCCTGATCCTTTTTTCAATAAGGTCCCACACATTTTCAATTATGTTGAGATCTGGAGATTGTGGGGGTGTATGCAGCTGGTGTGTGACTTTGAAAAGCAGTCATTCCATGACCAAACGCGACTTGTGCTTGGGGTCATTATGTTGTTTGAGAAAAAAACTGATTTCATCTAGCGCCATTTTGTTCACACTTTGTAGTAAATTTTCTCTCAAAATAGCTAAATATTGTTCTTTATTCATTATTCCTTCGATGAATGAACTTGAAGTTTCCCACGCCAGCTGCTGAAACATACACACCACACTATCACACTACCGCCTCCATGTTTAATTGATGCTTGAATGTTTTCTTTATTGAACTCCGTGTTTGCCTTTCTCCACACCATACGACGTCCGTCCGAACCAAAAATGTTGTATTTCGACTCGTCACTAAATACCACTATTCTCCAAAACTGTCCCGATTGGTTGATGTGTTTTTTTGCGAATTCCAAGCGTTTATCCGCATTTCGCTTATTTGTGAAAGGTTTCTTCGAGCAACTCTACCATGATAGCCTGGCTTATGGAGCCTATTTCGAACTGTTTGGGCATTTACGTGGACATCATGAAATTTCTCTAGTGTCGCAGCAATCTTCGGAGCAGAAACATTTGGAGTTGCTTTTATTTCTGACAAAATAACTCGTTCATGGCGCGCTGTTAAAGAACTTGGCCAATCAGATCGGAGTTTTGGTTGTAATGATCCCGTGTATAAATATGTATTTATAATTTTATGAACACTAGAATGGCTTCTCCCGATTATTTTGCCAATATCTCGCACTTTATTATTTTGCAAATACAGCCTTAGATTTCATTTACGAACGTCCAGTGAGATTTCGCTATTTTTTCCCCATTTTTTCCCCATTTTTAAGACAAAAAGATCAATAATCTGCGTTTATTACAAAAAAGCGAGTGACTGATGCGTGACTGACATTTATAGCTAAAGACTTTAGATCCCGTTATTTTAAAGCTTTTTTTCAAACGAAGCAATGCAAAGTTCAATCAAAAGCGCAAATGTTTCTAAAATTTTTTGGCTATGAAATGTTTAGTTTTTTCTTTCTTTTTTCATTTGCAGTAATAAGAAAATTGTTTTTGGTTCGAATTTTTGCTGTTGCGTTAGAAATATATACATATGAAATAATAAATATGTAAAAAAAACTTTTAGTTAAAAGGATAAACATTGAATAAATCTTTTAAAGAAACTGTTTTGACTCACTGTACATACATATTAAAAACGAAACAAAAAAATTGAAAAGCATTGACATTTTCAAATTTCAAAAACTCACAATTGAAGTGAATTGATTACCTCATTTAGAATACATTTTCCTGTGAGTTCTGTAGATCAAAGCGTAAAGCGATCGCCTTATTATACGTGAGGTAGTGAGTTCGAGTCTCAGCCATGTGAATGAAATTTTAGTTTTTTTTTTTTTTTTTGTGTGAAAAAAATTCAAATTTTTTAAAATACACCACTGAGGGTGGAAAAAAATTGTAAAAAAGTAGTTGAAATAAAATTTTTTAGTTATTTTTAAAAAGTAGTTTGATTTATTGCAATTTAGAATATCTTTCAATGAAGTTCTGTAGCTCAGAGCGTAAAGCGATCGCCTTATTATACCCTACTAGGTAGTGAGTACGAGCCTCAACAACGTGAATGAATGTTTTTTAACGTAGAATACGTTATACGGGGGTGTTAATCTGGAGCACAAAATTTTGAGAAAATGTTTGTCACTTTCATTATAAGTTTTTAATACTTTATGCATGCATTGAAGAAAATTTAAGTATAGTCTAAACATATTTAATATGTCTTCTTTTGATTTGTATTTAAATAATCATATTGCTACATATAATTTTTTTGATTCTATAAGTAAATCAAAATTTAACTCCTTCAAATTTTGTATTAATTTTCATATGCTTTGTATTTTATGTATTATAACATCATGTGTAAGAGCAGTACGATTATCTGTGTGTTCATCACAGAACCAGTGTGAGAAAGAGAAGAAGTATAATGACCAAGTAGCGAACGACAACCATGATAAATACAACCATGATTTTTGTTTGTCTTTTCTTTTAATATCAAAGACATGCTCCATATGCGCCCGTTGCAGCATTTTTTTACGCGGCGGCCATTGTAAATCCATAGGAATTCTTAATTTTTGCAGAGATTTTCTGTAGTTCAGACACAAACCTTACAATCATAAAGCCTAGTATGCTGTAGAAACGAAAATTTCTTGGCATATAATTCTACACCCGAAATATTAGTGTAGAGTCAAAAATGTTTGTGTGGAGAAAAAAGCAACTACAGTACGACCTAGCTCAATGCAACTAATAGAAATTCGGCCAGTTGACGTAGTTAATGTTGAAGAAACGCAATTAAACTTCTAAACATAAAGCTTTATGGCTCTGAATCCTAGATATTGTGGTTTTATGTATTAAGATATGCACTTTGTTTCCTTAAATATTGTTTTAAGAGATTTTTCGTACATCAAAAATGTATTTTACAAGAAAAGAAGAACTCAAAGTAAATAATATAAAAGTTTATGGAAGTGTACGCAAATGGAAGTTGCGATAATTGTGCATTTTTTTTTAAGTTGCGTTTACTGAGTCAACAATGTAAATTTTTGAGTATTGCGATTATCGAGTGTTGCGTAAAGCGAGGTCGAACTGTTTTCTTATTGAAATGTCAAAATTCTGGTGCTAATTAAATGCCCGGACATATAATCGACAGCGAAATTTTGACATTTCAACTCTCCACATGGTTGTTGTAATTGCTAGCATTGAACAAATTTTTCACCTCTACAGCGTACTAAGTAGCGAAAAAAATTCCGCTGCCTTTTCGCTGTCAAAAACTCAATGCATTCCATATGGAAAGTTTCTTTCCGCTTCTACAGCATACTGGGCTTAAGCAGAAAATGAAAAAATGTTTATGAATAACAATGTTAGCAAGGTTGCATAGAAGCTGCGTAAAGCCTTAAACAGTGCGTAACTAAACAAGCGTTTAAAGGTTGTTTAAGGAAATCTATTGAATAAGGCTGTTAATGACTAACGTATTCTACGTCTGACCTAAGCGCCCGTGTTATCTAACACAGGCTTGAGTTTTTTTTTTTGTTTTTTTTTTTATGAAACGAATTGAAATTTTTTAAAATTCACCACTGAGGGCAAAAAAAAAAAAATGGACAAAGACTTTTAAAACCAGAAAATAATTATTTAAGTAAAAAAAAATATTAATATACGACGTTTTTAAATCGAACTAAAAAGTATAAAATAATTTCTGCTAGAGTCGGGCTTTTCGTTCTTATAAAAACGTGGGGCGCATGCTATAGGGAATATTAAGCAGTTAAGAAAAGCATTGTCCTTTGTAAAATTTTTTTTACTTAAATAATTTTTTTGTTGAGATGGGCTAAATTCTTTCTATATCGCCAATAAACATAAAACAAAATTTATTATTTATTATAATTAAAAGAAAACAAAACCGACAAAGGTTAATAAACAGCATTGGTTTCTGCGACATAGTTTACGATTCTGACGTTACGTCTAGTTCCAAGAAGTTCTAATAAAAAGTGCGCAAGTGCTGAGCAACGTGTCAGTACCGATTATCCGTAATTTTCTTTCCTTACTCACTGTAAGATATTGCTGTCAATGTGATAAGCTAAGATAATATAAAAGTATGTCGCTCAAAATATCTTGAGAATGTTATTATCTAAAACATATACAAACAAATTATTATAGGCGTCAGTCTGACTGACTGAACGACACTGACTGCCCGAAAAAGTGCACGTCAATCTTTAGGCTAGTATTACAATTAATCGAGCAGATTATCAGCAACTTCAGCGATACACTGTATTAAAAAAACCATAATTTGTGATTATTTATATTATCACAACGACATTGTTATAAAAATTTTGATTTACTGCTTAATTGTTGTTGTTGTTGTTGTTGTTGTTGTTGTTGTGATGTTGGCATAGCTTTGAGGTGTAGAACGCAAGGGTAGTGTACTTGACGGCCGTAAGTTAGCATTAAAGAGCTTACATCATGTAAAGAACATATTGACATGTGTTCCAGGCGGTGATTTTGCTGCGGGGAGCGTATATCTAGAAAGATTTTTATTGAACCCCCTGGACAACAGTCGTTGTGAAAATTAAATTAATCGTTAAGGTTCTGATATATGCACAAGGCAAATATCCTTGTCAAATACTTCTTTTTATCCACTTCTAAATTCTTTCATAATCTTCTTGTCGCAATCCTTGTCTCAACCCTTTGCCTACACGACGCCTCAAAATAATCAAAGTGAAAATATTTTGACAAACACATACGAAATAAATAAATTTCACGATAATCCAGACACATTCTAAAATCCATTGCCTGAGATTTCTGTTTTTTCCAAGATATTTTGTAGCAATATTTAAAGATTTCGTTCAAACAGTTTCGATACTTCTGAGCATATTTAAACTACGTCCCGCACATTGGTTTCGTCCGCCTCTGGAACTGGGTATTACACAGCAATGTGCTAGAATAGCTAGAAATGTGCTTCACGTACAATATTAAGTAGGTACTTGAAGCTTTTAGCTATCATACAAAGCGCTTTTTTTGTATGATTTACGATGCTTTAAAATTCTTTTGTTTGCTTTTTAAAAGAAACAAAAACTCCGGGTAGAATATATTTCCTCACTGGGTAAACAACTTAAATAACAGCAGTTTATAATACGAACTTCACAATTGTATTTATTTGTATATTTCAATAAGATGTGGGTAATGGAAATTGTTCTTGAATCAGTTTTTGTAAAGATTGCATTATTTAATGTACTCGTTCTCTCCAATGAAATATGATATAAGAAAAAATAAATATAATAGCTACGAGAATGACGGCGCATGAAATGGCAGAAATTATTCACAGTGTAGGTTGCTGTATTTTTGCACATTAGTGATTATTCGCTTGTCTGTCCATATTCGGACAAATGCATCCGTGATGTCATCATCAGTCATTATCAGCTATGGACAGAGAGCGCTCTGGGAGCGTTGAGAGTAAGAATTGAGAGCAAAGGCTTAAGTAACAACACAAAACGCAACAACAAATCAAAGCCAAAAGACAAACACAGAAACAACATAGAAGCTTTAAATGTAGTGGTGCCCATAGCCGGTCTTTATACATCATGGCCCAGCTAGCATTTTCAATCGTAGACGACTCTTCCGCGATAGGACCGGGCGATTAAGTAAGTCGTCGACGATGTCGTATTCCGATCGCGCAAGTTCAGTACAACGGGAGAAACTGTGTCAAGCCGGCGACTCTTCCATTTGAGTCGTCTACGATGCGCTTCAAACTATGCTACTTCAAACGATCCTTCAATCAATCGCCTAAATGAGTCGTCTACGATGCGCCAAAAAGAATCGCTGAAGAGTCTTCAAAATATCGCCAAGACGATCTTTAATTGATCCTAAATGCTACAAATAAAAAGGATTGTTCTGTATTGTTCATTTTTTTTTATTTAAAATAAAATTAATTCAATTATTAAAAAATAATCAGTTTGATTAGAAAAAAAAACATAAAAAAACAAATTATTTAGGAGCCAAATCCCCCTTCTTTGTTCCATCATCCTTCTTGGTCCGATCACCTTTCCTAAGCCGGTTACCAGATGAACAAAATGTTGTTGCAGCACTTTGTCAATTCTTGTAGCGTGAATTTCAAATTTTAATTGACAAAGATCTTAAAAAAGAAAAGCAAATTAGGAAAATGTAAAAGCATGAAATAAAAAGTACTTACTTGTTATAATTCTCGGAATACTAAATTCCTGGATGCTGGGCTTATTATTTGTTCCAAGCCATCTCTCGAAACCAGCCTCGGCACGTATTCACTACTTAACGACTGAGTTGAAATGAAGCAAAAATCAGTTGTTGAAAAAAAGCAAAAACCAATTGTTCTTTGTAAACTTTTCTCAAAATAACTGTTTTTTTTCGCCAAACGATCCCGAAAAGCGTAAGCGGCGACTTTAAAGGAACACAAAATAGATTAGCAAAAACATAATTTATAAGCGTATAATCCGATTGTGGTGAAAAATCAATGGTCGTCAAAACGATTAAACGACGATTGTAGAGTAACAAAAAAAGAAAAACATTCGTCAGTCAATCATCAAAATCAGTCACATAAATACCATTCTCAAGAGTCTTATGCGAGTTTTGGCAACTAGCACTCTTTAAATGCTCGCCAAGATACTTGAACGACGATTCACTCGTCCAAAAATCGTCACAACGACTCGCAATAGCATCATTTGGAAGAGCAAAATAAAATTCTACTTTAACAATCGTCTGGACGATCAAAAAAAGAGTCGCGAAATGATCGCGCTCGTCACACAATCTTCTAAATGCTAGCTGGGGGGCCGCAGGAATGCTGTGAGAGTAGTGCCGATCAGAAAAGTCAGAATCGGATATAGCTCACTGTGTACTTCGTGCGGATAAGATAGCTTACCTTGTCTCTATCTAAAAATGGGTGTCTCAATAAGTCATGAAGACTAAGATACACAAGCAATGCTTAAACATTTTGAAAATTTGTAACAAAAAATGCTTAAGGGGTTAGGAAACTCCAGAATTTGAAAAAAATAGATTTTGTTTTTTTTTTTATTTAAAATCGTTTCTTATGATCTCAAAAATGATGTCTCAAAAGATTATGGCTGGGAAAAATTTCTTAGTACTTGGTTTTTGAATTTATAAGTATAAGGCCGCCTGCACTACTACTATATACTACTCAAACCTTCAAACGCGTTTATCTCAAAACTACATTTTACAACAACATAACATGCCGGCAACATAACTCAGACAATTTTCAATCGCTTCACTTCAAACTTTGAATATATCTAGAAAAGTAGTATAGAGTCGTATGGAGCAATCTGATGATTTTTTAGGCAAATTTTTCACTTTCCACTGAAGAAGTGCGCCATTGGGCCAAAAATCAATATATCCAAAAATAATAACCTACGTACTTCTACAGCAGATCGAAATATATAATCGAAAAATTCTTTGGCTTTTTATAATTCAAAAATTGCAGGAACTGTTTGTCCGGCCATGGACCCAGAAAAAATGGAGACGTCATCGCAAAAATGCTGCACAGCCGGAATTTTTAAATTAATCGCTTCAAAAAAATTATTGTACACAAAAAAAATTACTGTAAAGTTATTGTGTATTTTTAATACTTTATTTTAATTTGTGTCCACTGTTCCGCATTCGTATTTCTCTCAATCAAATTTACCAACAAAAACAATTCTCTATATGATGAAACCATTAAGATATTAATTGAAGCTACGTGTTGAATGTTTGTCGCTTTCTCTGTACAATAGCCATAATAGAGTCATGGGCAGTAAATAATCGTGGTACTGCTGCTATCCAATGCGATCCAATGTTCGATTGGCCAAGTGTAGACGCGTGTTCAATTCCGAAGTTGATACATCGTCGATAAGTAGAATTGAGTAGAGAAAAAGTGCTGAGCTCTTGTTTGGAAGAGACTTAATGCCGGCTTTGTTTTGCGATATGTCTCTCCAGTCGCTTATTATAGCCGAATTATATTACTTTGCTTAATAGATGCATTTATTTGAGTGATGCTCTTTTTTTTAATTTCTCTAAATTTCTGTACAAACGTTAAAACAGCAACAAGTATTTAAATAAGTCCCCGAAATTTCAAGAACACCCATATATATCACACAATTATTTATTGTCTTTAAGTTAATTTATGTAAAAAAGACTCGTATTTAACGAGTTTTAAATATTTTTCGAAGTTTATTGTTCATTTAAAAAGTCAGTTAACTGAACGCCTCCACCCCGCCCAACGAGCCCACCACAACACCACTGTGGTAACCACTATAGCGAAAAAGCGTGTAAATATGTAGATAGCCTCAGGTGGAATACATTAAATAGAGAGTGAGAGCGAAAAAAAGGAGAGATGTGGGAGAATTTACTATGTGACGATGTGTATTTGTTGACCGACACAAAAATATTGATAAAGTAAGCTTAAGTTGTTTCGTCAACTGTATCAAAAAATGCAAAAAATTTTTTTCATCGAATTTGTCTCAGATATGAAAAATGTTGGTTCTATTTGCTGGCATTTCAGGTTTTCTGCCGTTTAGGTGTCTATTTAATGGACTCATCATTTGACACAAAAAATTGTATACTTGATTTTTTTTTTGGAATTTAGATTTTTTTCTAAAAATATATGTTAGTTAATGTACCATAAAATGTAAAAATAATGTAAAATATGAAAGTATTAATTTGACTTTTGAATGATGATTAAAAACGTCAGAATAGAACATTAAAAATTTAACGACAAACTTCAACTACTGTATAAATCTTCAGTTCGATTGTGATGAAGTCATCTCGCCGGTTAATTGGGTTGATCAAAAAGTTAGTACGGTTTTTTATTTACACATTAGACTCATTAATTCTATAAATTAAATCAACATAAATCAATTACACTGGTCAACACAAAAAAAAAACAAGGTTTTGACAACGGATGCTGATAGAGGGGACAAGAACAAAATTTACGTGTATCGGCGTTTTGAAAGTTTACGTATGAGTTTTATTTTAGCGGGGATTTAAGTTTCCTCCCTTTTGAACATTCTTATAGTGAATCGGCATGGGAAACCATGTGACCCTTGCATTTTGGGAATAGGATGTGTTTAGAAGATTTATGTAAAATACTATGAGAAACATTTTTGTGGAACATTTTAACCCAAACTTTTCAATGTATGGGTCTTTTTTGACACTTAAGTGATAAAGGGCAAAGAAAATATGTAGAGCTTTCCGCGCGAAACCCTGTTTTGTGCGACATTTTAGCACCAGTTCTGAATAAGTACGAAATTAACCCTTAAACAGATTTTAGGTTTTGACTTATTTCTGGCGTTTAAGTTAAATTTCCAGCTTTGGTGTATTCAGAGACTTAAAGTAGAATTTTATGTCAAATATCATCTTGATTAAGTTTAACTCTTGTATTTTTACGTATATATATTGATATTTTCGTTGAGTGTATTGAAATGTACTTGTACAGCAAAATAATATTCTATTGTTAACCCTTTAATGTCCATTGTATTTACAAAGCAACAAGCATAAAAGTTGATTTCTGATCATTTTGCACGTATAATATATAAATTTGTCGATAAAAATACAACACAAACTTATATTCAGACTTAATTAATATCCAGATTGTTATCTCAAGTTTAACATGACACAACAGACATGTTGCAGTTTGAAGCCATTTAGGGGGGGGGGTAAGGTTTGACAACATTTGTTTTTTTAATTTTTTTTATTTTTGTTTCTGAAAGAACAACATCTGAAGAATATTGTATTAAATTTTAAGGTCATTCGGAGCAAAACTAACGAAGTTACAGTAGGATGAATGACCGTACCTCCAACTAAGTGTTGCTTAGGGCCAGTTTTTCAGTGCGAGTTTAAACTCTAGTCAAGTTAAACCGAGGTTAACCCACCAAAATTGGACGTTTAAAGTTGGTTTAGGCAAAAAAGAAACACATAATATGATAATTTAAGTCAATTTAACTTCAACGAATTCTACAATATCTAGTTCAACCGAGTTTAAACGTCAAATTTTGGTGAGCCCTTAAACTCGCACTGAAAACTGGCCCTTAGTGTACAAAACTTTAAATTGATTTTCCCAAACATGTAATTTTTAAAGTCGGTGACCAGCCTACAGAAAAAACTACTGAACCGATCGTTTTGAAATTTTGTACACATACTCTACATATAAGTAGCTCTCTAGTGAATTTTTTATTTACTAACAATTTTACAATAACAAATAGGTAAATTTTTTCGTCAAAAATCGTCATTTTGGCTTCAAAATGGTGCCAAAAATTGAAAAATTTTAAAAGTAAAAAAAACTCGACGTGACTGGAGAGATAAAGTAATAAACTGAAGAAAGCATTTGGATTTTTTGGTTTCAGATGATCCAGTGGTGCTGTAGGCTGGTCACTGCACAAACACTTTTTTTCGAGGCGCCCGCGGAGATCTACAATAAATCCGTTATTTCTCTCTATTTTTTAACAAAAATTTTTTCAAATAATTTTCAAATGTTGTACTTTTACATAATAATATGCAAAATAAACCTACTGTTATATTTTTTCTAAAAAAATTCATGAAAAAAGGTCTTTTTTAGACGAAACAACCTTACCCTGCCCTTAAGTTGAATGCGCTGAGTGTTTAAGGGTTAATGCATAAAAAAGATCCAGCTTTTGAGTTTTAATGAAAGTGACGAATTTTGACGAATTCGATAACATACGAATCCTTAAGATTTTATAAAAAATATTTGTTAACCTTTATCCACAACTCATCTCGTGTTTAACGTTGAAATAAAACCTTGCGTATGCATAAAGGTTAATAGATTTGTAGAAGTTAGCTTTTATTTTCTAGGAAAAAATTATATCAAGCTTGCTAATTTACATAAGCTGAATAAGCTCGAAACTGCAATTTTTGTGACTCAGCGGTTTTTCAGAAATTTAATTGCAAAAGCCCTAACATTAAAAATTCATTCAATAATATATAAAATTTGCCAGGTGTTATTTAGAAAAAAAAAATATTAATGAATTATTCGAATGTTTATCACAGGGAATAAATTAATTATACAGAAGAAGTAGAAACTATTCCCAGAAATAAATTTAAAAAATTTTATAGGCATAAATTAATCAATATAACTAAATAAGGGATGGTGCAAGTTCAGCGGAATGGAAGGGGCGGATAGCAGAAGAGATACATTTCCAGTAACATACATAAAGCGGACTCAAAAGTTAAATTTCAAAGCATTTCAGAATGCTTTTCAAGCCTTTTAATCAACCCATAAACAAGTGATTTCGGAGCAAAGGTACAACTGCGGAACAAATCGAATTTACGTGCTGTGATAAATTCCCTGACCAAGCAAGGAAAATCTACCCATATGACTTGGGTATTTGGATTTTGTCTCAATGTAAAAATCGTACGCGCGCATATGTCACTGTTCTTCCTATTTATTGTCATAATTTTTAATGACAGTAAATTTAATATACACTATGTAACAAAATTAACACCCCTGATCAATTTTTGATTTTCCAGAAAAATGTTGAAACAATGTAAAACTAAAAATTCCCAAAAAAAATATTTATTTTATTGTAGTAAAATATAATAAAAAATCAACATCTTACTTTTCTAAGAACGACTATTTTACAAAAACAAAACAAAACTGATTATTGAACGCAACAAAAATATTCACACCCACATAGAAATCTACGTAGAAACGTGACTAAATTAACGGGACTCATCTGGTTTGGCAATAAATTAATGTTGTAAGGTCAATTTATTTGTGCTGAAGCTGTCGAGTGCATTACAATGGCAAAAACAAAAGAATTGTGCATAGAATTAAGAAATAAAGTTATCGAGCTGCATAAAAATGGACTTGGATATAAAAAAATTAGTAAAAATTTAAATTTGAACAAGAACACTGTGGCAAGTTTAGTGAAAAAGTATAAAAAAACAAAAATAGTTCAAAATATTAATGTAAGAGGTCGGAAGAAAAAAACTTCAACAAGAGTAGACGCTGCGATTGTGAGAGAAGTAAAAAAAGATCCCCGAATTCCTGCTCCGACGACATAATAAGAGTTTGGAGAAAGCCTGGAGAACGCTACAAAAAGGAATGGTTGCGCCCCACAGTCAAACATGGTGGTGGTAAGAACCGTATTTATTTAAATAAAAATAAAATATATTGTTTTAATTTAAATGGCAATAATTTTCTTATAAACATTAGGAAGGCTGATGATCTGGGGTTGCATGTCATGGAATGGAGTTGGAAAACTAAGTTTTATAGACGGCATAATGAACAAAGAGATGTACATATATATTTTAGAAAATAATCTCGCCTTAAGTGCAGATAAGATGGATATCGCGGACTCGTATACTTTTCAATAGGATAGAGATCCGAAACATACAGCCAAATTGATTACCCAGTGGCTTCGAGAAAGGAAATACGAGTTCTGGATTGGCCTGCTCAATCACCAGACCTCAATCCAATCGAGCACTTGTGGGCTCATTTGAAAAAAGTATGTGCAACACAAAAACCGACAAATCATTCAAATTTAAAGGAAATTGTTTTACAAGAATGGAATAAAATTCCTTCAGAATTCACAAAACGTCAATGCCTAGAAGATGCCAGGCAGTTATAGAGTCAAAAGGCGGTCATACTCGATATTAAATGAAGGGTGTGAATATTTTTGATGCGTCAAATAATCAATTTTGTTTTTGTTTTTATAAAATAATTTTTCTTAGAAAAAAGAAATGAATTGTTGATTTTTCGTTATGTATTATTTTAATGAAATAAATATATATTTTTTGGAATTTTTAACAAAACATTGTTTCAACATTTTTCTGGAAAATAAAAAATTTAGCAGGGGTGTTAATAATTTTGTTACATAGTGTATGTTCTAAACAGACGCGCTATTTTTTGTTTGGTATTTTGTTTGAAAATTGGAAGTGATGGAAGTATGGAAGTGATGTGAGTAGTGATTATGATTATTATAGTGATGATGACATGTTGCCAAAAGGCAACGGTAAAATGATAAGGTATCCTTATAAATACTTACTTATAAATACTATTATATTTTATTATTATTATTATTACTAGCATTCTTATTATTCTTATTATTGTATTTGTTAGGACCTACTGCATATGATGCTGCTCAGTGTACAAGTATTCTCCTGACATTGTAATTATTCATTCAACCATTTCAAAAAACTGTTCTCGAATTGACCAATCTATATGGCCTTCGTCGGTACAAGGATGACTGGTTTATCATTAATATGGTGGAATTGCATGCTTTTATTGGCTTACTCATTTTGGCTGGAGTTTACCTTTCAAACGGAGAATGCGTTACGAAATTATGGAACGATAAGCAAGACATCCCAATTTTCCGAAAACTCAAGTTGAAAAATTTTTCGAAATTGATCCGAACCATCCACAAAATAAAAAACCCGAAATCATCAAATTTTATAATCGAACTACGGGTGGAGTCGACGTCTTGGATAAGTTCGTTGCGACACACCGATGCAAAAGAAAGGTGAATCGATGGCCTGTTGCCCTCTTTTGCAATATGATCGATATATCGGCATGCAATGCATTCATTATATACATGAAAATGAATCCCGGATGATTCCATAATCATCAGAAGAAGATTATTTTTGGTCGAACTTGGTCAATCTATGTGCACTCCATACATTCAGCCACGTGCAAGATTGCCACGAAATCCGAATGCACTTGCTGTCGTAAACAGCATCCCCATTCCGGACTTGCCATCAACATCAAGAGCCACCATCCAAGTCGAATCATTGCTGCTGACTCATCAACCAGTTACCCAGAAAAGAGCTCGTTGTCATATGTGTCCTTCACATATTGTCACTTGTTAGGATAATTTTTACACTTTCCTGACATTATTTAAGAATCACTTAACTCGGAAAACAGAAAAAACAACTACGCTCTTCCACCAATTAAAAACTCTGAATGTGAAAATTAAATTTAAAAATAGTTAATCCTCCATTTTGTGGGCTGTAACACAAAAACGAGCTACTGATCAAATTAAAATATATATGGCGCTAAAATGAAGCTAGGTAGGTTGTTCACAATTAGTAAGCACTTTTCTTGTTACAAAATTTTGTTGACCAGTGTTATTATAAATATTTCATGAATACATATGATATAATTTTTTATTTCTGGCATTTTCGATTTTAATTACAGCCATTAAGAAGAGAGCGAGAGCGATTATTCGAGGAGAGTTTTACGCATTTTTTATTTTTGTTACTAATGGAAATCTGTTGCCAGCAATAATTGCCGGTTAATTCTCGACACTTTTTGTTAGAATGTAATTCAAGTGTGTTGACCAGCAGCCCAGGTGTTACTCTCCAAGGTACGTCACACATATGTGCGCTTAACGCCAGTTGGCATTCAGCATTCACGCAAAGTACACTTCGTAAAAAGTTGGAGTAGATTAAGCCCATTATATGCAGGGACGAAACTAGAGGAGGTTAAGGGGGGTAGACTACGCCCTTACTTTTTTCGAGTCGGCTTAGTTGTTATTTTATTTCTAACTGAAATTTGTTTAAAATATTGATTTTTATTAACAATACTTATGAACGCATCAAAGTCAGTCGTACCTTTTATTGCCATTCTCATAACAAAAACCAACTTTAATTTTAATTCATACCCAAAACTATCTACAGTCGGCCAATTCACTTTTAGTCGTACCTTAAACGAACTTCACTCGGCCGATTCACTTTCAGTCGTACCTTAAACTAACTTAAGGCGGCCAACTCACTTTCCCTAAGAAGGTTTATTTTAAGATTTATTTATATTGATCGAACCAGTATCAGTATCAGTATCAGTATCAGTATCAGATGAGTAACTTTAGTTAATTCAGCTATGTTGTACTTAAAAAAAAAGAAGGAACTTAAGGGTATCCAGTCGTCCGAAATATCTTGCTATCCCCCAAACAAAATGGACTCGGTACGCCCCTGATTATATGCCAATAAACTATTATAATTAGCTGAAAGTTCATTTTAGAAGTGTGAGTACAATGACACATGAGAAATTAATGAATTCTAGTCGATGAATGTTCCAGCAAAAACTGTAATTTCTTGTGCAATTTATAGATAACTTTTGTTTTGCACTTTTATTTTATAAAAAAATTCAGAAGTTTTTAGTACTTGTCCTATTTAAAAAAGCTTTCGGTTGCTTAAAAGTTTTTGGAAAAAATTACTGAGCATCGTGGCAAAGAGGTGTTGGGCGTCTAACTTAACTGGGTGGTATAAATAGACCCTTGGTCACCTTGGTAGGGGGCTGTCATACAGTGTGCATAGTTAGGGTTAAATTATGTAGTAAAAGTGTACATGCGGGAGTTACTACGTATATTTCGATAATAAACATAAAGACCGAAGGAAAAACATTTCTCAGTTTCTGCCACACATAAAAACAAAAAAAAATTTTCCGTGAAGTAAAAAAAAAACAAGCGCCGAAGAATTTTTCTTCATCCAGACAATAGCTGCGTTTTTTCATGGGAGATCAGGATCATATCATAGCTTTTACACGCAAAGCAAAAACAACAAATGATCCAGCAAGTGAGCTGATCCAATTCGATGTTTTTAAGTGTTGAGGCCGCAACTATAAAAGTAGACAACACTTAGTCTTATTTGACACTTAGCATTATTTGACATATATAAAGCTTGGCAGCATTGGTATTTCTAGCAAAAAAGTTAAAGCGGCAAACAAATTCTGAGCTTGAGGCAATGGAAATAAGTAAAGAAGTTCAAATTTGTTAAAAAATTTGATTACATTTTTTTTTTAGGCGAAACTTATTTTCGCAAAACTTATTTGCCACCTCAAAAAGTACATCAGCTGTTTATCTTATGTATATTATAGCGCCATCTGTTTCTGTTTAAAAAAACATCGCAAAATTGATCCGAACCGTTTTTTCATGAATGATCTGATCTCCCATGAAAAAAACGCATCTAATGTCAGCTTGAGGCGTTTTTGGGCACTCAAAACATCGAATTAATGGGTCAGTCCTGATTTGGCACCCAATGACTTCTTTTTGTTCCCGCACATCAGGAAGAAACTGCGTGTACAAGGATTTTCGATGCCAGAAGAAAGCTTTGATGCGTTCAAAAAGGCGCTAGGAAATATCGCAAAAAGAGAAAATCGAGAAAAAAAATATATATATATGTATATATAAAATCAGCCAATATTTTTCCACACAAATTTTCATAGGAAAACTTGAAAAAAAAGGTGGAAATTTCATTTTTTGTATTTGGCTGATTTTTCCAAAAATTATTGGGCTTTTTTCGTTTTTGTTGGGTGAAATGTAGTTTTGGTCCATTTTTATTCAGACAGTTGGGTAATTTTTCATTTTGTTTTTCTGGGCAATATTTCATAGCGCCGCACAGTGGGGTATTGTATGCCAAAAGTGACGATTAATTGACAGGGGCCACTTATCGAGACAAAAATTGTACATAGGGGGTTTTTGGGGTCGCTGATCATGAATCTGAAGTCAAAAATCTGAAATTCAAAATGGCGGCTTCAAAATGGCGGCCATGAAAAAGCTAACTTCTACAAAAAACGTTTAATGGAGGTAAAATTTTATATACAGGAGTTTGTGGGGTCGCTGATCACGAATCTGAAGTTAAAAAATTCAAATTCAAAATGGCGGCTTTAAAATGGCGGCCACGAACAAGCTAACTTCTACAAAACACGTTTAATGGAGGTAAAATTTTGTATACAGGAGCTTGTGGGGTCGCTGATTATGAATCTGAAGTCAAAAATTTTAAATTCAAAATGGCGGCTTACAAATCGTGGCCATGAACAAGATATGTTCTGCAAAAAAAGTTTAATAGAGGTAAAATTTTGTATACAGGGGTTTGTGGAGTCGCTGACTACGAATCCGAAGTCAAAAATTTGATATTCTAAATGGCAGCTTCAAAATGTAACCATTAGCTATGTACCCTTTACCGAATTGCATAGTATAGAGAACATCACTTTCGTTATTACTACAAATTGCACAAAACAAGCTTTGAACGACACTTTATACAAAAACAAAGGATTGCAATAACAATAGTTAATAAACATAAACAATGATGTTGATTTCCCATGTACCCTGCAAACTGCAGGGCAAACAATTTATGTCTTACTTATATCAAAATCAGAAAATAAGTGTTAAAATCGAACAACTATAATTTAATTTAATATCTTAACACATTCATCTGCTTCCTTTAATATATAAAAAGCCGGTGTTTGAAAGAAACATCAACTATCTACCTTAATTGGGGAAAGGTGCACTGAATATGACGCTTTCCATAATGTAGGGTAAAAAATAGCGGATAAAAAAAAGAGGAGAAGAGAATTGGTAAACAACAAAAAAAAAAAAACAAAAAAACAGCAAAATCTGTTTAGTATTTAGATTTATTTTGTACTTTATTTTCATTTATTTTAATTTTTCGAAATAAAATTGTAAATTCGTGACATGTAAGTTAAAGTAAAAAAATCGAAATAACGCGAAAGTGCGTAGCATTGACGCAACTTTTTTTTTTATAGAATATAGCTTGAATGTTCATAGCTTACGAAAATCAAAACATTTTTTCTTAATTCCACTCAACACACAACTATATCTCTAGTTATGTATCGAAAAATCCAACTTTTTAAGGTTAAATTAAAATAAATAAATTAATATATATATAAACACTATTTCATAAAAAAAATTAAATTTTGTATTGCTTAAATACCTGAACAAGAAGGTTCCATCGTAATTATTTGTAATTTTTAACAAATAATACACAAAAAAAAACTTTAAAAATTTCTAATAAACACGTTTGTCACTGTGCTCACTCAAAGAGAAAAAAAATGATGACTTTCAAACTGCATTGCGGGTAAACGGTAGAATATTTTTCAACTATTCTTTCACCTTGTGATGCAGAATTTTATCTTCTTTCATCGGGTACCTAACATCACTATGTACCTTGAACTTTTTTTTTTCAATTAATCGTCACTTTTGGCATAAAATACCCCATTGTGCGCCGTTCAAAAACTATCTTTTGGAGGTGTCTGAAGCGAAATGGGAAAAGTATGATGACAAATGGTCCGAACGTTTGCAAAAATGTGTTCATCATAAAGCAGAAAGCTCTTTCTATGTATTCCCGAAATATATGTCGTGACATCGCACCCTAACTGCAATAGGGACACAACTCAAAATTTGACGATTTTGACTTTCTAACATAAAACAATTCGTAGTCATCATCTCCATCGACTGTCAGTATTTTGTGCTCCGCTTTTTTTCTCTTAAAATTTAAAAAATCGTTTTGTATCCGTGTGTTGTATGGAGTCTCATTCTCCTGAAGATTTGTTAATTTTGAGTTGTGCCCCTCTTGTTGTTAGCGTGCGACCTACATACGTATAAATTAACCCTTGGACACCTTGGTAAGGGGCTCTCATGCCATCACCAAAACCGTCAGTCTGGCCACCCATATTGGTCCGGCTGATTTGGAACTCTTTTAAACCCTGCCATTGAAAAACGAAAAATTGAATTATTTTCTACATAAGCCACTTCACTTTCCTACTATCTTTGTTAGATTAGCCAGGATCTTACATAGCTATACATATATTATCTCAGAAGAAAAATATTATAAGTTGTTACCTTTGTTTGCCGACGTGATATTATATTAAATACCGGCATAGCTGTGATAGATGTTTTGCGTCTGCACCGTGCTTTCGGCAGTTTGGCGTTTTTAAAACACACACACAAAAAAAAAACAAATTTATAAAACCAAGATAAATATTTCGCTCTTTATATCCGCACTGATTAAATTTTTAAATTTTTCTTTTATTCGCTTTGTCTTTAATACTGTTATTTTTTTTTTTATTTATAATTAGTTAAAGTTAATTATAATTTAAGTTTTTAATGTCAGTTATATGCTTTTTACTTGTTGCTTGTTTCAGTTAATTTAAATAATACTTAATTTGTTGGCACTCTAATACTTTTCGGAGTTGGGTTGTTCTATACGGTAGCATTCGTTGGATATCTAAACAAGGTAAGCACAATATTTGTACAGGTGTTTATAGCTTAAGTTTGTTTTTTGTTTTTTTTTTGTTTTTTGTTTTTTGTTTAAGTTGATGCTAAAATAAAACTTAAAGTAAAACACTTTTTCCTGAACAATGTTTATAATAAAAGTTCCTTACGCTGCAGCAATAAACAAATTGATGAAAAAATGAACAACAATTACAACAACAAAAGCAAAAAGTACATCAACAATGCACTTTAGATACAGCTGTTTAATTAAGTTCTTATATAATTAGCGAGCAAAGATGTTGTTTTTTTTTGTCTAACGTTAATGGATTTGCTTCAAATTCAATTACAATAAAATACAGCAAGGATTTTAATTTGTTTTATGGCATTTTTATTATTATTTTTTTTTAATATTGTTTTGTTTGATTTGCTTTTCTGAATACATCATAAAGGTAATTAAATAAATGAAGTTTTCTGTGCAAATACAAGTGCGCGCGTTTATTGAAGCGTTGCCAGAGTTGAACGTTGTTGGCACAAAAGGCTTCTGAGAGTTGAAAAGAGCTTTGGCGGGGGGAATAATATGGATATGGAACATGGAGTGCATATATTATAATAGTCTTTTATGATTGATGCGAAATTTCAGTTGTGAAATATGTATAGATATTAGTGAAGTAACGGGACCGATATGAAATCAGATCAGTATGTTTTAAGTATTGATTCAGGTTTTCAAGAAGCTTTACATGACGTCTAATTAGTCTAATTAGAAAAATGAATTAAAATGAAGAAATTTTGCTTTGTCAGGTGGGATTCGAACCTGGAATATTTATATCGTTACAATGGCATAGAACGGTCTAAGCGTGCTCACGCGTTCAGTCAAAGCCGGCACACAGAAAATTGATAAAAAATTAAAATTTTTCCTTCTTTTATGGCCTTATTAGCAAGAGCAAATATAAAAAAAAATAAATAAATGGTCATTTCAGCCTTTGAAAGGACTTTCACCTAGCTTCTTATGATCAATTGTGTTGTGCGTGTTATTAAGTTTGTACACAATTGACCGAGAACCGGACCTTCAGGTTTAACGCCGACTCCGAAGGGCGATGAACGGAGTGTTTTTGTTCTCAAGAAGCTTTACAACATGGTAGAATTATAAGGTAGGGCCGACTCGGAGAAGAATGAAGTGGAAAGCAGCGAAAAAGGGGGATAGTTGTCAAAATCAGCTGTTCATATCGAGTTTCTTTATGTTCATGTTTCGCAGTTGATTATAGGTTAAACTTTTTACAAGCTTTTTTTCAAATTTAACACTTCCGCGGCATTTTATAGATTTATTTAAAATGTTTTTACAATATTTCCACTCAAATTAACACAAACTTAACACACGTGTCCGCACTATTTACAAATTGAAAACATGATATTTCTTTTTTCATTTGACATTTCCACCAACTTCGTCATTTTGACAACTACCCAACCTTTTTACTATCCACTCTTCGTTGACGCGTGAGGGCAGTGAGCGACTCGGCCCTACCTTATAATTCTACCATGCTTTACAATTTTTGATTACTCTCTGAGGTTTGCCATTGTCTGCAGAGAGGTGGCGGCCGTACAGAAAAATCATTTTAATTCAAATAATTTTCTGTCGCTGCTGGGATTCGAACCCGGTTCTCCAGGACCCCCTATGTTGACATAGAGGCCACGCATTTTAACCAACTACGCCACGGACGGCACTAAGAGCAAACATTCGCATTAATTTTGGAACACAACGTCGTTCAAGTGGCTGCCTCGGCTGGCTTCGGAGTATCGCATTCTGTCACTCCAATTTTCCAAGACCTTGTTGATGGTTGCCGGCTGTAGCTCACGGATTGCTTGGATGATATTGGCCTTGAGTGCTTGAATCGTTTCCGGATTGCTAGGATGATATTGGCCTTGAGTGCTTGAATCGTTTCCGGATTGTTGGCATAACAACGGTCCTTCACGGTTCACCTCATGGACAAAAAATCCAAAGAGGTCAAATCGCAGCTCCGAGGCGGCCAATTGACATCGCCAAGACGACTGATAACACGATTTGGGAATTTGGTGCGCAAAAGATTGATTATGGGGAATGGCGCGTCATTCTGCATGAACCAGAGGTCGTTCAAATCCCCAATTTCAGTAAAAAAAAGTCGGTTAACATGGCTCTGTAACGCCCACCCTTGACCGAAACGTTGTTCCTAGCCTAATTTTCGAAGAATAATGGTCCAATGATGCCAATCTGCACCGAATTGTCACTCTCTTTGGATGTATCGGTTTATCGACAATAACGTGCGGGTACTGACTTTATGTCAAGATTTCGAGCGGGAAACAGCAGTGTCAGTGTCAAAATAACCTATGATTTAAAAAGAAACCACTAGATGGCCTACCCTGTTTTTATTCGCGAAATATATAGTTTAGTAATTTACATAAAGCGCATTTTTTCATATGAAAAAATGTTTTTTTTTGTTTGTTGTAAAAAGTTTTTGCTGAAGTCTATTTCTTGGCTTGTTAGAGTTTAAATTTGAAATTAAAAACCTGTATATTCTTGATTTCGTTGGCAATTGAAGCAAAAACACCAAATTTTCCATCATTTGGTGGAGTATTTGCCAAAAACTTTTGAAATTTTTTATAGGTAGGTAAATAAACACTGAGCTTTGTACAAATATGCCGTTCATTTCAAAAAACTTAATATGTTTTTTTTATATTGATTAGATAACTCATTGGCACAGCAGCTATTCCTTCTTAGTATGTTGGAGGTGTTAATCAGTTGTATTAATTTTAAGGTGCATTCATGTTTATTGATCATGTTAGTTTTCAATCTTGTTGAAGTTCCCTTCATTCCCGAAGCAAAAAAGAAAAAACAAAACAAAACGGATTGATTCTATAACAATTATCATGATGTTTTTTATTCTCTTTAATACTATATCTGCGATTGGACACTTAGATAACATTGTTTGTACATACACTCAGAAAAAATGAACAGAAACAGTAAAATTAACAGTGAAACGGTTAATCGGATCCAACAGTCGAGTTTAAAAAATTAACAGTCTGCACTGGTGATAAGAGAACTGTTTTCAGCCTTCTGTTAATTTAATATTTCAGACTGTTAAATTGCAGAAACTCGTCTGTTGGATGCAATTGAACAGTTTTCCCTGTTAATCGAGCTATTTTTTGTCTGTTCGTTATTTTTTAGCTTGGAGCCAATTTCAGCATGAATAGTAAATTCTTGAAAATGCCTTTTCTTTTGTAGGCGTTTTTTTTCTTCCGCTCTAATTTTTTCCATTCTAATATGAACATTATCGTGTTGAATTCATGTTGCCACCGTTAAGTCGGGAGTATTTTTTTAAAATAATCATGCTCTGACTTAAATTCAGAAGAAATTTTCTAAAAATTTGATCTTTCCTGGACACCCAAAGTTAGTTTTTTTTTTATATTTATGAAGTAATAAAATATGTATGTACCATAATATCTTGGTTATTTTCTGTATGTTTGGCATATAAACATGATGCATATAAATTATCGATTTATTTAATGGATTTTTTCAAGTGTAGTTTAATTTTTTGTGCCGGCTTAAATAAACGAGTTGATTTATTTTTTTTCATTTTAAGTGCAGTTTTTTTTTCTACAATAAATTTAGTGAATATTCGTTATCTATTGTATTGACATGTTTCGTTGTGTATTGTTATGAGTTAATAAAAAAAATTGTTGCATTAATTTATGTAAATAAATTAACTGACGTTAGAACTTTTGATACACTCACACACACACACACACACACACGCGCGAGCGAGCGTTTTGCAGAATGTCCTTTAAAGTGTTGTTTTTGTCAACACGGTTTTTTATGAAAACAAGAACTTTGTTTCCTTTATTTTATATTTTTGAAATTAAAATTTTTTTTAATTATAAACTCGTATTTATTTTTATTTTCATATTTTGGTTTTTTTTTTTTAAGGAATTAAATTTTCTTATTTTATTTATTTTCACGCACACGTTCTACGGGTTGAAATGCATTTTGGACCGCTATGCAGTAAGGTTAATATTGCGTTAGGGCACGTTATGAAAAAAAACACAAAAACCCAAAAACTCGGTTGAGTTTAAAGCAGCTGAATGAAAATACGATCTGCTACTGATTAACAACGTGTTTCCACTTATTGCGCCGAGCGTGCGGCTTGCTGTCTCGCTCTCAGCAGAGCCGCACGCTTCACGCTACGTTCGATCGTGCACTTGATCGCACATCATCGGCATTTGTAAGCGTCGCCGTGACAGCAGCGTTTGCGTTTTGGTGACATGCAACATGTTCCCTGCGATCGACTTGAGTTCGCTGATAAGCGCTAAAAACAACTGTTGCTTGGGTTCTGTTGCGTTGTGTTCGTTAGCAAAATAGGTCCAACATGTTGCTGGAGCTTGCATACAATTTGATCGGATACCATACTCGTATCAAACTTCTAGGCAGTTGCTTCTATTTGAACAGCAGCAAAAGCGTTAAAAGCTTAAAACTCAAGCTTCAAAGCGTTCGGCGAGGCCTGACTATGTCTATGTTATTCAAAGTGGGTCAGTGAAGTGGGCCATACATTGTTTTTGCGCAAATTAAAAGCTGAACTCCCAAAATATTGTTCTTGATGTATAAAAATCTAATAATTTTTCTAATTATAGCCAAATTGCGATTTAATAGACTACAATTTAGTTTTTCAATGAGTCAAAGTTATCCAACTAGAAAGAGAAGAGCTTCTTGAAGTTAGTACCGATCGGCCTAAAAGTCTAAGTCTTGAATAATAAAGAACAACAAAAGATTGGTCTTGCTCAATATTGTTGAAATTATAAATTATTAGCTTCGTTAGTTATTACAAAAAAAATAATTCTTTTGATTTTAAGTAATTGCTTTATTTTCGTAGATCGATTATAGTCAGACTAGACAGGACTTAAAGTGGCTCATACGGCCTTGTTAGTACGTACTAAGTAGCTTAAGACCAACTAACTGGCAATAAGATTATGTAAACATTATAAAGCTCACTAAGTATATCACGAAAGGGTATCATATTTAATGCTACTTTAGGCATTTTTAATGCTACGGCGTTAACGGATTTCAATAAGATTGAGGCTTGTCTGTCGGCCCAACCATATATAACCCGCACTACAAAGCACGCAATTAAAGAATTTTTATATATTTATAAAAAAAACACAATAAAACACATTCAAACAATAGAAAACTGCAAAACTGATGATAAGAATTATATAATCTTTGTTATTTCTTTGTTAACACTGAAAAAAAAAGAAGCACAAATTTCAAAATGAATTTCTTACTGTGCTGATATGATCTTTTTGAAGTGACGACGTTACGTTTTAACACGCAGATTTCCAAAAAAGTTGAAAAAAGGATTTTTTGAAAAACAATTATTTTTAATTATTCGAATAAAAATTTTCCAAATAATTTATACGAATTCAATAATTTTTCCTGTTGGATCATACTGCTTAATAATTTTTCCAATTTCATTTCACTTTATAATTTCTTGTTAGAAAACATGTTGTAGTTACACAGACGCATGAAGTCAAACTGTTAATAACACAAAATATATTGAATCATTCCGCTTACATTTCTGCATTACAATAAGATCACTGACAAATTCTAACCAGCTCTTGTGGCGCTTAAGCCAATAACAAAACTTATAGCGTTTTCTTTTCTCGCGATAATGTTGCATTTATTCTACACTGCGGCAGGGCTGTCATTTTCGTGTTCTTTTCTCAGCAGATTCATAGAGTTGCGTGTTCTTTTCTCAAAATGTTTCACTCTGATCCGGCAAAAGTGCGCCATTTTCTACCCATGCAACATTATCAAGAGAAAAGAGAACTGTATAAGAGTGAGCGTTGCCCAGCGGTTTTCTATATATCGTTTACAATTCATAACTACAGATTTCGTATTTTTTTTTTTTTAGCTTTGAACCAAGGATTTCAGGTGGAATACCTATTCAGTCAAGTCTGCCTTGGTTCGAAATGGGGTGATAGATTAGTGGAAAGGTAAGGACAATCAAGTTAAACATGTGTAGGATGTTCTAAGCGTGGTAGAAAGCCAAAGAAACATGTGAGTTTGAATCAGAGGCAAGTGTTATGCCTTTACCTCAGTCAATTCAAGTTACAACGCAATCCTCATGCACAAACTTCTCTACCATCAACTACAACTTCAAGTCGTAAATATTGATGAATTTTTTTTTAATTTCCAATTTATTTTTTTTTATTTATTTATTTATTTATTTCATCTAACAGAGATCAACTCTTACAGACTACTTATATTAAATTATTCATATATACATTTTTGCAATTGTTTCAATAGTTTCAATAGTTTCAATAGTTACAATAGTTTCATTTCAAGTGGTAAATATTAATTGTTTCAGTGGTAAATTTGTTTCAGTTGATTTAGGAAAGAGGAAAAGAAAATTTAGAAAGGTTTTTTTTTTTTTTTAAAGCGAGGGACCATGGCCTGGCCGGGAATCAAACCCGGGACCTCTGGGATAGCAGTCGAGCACGCTACCTACTCGACTACCGAGGCGCCAGTAGGCCTCGTTGTTGATTAGAAATGAGGATAGAAAATTTAGAAAAGTTGTTTAGAGCGAAGGACCATGGCCAGGCCGGGAATCGAACCCGGGACCTCTGGGGTAGCAGTTGAGCACGCTACCTACTCGACTACCGAGGCCATCGTTAAAATGGATGTAATGGATGTTTTCAATTGTTTGCTGCTTCATTTTAATGCTAAAATTTACTTCTAATATTTGTGCGTCACAATCAAATAAATTTCAACAGTAAGCGAAAACAGTCGAACAGCTGATTTGTGACAGGGTGGTATTTTTCTTCTTCTTTTCTCATATGAAAAATGCAGCGTTTTCGCAGGGACTATGGCAATATTTTCGTAACGCCATTAGAGCACAAGAAGGTATTAGTTGTAAACTCATTATTTTGCAACAAATCTAATTTTGCAAATTCTTCAAATTGTAACTTTTGCAAATTCTGTTATGTTAATACTCGGCTCATCCTACTTATCTCAAAACATAAAAAAAATGTTTTTTTTCAAGTGTATCTATAGGTAATACCTTGTAGAAGAAACATGAAATATTTAAGCTCATTTGTCAGAAATATAATACCGCCGTGAAATAGACTGACACCAAAAAGAAACCAGCCACCAGCACACCCATCAACATCAAAATCAAAATCAAATAAACATACGTACGAGTACACTTAATTGGCTTCGTGCGATAAAACATGATTTCTCTGCCCACAACACCACCACATAAAGAGGGGGTATCGAAGGAGTTTTCGTTACTCTAAGTTCTTAATTTAATTAATTTCCGCATTAAAAGAAAAAAAAAAAATAACAAAAAATATAAAAACGATAAGGTTGACACCAAAAACAAAATCCATTCAGTCTGTTGACAGCTAATGGTAAAATAAATGCTTCGTTTGCTGAATGATCGCAGTTTAAATAAAGAACTTATATGACAAGAGATATGATAAAAACAAGTGATATCCGTTTAATTTTGAGTACGTCAAGTAAAGATCGACAACAGGCTGCCTGTATGAATGCTTGCTAAACAAACGAAATCGTAGTTTAGGTACTTGAAGTGAAATCGGTCAAATAAAAATTACAAATTTCAAATTAAAAAAAAACAACCACTATGACTGGATTCAATCACTATTAGTAAGAGTTTTTGACATTCTCGAAGAAAGTAAAGTTCTAATAAAATATACTAATAGGATCTTAAGTAGTTTAGATCAGGTTAGGACCTCTCTGGATATGAACTTCCATATCAAGAGTGATAGAAGCAAATAGATTGATAGAACTTGTGGATAATGAATGCATTTATAAAGAAAAAAAAAGGTTAAGAAATCTAAGAAAAGAGTAAGAATTAGAAAGAAAGAAAAAAAAGAGGAAAAAAGTGGTATTGGAGTTATTTTTTGGTGATGTCCTGCTATTAGAAAACTGTAACGGACAATGAGCGTGGTGTTAAACTCAGGATCTTATAAAAGTTTTGAATACTAGAGTGGTCTGCGTCGGAATCGACTTTTCTTTTGTTTTTTGTTTTTTGTTTTTAATTAGAAAATGAAGAGCTATTTTAGTAAAAGTCCTTAAACAGGGAAATTTAGGTATGAAAGATATACTTCAGTTTTGACTGCTTTATCTTCTACAGTTTTTTTTAATATCAATTTATTTGTTTGCCCCAAAAATTTGTACATAATAAAAAATCTTTTCCTCTCCATACCCCCTCCCTACGACTACGTAATTAAATACCATTTAGAAGGTATCAATTATACTGTAAGGAGAATTGTACCTTGGAAGGCTTACTATACAATAGGGCGTATCGATTTAATTTTTTTTTTCGAATTTCACATTCTAAGGGATTCTAAAGATCTCAAAAGTTGAATGGGGTTGTCAAGATCACACGAAAAAATTTAGAGAAAAAAAGGATGTCTTTCTCTCCCGGTTGTGACAAAGTTGTTTTTTCAGGAAAACAGTTAAAAATAACGATCTTAAAATGCTTTGATTTTTATAAAAAAAAACTACATAAAGAAAATCTTTTGGACTTTTATAATTATTCAAACAGAAACGGGATAGTTTCAAAATCCATGAACTATGAAGGACTAATCCAAGTCTAAGAGGGATGTTTGTAATTTTCTTCGTTTTGACCGGGCCTTTTTTAATGACTTAAAGCAATAAACTTAAATGTTATATCGTTTGATTTAACACTAGTTCGAAAATTCATCTTGGGCTTGGTCTTGGTTCATTGGATGAAATTTAAGTAGGAATGGAAAGGGGAAACTAAATAAGGCATTTGTTGGATATTTTGAGTAAAGCAGTGGAAACATACTTAATTTGATGCAAGTGTTAGTTTTACTATCGAAAATTCTGGCAACCATCTTTGTGTCTTGTGAAATGCTGTTTATTTGTAAAATAGAATAGTTACCCGTTTGGGGCATGGTATTGAACGGTGGTAAGCTTGCTACTAGGGATGCCCAAAATACATCGATACATCGAAAAACATCGATTTATTAGTTCGATGCATCGAAAAACTCCGATGTTTTTTTACACTACTGACTAAGTCGATGCATCGATGTTTTTGTATTTCGATGTATAGATAGTTTTCTATGCATCGATGTGTTTTTTCGATGCATCGATGTATTTTTGCAATGCTTATTTTTGGCACTTTCAAACACGTTGAACTTGAAACTTTGACTGCAATAGAGCATATCACTCTTACTACAGATATTTTGCCAGACTCCATGCAAATGCGTAGCTTTTTGGGGGTGACAGCGCATTTTGCAAGTGGTATTGAGATGAACATAGTGACGATCGGTGTATATGAGATGGAGGAAAGATTACATTTGTGAAATAATATTAAAAACTTGTGAAAAATGGGGCATAGACCGCAATGCTGTTTCGGCGATCGTGATTAACATTGCAGCGAATATGGTCAAAGCTCTGGATTTAGCTTTTGGTAAGAAAAAGCACATATCTTGCTTTGCTCACACGCTTAATTCGGTAGCTCAGTCCATTTTGCAATCATCTGACCTACATAATATTATATCAAAAATAAAATCCGTTGTAGTCGGGTTCAAAAGGAGCTGTGTTGCTAGCGATGAATTAAGGAAGGCAACAAATTCTGGTACAAAATTGATTCAAGATGTTCCAACTCGGTGGAATATCACACATTACATGCTGAAAATAATTTAGAACTTCGAAAAATTGTGATATGATATTTTTAACCGCTACAAAACTGCACTACCATTGCTCAAAGCATTTGAACTCGGCATTGTTTCTTCAATTTTGCACATACTGCGTCCATTAGAAGCTGCTACTAAAGAAATCTTAGGTGAGAAATATTGCACACGTAGCAAAGTTATTTTTCTAATACGCTGCATGACATCGAGAATTAAAAATGTTTCTGCTGACTATTGAAATTCAAAAGCTTATATTAAAATAAATTGAAAAACGAATGAGTGAAATTGAATATGCCACTTCACTTGCTACTGCCACAGCCTTGGACCCACGTTTCAAAAAAATACATTTCATGGATTCCTTGGCTTGTTCAAGTTATGAAGTGATCATCAAAAATTGATAAACAAAAACTGGAAGCCTAATGAAACTAGAGATATTCTTTATGACGGATTGTCAATTTATTTAAAAAGTCTCGTAGGTCGCTCAAACGATAATCCCTTGGAGATATGGAAGGACTCCAAGTCTCAGTTCCCAGTTTTGCATAAATAGGCGGTCAAATGTTTATCAGTTATAGCAACTTCAGTCCACTCTGAACGACTATTTTCCAGAGCTGCGCAAATCTTAATCAACAAAGGAATAGACTGAAACGTCTTCATAAATTTCTATATTTGCAAAGCCTTGAGTGTAGTCCCTGGGATTTTTGATTTTTACATAAAACTTTTTTTATTCTTCTAAGCTCATGAAAGTCCTCATAAATAACAAAAAAATATTAAAACTTTTAACAGCAAGGAAAAAAAGAAGAAACATCAATGTTTTTTCGATGCATCGATGTGTTTTTGCGATACATCGTTCCAAAAAATATCGATGTTTTCATTCCATCCGATGTTTCAAAATGTATCGATGTCCAATTTCGATGCATCGTATCAAGAGAAACATCGATGTAATTTTTCGATGGGCATCCCTACTTGCTACCACTTCTTTCATCGAAACTCACACTATTGTAAGAGACGCCCGTTTTTCAACCTTGGTCAAAACATTTCAGTGATTCATCGGTTCATATTTGCATATGTGATTCGTTTAGGGGTTCAGTGGTTCGTTCAGCGTGTTCATATTTTTTAAATTTTTTCAACTTCAAAATATTTTATTTTTCAACAAAAAAAAAAAAAAGGTAGCTTTTCTGTACTAATGTAAAAAAAGTATGCAAAACATATTAAAAAAAACTTTCAAACAACAGATTATTCTACTCAATATTTAACTGATATTTAATATGAAGAAACTTCGTTAATTAATCGTTTAGATAGCTTTTTAGAGAAATGTAGCCATTCTCTCCCCGCTTTTGAAAATATGAAAATTGTCTCGATAGTTGGCACATCTACATGATATTTCCTTTGTTTAGACACCTCAACTATATTTAAATGTATAGGCGTTCTATCTCAGCGACTCCCATAAGAAAACTCGTATAAAAATAATATACATATAGATAATATATAGATATATTGTTTTGGCTAAGCCCTGTTTTAAAAATTAGTCTTGATCTTGCTCTTGATTCGAAAATTGGTTGAAGTTTAAATAGGAACGGAGAGGGGAAACCAAGTAAAGCAGTTGTTGGATTTTTGAGTAAAGTAGTAGAAACGTGTTCAATTTGGTGCCTTTACCTCAGCCAATTGAACTCTTTTAGTTTCGAAAATGTTGGCAACCTCCATCAACCGGCTAATAAGTTAGAAATTGTAATATACTGTGTGAATTGCTGTTTATTTACAAAAAAGAATGGTTACAAATAGGACCATGGTATTCAACGGGTCCTGAAGAATTATCTACATGATAAGCAATCTTGAAATCAATTGTTTCACCAAAACTCCAAAATTTGTGGAAGATGCCTCGATCCATTTTCCAACTTTGACCAAAACATCAGTAGTAGTTGGTTTCAAAATCATTCACCGTTTTCATATACTTACATATGTACATACATACATACATACATACATACATAGAACATATTTTCTTACGTTTTTTTTTTCATTTTATATATTTTTGCTTTGTTATTCTAAATTTTATACTTGCAATCACTTTATTTTTCAAAAAAAAAAAAACTTAAGCTACTCTGTTCGTATGTTGAAAAAGTTTGCAAAAAATATTAAATAAAGAACATTTAAATATCAGACTATTCTACTCAATATCCCACTGATATTTTATATCAAAAAATTTCGCCAAAGAATCGCTTGGATAGCTTTATAGAGAAATGCAGCCATTCTTACCACGGTTTTGAAAATGTGAAAATTTTCTCGAAAGTTGGCACATCTACATGATATCCCCCTCATTTTGACATCTCAATAATATTTATACATGAAGCCGTTTTCCCTCAGCGACTCCCGCAAGAAAAACCTTATCAAAGTAATATATAGATACTCAATTTTGTACCCTATTGGGTGAGTGATTCCTATACAGTGATGGAAAAAATAATAGGAACGTTTGATTTTGTTTTTGTGTAATGAATTTTGTTTTCAAAGTTTACATATGCTTAAACGTTAAGAGAATATCTAACAGAATATAAAAAAAAAAAATCATAAAAAAACCATTTCATTTATTCTCCTTGGAAAAAATAATAGAAACAAAAGACTTATAACTAACGAACTAATACTTTTTTCTTACAATTTACCAATTTACCAATTGAAAACTAGTTTAATATTTTAATATTTTGTTGTGGCACCACTGTTTTTAGAACTTCAATGCACCGGATGGCCCATGGAAACCACCAGTTTGCCACAAATTGAGGGATCCTGAGACTAAGTAATAAAAAATTTTTTTTTTGCAAATATTCTTCTTTATTCATCAATATAGGTTCCTTCAAGAGCAATACATTCATTCCACCGTTTTTCTAACTTTTCAATACCGGTTTTGTAGAACGATTTGTGCTTCGCCTCAAAATACGTTTCAGTTTCAGCCATCACCTCTTTATTGAAGCCAAATCTCTTGCCGGCAAGCATTTTTTGAGGTCAGCAAAGAGCCAGTAGTGGCTGGGGGCCAAATCTGGCGAATACTGTAGATGAGGAAGCAATTCGAAGCCCAATTCGTGGATTTTCGCCATCGTTTTCATCGATTTGTGACACGGTGCATTGTCTTGGTGAAAAAGAATTTTTTCTTCTTCAAATGGGGTCGATTTTTTGCGATTTCATCCTTCAAACGCTCCAACAACGCCATATAATAATCGCTGTTGATTGTTTTTTCCTTTTCGAGATAGTCGATGAACAAAATTCCATGCGCATCCCAATTGGTCGCTTTGGCTTGCTTGCATCGGTTGCTGTCCACTCAGCTGACGACCGTTTTGATTCCGGTGTGTAATGTAATGAAAAATTCCATGTTTCATCCATTGTTACATATCGACGCAAAAATGCATGTTTATTCTTTGTAAACAGTGCCAAACAGCTCTCCGAATCATCGACACGTTGATTTGTTTGGTCCGGTGTGAGAAAACGCGGCACCCATTTGAAAAGCAGCTTTCTCATCGACAAGTGTTCCTGTAATATTGTTCCCACACTGCCTTTCGATATCTTCAGAGCCTCAGCTAACTCGCGCACCTTCACTTTACGGTCGGCCAATACCCATTTGTATACTTTTTCTATGTTTTGTGGAACAACTGTCTCATTTGGGCGTCCTGAACGTACGACCAAGTTTCAACCCAGCATACCGTCGGCAAATGGTTGCTTTGGACGGAGCAGAGTCCGAATAACACTTTCGAAGCCATTACTCAGCTTAGACGGTATGTTTTTCCTTCAAAAAACAGTGAGAAATCAATACACGAAATTGCTTCGAATCCATTATTTCGAAAATATCAACAGTAGCGTCACTTTAATCACTGCAACTTCTGAACTAAACGTTACATTGTCATGAAATTTTTACACGTATTGTTTGAAGGTTGGAAATATCGAAATATTATATCAATATTTCGTTAGAGGTGCCACCTAGTAGTTAGTCTCGGGACTTAGTTGGCCATGTTTTACTACTTATCCTGCACTTTTTTCCGCAATTCTTCTTTGTTTTTGGATTAAAAGTCAGCTTTTTTCTTCTTTAAGATCCCCCAAAAGTGTTCAATTGGATTAAGGTCTGGTGACAGCGTTGGCCATTCTAATAAATTAATGCTACTGTTGCGGAACCTTTTTTTTACCAGTTGAGAGCAGTGTTTGGTAACGTTTTCTTGCCTTACCTCCCATTTTAACTGCATTTCTTCATCGGCAAATGGCAGCATTATGCTATTTAATATATTTAAATAGTCTGTGGCCCATATTTTACATTTAATCCATTACGCTACCACCACCATGCTTAATAGTTTTGACTGTGTGCTTGGGATTATGTGTAGCATTTTTTGGGCGTCTTATATGAGGCACTCCATCGGATCCCGAACAAATTCACCATTTTTTCAATATTTCGTATCAGATTTTGATCAGAATTTTCTTACGGAATGTACTTTGAAATCATTTTCTATTAATCTATTCCATATTGTGCGACTAGTTACTGGTGCATGAAACTCTTTTATGGGTTCTTCCGAGTTTGTCGAACCAACATACATCAAACTTTGCATAGGTTGCTTCTTTTCTTCCTCGTTTTTCCTTCTTTGGTTCAAAATTAATAGCAGAATGCATTTTTTTTCTCTGAACACTTCAATAACTCTGCAATTTCTTAATTTTCGGATGAATTGGCGCTCATCTTCTGTGCAATGCACTCCGCTTCCCGAAATTTAGAATATCACCGAATTATGCGCAAAAGCGTACACAAAATAAAGTACCGATAACCAACTTTTGTGTACAGTGGGCTACACTCATATAGTTTTCTCGAAATGTAAAAGTGTTTGCGTTTGCTATTATTTTCTCCATCACTGTAGTTGCCGACTGTAGCAAAGCGCGCCGGGTATCGCTAGTCTTAAATAACATTCGTAATTTAATTTAAACCAGAGCTAAACTGAAATGAGAGGCTTAAAGAAACGCAGAGGGTGCTTTGTTTCTAAGCCAGTAAAAAATGGATCTATCTGCCCGGTAATTGCTATGATTCTGACTGGTGAGCTAATTATTTGTAAACCTGGCTGCTGCTTTTTTCGAAATATATTAATAAATTATAATAACAGTTCGACTGTGGCGTAAAAAATCGTATTTTTTTTTAATTTCTTACACATAATTTTAATGCATTAAATTAAATTATTTTTATTTTTTATATACAATGCATACTGCCATATAAGTACCATTAAAGCAATCAACATTGTTTTAAATGAACTTTTTTGTTGACAGTGTTTTTCAGTAATTTTTGCTGCCGTCAACGTTATCATGATCAAACAATGTTGTCTACTTGGAGTTAATATCTAAATAAATTAAATTTATCTCATATTTTTTAAACGAACCAATTTTTATACAACATGCGTAGAGTTATCCAAACAAAATTTCAATGTTATAACTGGTTATGGTCGATAAGCAGAAAACACTAACTGTGGAGTATAGTATTGTTAAGCTTTTTTGATTTATACACATCAAGAGACGGTTTAGTAGCTGGTGTGGTTATCTAGTAAGAAGACTCGAAAGTTGTAGTTAAAAAAATATTTATATATATATATTTAAGCAATAGGGTGGTACTCAATATCGGAGTTATACAAGTTTTGTCTACGATCAGTGAAAAGCGGAGATTCAGCTACAGTTACCGCTCAAGGTTAAATATTTCAAAGGACGACTTCACTCATACTATTTGTCATCGTGTCAATGATCATTTGTCAATAAAAGTGTCAACTCGTTCTACGTTGTTTCTGTATAAAAAATCTTTTTTGAACGCAAACGACTAAACAAACTTGTTTCTTAAGACGAATTATTGCTATTTGCAAAAATTAAAAAATAATTTTATGCATCAACTCACTCAATAATGAAGTCAATTTACACATATGTATAAGTAGTTGATATAAATAAAAATTTTATGTCTGATAACAATTAAGTATTGCTTAGCATTTTTCTAAAAATCGAAGCGGGCACCAATACTACCTTTTAATTGAGTGTCAGACGACAAATTTCCCATTAAATCAAGTATGAATGGGAGCAACTCATTCATGAGTTTGCATTTCAATATTTTTTCATGCGAATGTAGGTTAACAGCGCAGCATCAACAACCCCGAATCAATAAATTTATAATTGATATTTTATGTTTTTGCGCTAAAAAAGCAATTATTGTGAAAAATCTCTCACCAACAATTATTCATTTCCTGCAATTTGTTTTCATTGTCATTGCCAGTTGCATGCCTGAGGCATTTGCTGCACAATGGAGCGAACAAACGTGCGAGTGCATCCATAATTATGAAAATAAAATCTACTCCATTGTGGAAAACAATAGTTATGATAATGAGGGCGGATGAGCAGCTGTGATGTTTTTTAATAATTTGTTTATCAGACATTTCACTAACTTGCTATGAAGTTAAGCTTGAGCACGGGATTAATATAATCTTTGTTTGTGCTTCTGTGAGTCTGCGCAGATTTAAGTTTTGCTGAGCGAAAATACTATATCACACAGAGATAGTTAGGGTCTGTCACAAAAATACTGCAAAGTGTGGTTGCTATTGAAGAACTGAGAGGATGTCTGTGACCTAAAAAGGCTAGTTGTTAAATACAGAAGCAAACATTGTCAAATGTTTCCACTCTCAACATTAATTTTTAATTAAAATATGTATAGTACAAGGGTCAGATAATAAGAATTAGCTCCAATGTTTATTAAAAACAAAAAAAAAAAAAATCAACTGGAATCCATAATTTCTAATCAACTGGAGTTGAGATCGGTCAAACAATGGGGATCCAAGAAAGTTTTGGCCCATATTTTTTAGAAAAAAAATTATTCTACAAAATTTACCCCGATGCGTACCCGGTTGGCAACACGAGGGTTAACTATTTAATTTTAAAATTTTAGGCCGAAGTTGCTTCCAGCAGTTTTATTTGAAACTTTTTTTTTTCATAATGCTTAAAAAGTTCATATTGGCTGAATGAGCTCCATGTCGGAGTAGCTCCGGCGTTTGACGACCTTCATCTCTATTGAGTTATAAGAGCCGCCGCACACTACAGACTCTTAGTCGGCCGATAGTTTGATGCTTGATTGGCCGCAACTGACAAGCCAACTATTTAGTTGGCTGTAGGTGCGCACACTGTGCCCGGATAGTTTGCCAACTGCGGAGTTGCATTTGAGAAATATTCCCATGGGGAGTTTTAAAATGATTTGGCTGTTTTGTGTTTTAATGAGTTTTATAAAATTATTCGTTACTGACATATTTTTGTTGATTTTGGAGCGGGTATGAATATTAAACATTTTTTTTATTAGATTACTAGCTTTCTCCCGGTGCGCTTGGCTGCACTCAGCAACTTTATCGAAACATAATAATTATATTCAAAACTTTTCTTCGACCCATAGTTTGACACCACTGTCATTTTCCACTGCCCGTTACAGTTTCCCAGTACCAGGACATCAACAAATAGTAACCCCATTTTGAGTTTGTATGAAAGTAATGATACTTTTACTTACAAAGCTATTCGATATTACAAATTTTTAAGGTATGGACGGAGCCACACCCTGTTCTACAATGCCCATCCCAGTTTCGATAGCTTAGTCGGCGCAATCATGAGTTTTAAAGCCATGAGGTCTCAGGATCGATTCCCGCAATGAGCGAACAATTTTTTTTAAATCTTTTTTATTTTTATTTTGGGAAATATGCAAAAAATCAACTTTACCAAAAAATGCTGAAGATAAAAATCTCTTCCGTTTGTAAAAAATATGGTTTTAGAAATTGAGAATTAAGAAATTTTTATTCGTTTATAATTTAGCGAATTTTGACTATCAAATGGCAGTATAAATTAAGTTTTTGCCATAAAGTGTATGAAAATATGCAAAAATTAAACTTTCCATCCATAAAACGTGATGAAGAGAAATGTCAGAATTTATTACGATTGCTCATATGAAAGGACCATGTTTTTTGTATTGATTAATAATAAAGAGATGCAGAGGGGCTGAGAAAATATTTTTATTACGATAACTTTTGATCGGAAAGAGATATTGGTATAATTTTTTCACATAAATTACACAGTGCGACAAAATGGAACGAAGTTGAAATACCTGGGAGATAATGCTATTTTTCTGGTAGGCCTTGTTGATTTAAAGAATGTTCTATACTTGAAATTTGCCGGACACCCCCAAAATCTAGACTTATGGTAAAAAAACCGATTTTGCCTACCTTTGTCCACTTATTGGCGTATAACTTACCTGATTGCCAACTGATTTTAAAAATTTAACCGGATCCTGAAAAACGATACTTGAACCTTTATAACGATATATACACTATTTGGGATAACTTCAGAAAACTGTGTGAATTTACTCTGCAAATACAATTTTTTTTAAATTTTCTTGACTTTTTTCAACTTTGACGATTTTTCTATACACTAAATTATATTGAGACCATACTAGTCCTGTATGGATTCATAGAAACCATTTATTAGAAATTTTAACGCAATTTAGTTTTTAAAAATTGGTCAGTAATTGACGAAGTTATTTAACTTTTCATGAAAATAGATTTTTTTCCAAAAATACATTTTCGGTATGACAACTTAAAAATGTTTGCTTGATCTTTTTTTTTTTTTAAGTCGGCATCATTAGTTTCGCATTAAAATGATCAGCAATACTCCGAAATCATTTTAATATTATTTTTTCCTTCAAAAAGTTTTTCTATTGTTGCCATTTCTTGGTGAAAATATTTTCCTTGCTCATCGCTTAACTGGCCTAAGTTCTCTGGGAATAAGTCCAAATGCGAATGAAGAAAATGAATTTTTATAGACCTGTTGCATCCCATTGCACCATATGCACAAAAAAAGTCATTCACAATTGCGACATAGTCGTCGCTTCTATGGTTTCCGAGGAAATTAGTGCACAGCGAAACAAAACCCTTCCACGCACGTTGTTCAACGAAATTGAACTTCCTTACAAAATTTGTATCTCTCATGACTTTTCGGATTTGAGGTCCAATGAAAATACCTTAAGTTCATAACGATAAAAAGATTAAAAAGTAATAGATATCAAAAATATACATTTTTACCTCCTTTTATTTTCGCTTCACTTAATTTTGGAAACACCCCTTTAAGAACAACATTTTGAAGGAAAAAAGAAAATTAAAATGATTACGGAGTATTGCTGTCAATTCAACGCGAAACTAATGATGCCGAAAAAAAAGATCAAGCAAATATTTTTGAGTTGTCATACCGAAAATGTATTTTTGGAAAAAAATCTCTTTTCATGAAAAGTTAAATAACTTCGTCAATTATTGACTAATTTTTAAAAACTAAATTGTGTTAAAATTTCTAATAAATGTTCTCTATGAATCCGTACAGGACTAGTGTGGTCTCAATATAATTTAGTGTATACAAAAATCGTCAAAGTTGAAAAAAGTCAAAAAAATTGAAAAAAAATTGTATTTGCAGAGTAAATTCACACAGTTTTCTGAAGTTATCCCAAATAGTATGTATATCGTTAGAAAGGTTCAAGTATCTTCTTTCAGGATCCGGTTAAATTTTTAAAATCGGTTGGCAATCAGGTAAGTTATACACCAATAAGTGGACAAATGTAGGCAAAATCGGTTTTTTGACCGTGAGTCCAGATTTTGGGGGTGTCCGGCAAATTTCAAGTATAGAAAATTCTTTAACTCGACAAGACCTACAAGAAAAATAGCATTATCTCCCAGGTATTTTGGACTGTCGCACAGTGTTATTCTTTGAGCTTAACTATTCTATAAAAAGAATAAAAACAACTTTTTAATAAAATTAATTTCTTAATTAAAATCACTGGGGGTAGGGTCATGTTTTTTGATGACAGAAACAGTTAATAAATTTTTCTGTAAAATTGGAAGCATTTTGACTATTAAAAGCTATGTCATAAAAAGGCAAAAGGTAGTTGAAAATGCAATTTTGAGTTTTTATTATTTTAACAACAAAAACAACTTTTGTGTCATTTTTTAAGTAAAAAGTCAATATTTTGGACCTTTTTTGAAAGAAATATTAAAAATATATCCGCTTAGATAACGGTACCTTTTAAATTGCTTTTATTAAGTGCTTGAATTGAGTTTATCAACGAAAAAAATTTGAATGAAATATATTCAAAAACAACGGAGTTATTGGCATCGCAAGTAAAATATACGAATTACTGATGTTTTTTTTATTATTCTAAGGAAACGATGTTATTAGGAAAAGACGTTGTACCAGAAGTTTGTGCAATTTTGAAGATATGTGAATGTTTTTGGTGTCAAAATAACAGGATTTCCTTAAAATTAATAAGTCGAGCATTCTCGCTTGAAAAAAAATACGCTAGTAGTTAGATTTGCGTTACTTGCAAAGTGGCGGAAGAGGCGTGGTCAAAACTCAGTATGCCATAACCTAAGTTAGGATTCAAGTAATATGTGAGCCGAATTTGAGTTAAATCCGTTCAGCCGTTAAGATTTGTATAGTAGTCAAACAAAAAATGATTTTTATTAATATAGACTATGTAATAAGCAGCATTCAACATTTTGCAAAGGGCAACACTTATCCCCATTCATACTGCAAAAAGCAGCACTTTTCAACGAAAAATAAAATTACAAGAAAAACAAACAAAATGTCCACCAGTTGACAAACTATTTGATCGGCTAGTGTGCGGACTTCCATAGACCCCTTTTACATTGGTCAAGACTTGAAATCAAGTCTGTGAGTTTGTTGATGAAAGACGCGGACATCAACGTAAGAGAGGGTAAGTTTAATAGGGAATAGCAAAGAATTGAATTCAAGTCTTGACCAATGCAAAAGGGGTAATAGCACGCCATACCCACTTGGCAGTCTGCAGATAGTTGCCAGACTTAAAAATCAAGTGAAAATCTGACCTCCCATTTGATTTTTTAGTTGGGTTTGGTTCAATCGTTAGGTGTGCGCACTTCCATAAGACACAATGCCCACATGAAGACAAATCAAACTATCGGCCGACTAAAAGTCTGTAATGTGCGGTGCAAAATGGTTCCAAATCGAAAAAAGACGGCCAAAACCTAATTTTTAAAGAAATTTGAAAATTTTTTTAAAAAATTTTTTAAGAATTTTTGAGGTCTTCAAAATCTGACAAAAATTCTAAAAAAAAAATAGTAATATTATAAGCCAATTTCTAGCTCTTGTTGTTTTATTTGTATAAGTTATTTATAATGTTTTATATTTTTATGTATTGGAGCAAAACTAAGTAATCAGAAAAAAAGTAAAACTTTAAAAAATATACATACACTTTTTTTAAAAAATAGAATGATAATGTACATTTTTTAAATATTTGGCTCAGTTAAAATGGAAAAAACGAAAGTGTTTTCCCCTTTTTTTCCCCTTTAGAAAGGTATTGGTTCCTATGTGGGATATCGTATTATACTAAAAAAACAATTTTTTTGCCACAAAGTGCCACTGAAGGAAAATTTTAAGAAAAACTAAAATGGTGTCGGAAAGTAAAAAAATAAATATTTTTTAATAAATATTTTGAGAGGTGCAACAAAAGCAAAAGAACAAACATCCGTTTTGTAGAACAGAATAACGAATGGCTAAATTTTTAAGCCACCATTTTGAATTTCGAATTTTTGACCTCAGATTCGTGATTAGCGACCCCGAAAACTTTTAGGGCAACACAATTGTTCTGCATAATATAGTTACTACTAAAAACTATATTTCTGTGTTTAAAATATTCATTCGATATAACGAATTTTTCGATTTAACGAAAAAGCTGGACAAGAAACCATTCGTTACATTGGACGTCTACTGTATCATAAAAATTAGCATGTTCATGGCCGCCATTTTTAAGCCGCCATTTTGAATTTCGAATTTTTGACTTCAGATTTATGATCAGCGACCCCGAAAACTTTTGGGTCTCCAAATTTGAAATGCATAATATAGTTATTGTAAATCTTAGCGTGTTCACGGCCGCCATTTTGAATTTTAAATTTTTGACTTCAGATTCGTGATCAGCGACCCCAAAAACCTATTAATCATCATTTTCATGCAGATTAGATAACACCTTGAGGTTTTGGCCGTCTTTTTTCGATTTGGAACCATTGTGCGGCGACTCTAGAGCATCTTATTCAAAGTAATTTTTTGGTACTAAACTCATTTTTATTATATAAGTACGACAATTATTCTTGTCGAATCTATTCGAGTTTGTTAACACTTACAGCCCGCATTCTATTGAATTCTATTTAAATTAACCCATTCGATTTGAATCTGAATTTGTACCATCGCGTGTAAATTTACAATACTTATAGGAAATTACGAGTATTACATACAAACATATGTATGTGCAATGAACATTTTACTTGCCTATGTAAATAATTTAAGTGGAATATAGATTCAGGATTGCGTGTTTAGATATTACTGACAAGACAGCAATTCATTATTCTATAACTTATGTTAATTTGTTCCACTTTTGCAACATAGAGAAGCATTCAGTTGAGAAATAATATTAAACATTCTTATCCAAAAATTTATTGACACTGACAACTCTAACGGTATGGGCATAAGATATACATATGTCTAGATTATTAGACACGCATACGAACACACTATGGAATTTTATTGTTAATCCTATTTTCAAGAAACTTTAAATGAAAAATTCAACTAAATCCTGAAGATATACACTCCAGATCATCAGGGAAACAAAAAAAAAAAAAAATGCAATGTGTCAAATTTTGAGTAAGCTACGTTATTTAGTTTGTGTTTGACAGCTATTGAAAGCAATCTCATGAATTTCGACGAAAAACCATCATAGAAATCAAGGTTATACTATGGGGACTCTTCACCATCAACTTCATTGGTTAAAAAATGGGTTACGCTGAAGGTTCTGGTCGCCCAAACGAGGTCGTCATGCCAGAAATCGTCGGTAAAATCCATGAAATGATATTGGACGATCGGAGGATGAAAGTGCGTGAGGTGGCCGAGGTTATAGGCATCTCCGTTAGGCGGGTACCTAATGTGTTTTTGCGTGGACACCTGCCGTATAGGCTTAATTCCACGGTGCTCCATAGCATGGGACCGAATCATTGCGTCGGCCAACGCCCCTTTGAGGGTTCAAAGGTGCCAATTTAGCTCCATGTTGTGATGACATTTCGCAACCCTTGGTTTGGGTGGAGGCCTATCTAACACCTCTTCCGTACTTAAGGGTACAGCACCCAAGTTGAGAATGCAACTCCACACCGAGCAGGATTGCTACCCGCGATATAGGTGGTAAACCACAGTCACCACGATGCTCCCCGAAGGTCCAGCCCAGTAAGTCAGCCTGGCAAGCCAGGGGCCGCTGACTACCCGTGGTACCAGTTTTCAAGTCCTTGGTCAGACCTCGTAGCAAGCTACTACCAGTTGAACTCATCACAGTTCCGGACTGGCCGCCACTGACTGGGCGGGTACCATCATATTTCACATAAATATTTGGACATGAAAAGCTATCCGCGCGTTGGGTGTGGCGATTGCTCACACTCGACCACAAGCGGAGCCGTCGGACCAATTCGAAGGTGTGTTTGGAGATGTTACCTTGATGTTATCTAAATTACCTTGAAAAGTGTTAAACGATCACCGTCGAATATTATTCACAGCTGTTGGACAGATTGGACAGGGATTTGAAGCAAAAAGTGCCGCATTTGGCGAAGAAAAAGTGCTCTCCCACGCATCGGCGCACGTCTGTAGTCGACATGGCTAAAATCCATAAATTGGGCTACTAACTGCTAACCCATCCACCATATTTCTCCAAATTTAGCTCCCTGTGACTATTTCAAAACCTGAAATATGACTCGGTGGTAAGAGATTTGGGTTGAATAAAGAGGTCATCACTGAAACAAACGCCCATTTTGAGTACCTGGATAAAAGGAATAAATCAAGGACCTGATTGAAAAATAAAACGCCCCTTTTGCCGAAAATAAATACCTTTTGTTGAAAAAGTCACTGACTTCTCAAATTGTTCTCGTAATCTATGTATTTCTTAATGTTTTTTCGGTTTTATTGATATGATTTATAAAAATATACTTATGGTAAATCCATTAATTCATTCTCTTTTTTAATAATAAATAAGAATTGCGTCATTTATTCGAACACCAATACTGCAAATGTCGCCTAGCGATAAAAACAATAATTTCTTTGTTTAAAAATAATCTTATTAATTTGTCATAAGCCTTTTACGACTCCCATCAAAAGCCTTGAGGGGAATTTTTGCAGGCACGCTAACAAATTTAATGGATGAATTTTGATTAATGATTGATGGAATGCTCATTGCTTGACATTAAAAAAACCGCAACTTCAAAAATAACTTCTTACCAAACATGTATTGAGAAATTGATAAGAAATTTTTAAGGCAAACAATAATTTCGACGCCAGTTATTATATTTATTTTTCTAGCCGTTTAGACTCTTACATATATTTTGGAAATAAGTCTAAAGACTGTCTTCGTTGCATTTTGAATAACATTTTAAAATATTAAATATTTACCAGCGCAAGTCACTCAGCACGCTTCACATGCTTCATAGATCTTGCGCGCTGCGTGACTTTCGCTCGATCTAAGAGAGTAGCCATTTTTTTATCAATCGGATCAGTACAAGTGGAGATAATTAATTTCAATTTGAAGAGGATCAGAGAAAAAGCAACAAACTGTCAAATATTCTGATGTGGATATTTTTGAGAAAAAATTCTTTTTCTTTGTTATTACATTTTGTTATTACATTCGCAATATACTGTTCTTGCGTCCATATTTTTTTATGCTTTTATAAAGAGGGAAAACTTACCTCTGAGTTGCTAGTCGCCACGGAACTTAAGCTGGGTGACATTGGTGCTGAAGTTATTGAATTATTTGCATTGCCGCTTCCTCCACTGCGGATAAAACTGATCAAGCCACCGGTGCGGCTATTTGAATGACCCATTGAAGCGGCCGTAGTGCTGTTGGCACTTTTACTAAGCGCAGCTGAGTTTTTGCAGGCATTTTCAAATCCTTTGAAAGAACTATGCTGTTGCTGCTGTTGTTGTTTGGCCATAGGTGAAAATGTACCACTTCCAGCGGTTGTGTCGTATGGTGATGTTTGATTGTGGTCATCATGTTGCGACGTAATATTGTTGGGCGAGAGCTGCATGTGGCAAGGAGAACTTTTATTTTCCACATTGAAATTGCTGCCATTGCAAGAAGATTGTGTTGCTCGCACACAGTTGCCAGTGTTGATATTTTTATTGTTGGTCTGAAATAAAAGTGATGGAAACTAAAGATTTTTTGTTTTGCTTGGTAGAGAAGGTTGTGCTACTCACCACCTGATTTAAAGGATGGTTGCGATCCCACTCCGTTTGCTTGAAGGATTCGCTAAGATACTGACGCACCTGATTCTTTTGTTTCTGCATAACATGGTAACGGGTGGGATTCTCCAACACAGTGCGAACCTAAGTCAAAGAATGTTGGGGGTGAATGGGTGCATTGATAGCTTATATAAACATACCTGCAGCACTTGTGGTGGAACATCGACTCCAATACTTTGCATTGGCACTTTCACGACTACAGGACTGGTGCCGGGTGAACCACCAGAAGCTGAAGACAAATGACTCAGCTGCATAGGCTGTATACTGCTACGACCTTCGTTACCGACAGCACCCATGCCGTCTACGGCGCTTAAACTATTTCCGGCATTGTGTGTTGGACTGTCTGTCAGCATCTGCGTGTCCACCATAGGATGCGACTGCGGCGACATCGGCTGTTGGCCGATAGCATATTGAATATGCTGCTGCAGAGAGTCCTCGTCAGCTTCGGCGGCGGCACGTCTTTCAGCTTCTCGTCGTTCAAGCTCCTGCTGCTGTTGCTCGCGTTGCAGTTGTAGCTTCAGCTGTGTGCGTGAGGTGGGCGTGGCGGTTTTGAAGGTTGGTCTGAAAAATAAAATCCATGAATTCAAAATAACATTTGAGAAAAGTAGCATTTTTATATATATATAGGGTCTTTCATCAAGAGGTTTCATTTTAAATTTGGCGGGCTTTACAAATTTTAATTTCTTGAAAATAAGATTGGATCCAGATTTTAATATACTACGTTATTAAAACGAACTAAAGAGTATAAAATAATTTCTCCTACAGTTGGGCTTTTAGTTCTCCTAAAAATGTGCGGCGTATGTTATGGGAAATAACGAGTAAGGAGTGAACTATTAAATTAGGTTTAACTTTAAACATGTCAAAAGACAAAGTCGATGTGCTTGCGTCTCGAAGGTAGCGTTCATTTCTACTCCTGTGATAAATCCTTAATTTTATTCAACAGTTACTTGGATATTTGACTTGTAAGACTGCATAGATTGACTTCTTTCAGGATCTGATTAGGATAAAAGATTAAAATTCACACAAAAACTCTTGCACATCTTCCACTTTGCTCCTCGATTCTTGCTAGTTATGCACCGGACCACTTTCGGATGCGGGAATATAAAAATAATTGACCACCTGAGTGGTTAAAACAGCTCCCAATGTTGTTTAACGCCACCGCAAAATTTAAATAAAATTAAAATTACCTACCCTCCAGACAATGGGGGCAAACCCATTACTTTCTGTGTAGCAGATGCTGGCCACGAAATATCACCCAAATCAACTATGCTCGGATCCATTTCCAAGATCATTTCCAAGTCTTTGTCGATTCCGACCGTAACTCGTATGTTGGTTGTTGGCGGTGCAACAGCAAGACGTTCCGGAAGTAGCAGCTGCTGCTCCTGCTGCTTTAAAGGCGTGTTTTCAATCGGCACATTAGCAGCAGCAGCAGCTGTAAAGTCTGCAACTTCTCCCTCGCCATCATCGAAATCCATGTTTGTTGCTGGTTCAATGCCATACTCAATGCCTTGACTTTCGGCAGCTGAGAGCTGTTGCTGTTGCATCGTTGTCTCCGTTGCGTTGCTTACAACTTGGTTATTGTTGTTATATTTGTTGACATTGCTGCTGCCATTGCTTGACATTTGCAAAGTGCGCACACGACGCAAAAACTCCTGAAATTCTTGTAAACCATTCTGTGAGCTCGGTGACAACGATTTGCCCGAAGTAATGGTTGCCAGTGCCTCTGCTTCTGCTGCTGCTGCATTCATCATCTTCTCTGCGGCTGTGGCGCTTGCATTTGTTATCGATTTCGTGGAGAACGCTGCCTGCTGCATGGAACCAAAGTTTTTATCAGTCTTTATATCGTAGCTGTCTGTTTCGTCTCCGTCTCTGTTGGTGAGGGTTATGTTGTTGTCGTTGTTGTTGTTGTTGTTGTTGTTGTTGTTGTTGCTTTTATTGTTATTGTTGTTCATATGCTGATATGAATTCTTCTTTCCCCAATAGGAAAACATCTCCACATCAACGTTGTCGACCGCTCACTCCCCTACATGTGCGGTTTACACTTATTTTTGGCTCAGTTTTAATAATATTTTCTTAATTGTTCGTTCGGTTCCGCATTAAAGTCGCAAAAGACCGAAAAGACCGAAACAACACTAACCAAAGTTTTATATAAAAATAAATAAAACGCGTCTGCAAATGTTCGAAGCCAAGACAAACAACTTTTAAGCAAAATCAAATGTTTTCGAGCACAATTAATTCTTATTGTTCGTTCAAAAATATTTAAAATATTATATTTTATTTGCGACTCAGAGAGCCGCGTTACAAACGATTGTTATTGAGATAAATTTTGGAAAATAGTTTGGCACAAAAACTGGATCTTCGTCGAGTCTCCGGAAGCGCAATGATCAATAATAATAATAGTTCATGCACTCAGTAGCGTGGAAGTGGGTGGGACGGGTGACTGGCGGCATGTTATGGCTGAAAATCAAGATCTTATAGGGAGAGCATGTGAACGTGTTGGCCATAACAAGAACCTTTAGAGAGCAGTTTCGAGTAAAAGAGAGAGAGAGCTAGAGCGGGAGATAGAAAGAAATTGATCGAAATATATTCGCTGGCAATCGTCGCCGATGACTGCAATCGTTGCTGTCTACTTAAAAATGTTATTTTGTTTATAAGCAGCAAGAAAGTGGTGAGCAAGTTTTGAGGTGACCAGCACAATAAGTTCAACTAAGACGCCATAAACAATTTGAACAATACGATCTGTAATCTGTGGACTAATCTATAAAAATTTAAGATTTGGGAAGCACAACAACAAATTGCTTTACAAAAAAGAACTTTGTTAATACGGCGCCAAAACCTAGACTTTTATAAACGAGTTTCAATTTTAATTTGTAATGACTTCAAAATATTCAAATTCACATTTTAGTGAAAAAAAACTAAAGTAGCCTAATAAACAGTTACGTTTATTGACCACAGATCACAGATCACAGTATATAACCATAGATTACAGTTTATTTATATGGAGGAATTCAGATATTTTTGACTAATCCAGTTTACTAATTGAACAGCTGTGAATTGAATTTCTTACAGCTGGTCAGCTTATTTCTTGAATTCGTTGAATATAATGTTGTTTCGGCTAAAATTTTTATAATTCTCAAGAATGGTCATCACTGACAGTTTGATCATAGCTAGGCAGTGCTTTAGCTGCTAAAAACCGCTTTGCTGTTGCAGATACTCAATGGTTCTTCCCAGATAAAGATGAAGATTAGCATCAGTAGCCATATTTAACTACTCCAATAATAACCGTTTTATTTGTTTTTTCAAATCGATGCGGCATTTATCACATAATTTGAGCTTTATGCAAAGTAATATATTTTCGGCATTAATAAATGTGTGTGTGTGTATTTTTGCGTCTCTGTGTGTGCATGAGTGAATCAGTTGTATTCAGTACGATTCAATTAAGAAATTCTTAAATAACACATCTATGTTTGTGTGGACGAGTTGTGTATGGCACATACAGTGTTGTGCATATTAAAAGCAACCAAAATGGGCGTAGCAAACTTCTTCATATTTTTTTATCGTCTTACTTCTTTCCCCAAAATTAAAATTGTTATTTTTACTTAATCATGTATTACGCTCAATATAGCATCAAAAGAAATGAAATAACGGATTTTCAGCAATGAGAGCAGTATACGGAATGCGCGACTTTTGACTGTGCACAACAAAAGCAACTTACTTAAGTCAAATGATTTTTGCCCCGATTGACGGTAAATGTCGGTTATTATTTTAATTTTTTGCTTAGTTATTACTGATTTAGACTGAAAAGAGTCATTTGAAAATAATTCTTTGTGTGAAGAAGACATTTGAAATTATCAAAACGTCATTTCGCGTGATAAATACCCAGAGTCCTTTAAACAACAATAATTGATGAGTATAAATCAGGAGCATCACTTATTTCTTTATCAAAAAGTAGAAAATAAATAAATCAATAATTTCACGTCTTATAAAAAAGTTTGAGACTAAAAAAACTGTGAAAACTTTTCACTTGGGTGGTCCGAAGCTTAAAACAACACAGAAAGAGGACCGACATGCAATCCTAGCTTTTCAAAAATATACTTTTTTATCATCTCAGTCTGTTGTTAATCAACTAAATTTACACGTGGACTCGAGTACTGTTCGCCGACGTGCTTTGGAAACTGACTTAAGAAGTTGCAGACTAGCTTAAATCAATTAAAAATTTTTATTTTCCCCATTAAATTTGGCAAGAACTCATTAAATTGGTCTGATGACCAATAGAAGACAGTCCTTTTTAGTGATGAGTCCAGATTTAATCTCTTTACCAGCGATGGCATGGCCACAGAACATCGGAGAAAAGGTGAGAGCCTTAAACCTCAAAACTGTCAGGTCACAGTTTAGCATGAAGACGGATCGGCTATGTTCTGGGCTTGTTTTTCTAGATTTGGACAAGATCCAGTTTATGAAATTACCCAAAAAATGGACCGATTTATTTATAAAGAGATTTTAGAGACAGTCTTGTTGTCCTTTCCTGAGTGAGAAATGCCAACCAGGTGGATATTTCAATGATCATTGAGACGTGGATTTGCGCAAAAGGGATTCAGGTATTGGATTGACCAGCTCAATCGCCCGATTTTAACCCAATAGAAAATCTATTCGGAATCCTTACGCGACGAGTCGGTGGGAAAAGGTTTTCTTATTAAGCTGCACTCGTGGAGACACTGACACAGCAGTGACGAAGCATATTATCACAAACTCTAATTGACAACCTTATAGCTTCAATGCCACTCAGATGTGTTGAGGTTATTAAAAATAAAGGTTCTTTTACCAAATATAGGTTTAATATTATTATTATTATAATATTATTATTATAAACCTGTATTTTCAATCGATTTAAATTTCTTTAGTTAAAGTTGCTCTAGTTATGCACAGCATAAGTTCTACTTTTTACTTTATTTATTACTAGAGGACCCGGCAAACTTGGTCCCGACCTGAATTAATTTTTATATTGAAATAATTCCGAGCAATCACGATCCCACCCGAAATTAATTTTTTATCGAACATTCACGATCGATAACAAATGGTGCCAATCGTATTTCAATTATTAATTGAATGAATCACTCTAATATCCCTTATTTACACGGAATGTAAGGAGGTTGAGGGAATCACATGTCAGATCAATTCAATGCTTTTTGATAGACAACATTAGCAAAAGTAAACAAAGATGGAGGCTTTCCAACACGCGAACATGTCATATATTGTAAGCAATGCAAGAAGCTTGGGAAGTCAAGATTAATAGTTATAGACATATAGCTATACATACAGTTTTACAAATAATTTAAGACATACATTGTTTTGCACTAACATTTATTTGAGCAACATTTATATTGTTTCCATATAATTTTGTGAGCGGAACTTCCGTCCGCTTATTTATATCTAAAAAACTGAATGCACCTCCATGCTACAGGTGTAAAATAAGCTGCATTTGCATAGTCTACTTGCTCTTTCTCTTAATATGATCGTACTGCTTTGCGCTCCATTATCTTGACATACATTATATATGATGTTTTTACTCTTATGTTCTTTTGATTCTTAAGGTATAAAATTAGTTTAGATTTGATTTAATCCAGCACACAGTGCCATAATTAATTACAAAGATTGGCCTTGTGATTCATTGATTGAATTCTTGGAATGTGCACTTCCTCGCCTTTGAATTGGCCTACTCAAATGCGTTCATCTTTGCTTGAAAAACATTATTCTTGAGTTGCTTCACGACCAATTTTGTTCCCTTGCAGAATTTGGATTGATTGAGGCTCCGAAGCATGATAATAACAGATCCAACCTTCAGTGGTACATTATATGGTGGTAATCCTTGCAAACCAATGAATTCAGGAACACTATTCGATAATTGGTTGCTTCGTCTGGACACAAACAACTGATTTGAACGAATGTAATTGTGCAGAAATTGCATTTTGAATTATGTAATTAAAATCGAGTTTTATTTTATTTTTTATTTTTCCATACAAAATGTATGGAACATCGATTTTTCCGAGAAAATTCCAATTTTTTTGCTGTTAAAAGCTACCTTGTGCGGAAACGAACACAAAAAAAAAAAAACAAAAAAAAAAGGGTTCTTATGTATGCCACTCTGTTATGTTTATATATGACACTTATTCGGACATGACAATGTAATAGTTTTCATTATCCGTCACTCGCTGCTGTGTGGCTTACACGTGTATTAGCTCGCCGAGCATTTGACTGACTCCGTAGACCTATGTCAGGCTCGTCCCCTCCTTGGAGTTGTAATGAACACTGTACGACACGAAAAATTACCAATTTCAATTCTTTCGATTCTTTTCCTTCCTACCTTATTTTCCTTTTTCCTACACCACATCAGTATTGTGGCGAACAAAAAAAAAATTATTAAAATCGGCCGAGCCATTTCCGAGTTTTAGCAAGACCAACGCACGGCAATTGATAATTAAATATTCAGAAAATAGAAGATAAAAACACGATTGGTTTTTGTCTAAGAAAAATATAATAGGCTGCTATAATTCGATTTCAGAAGATTGTGCTGTCATATCATTTTATTGCAAATTCTATTCGGAAATTTTTGTAGTACATTTCAATTTGAATAAAAATAGTCAGCTCAACCGTCAGTTTGAAGCCATGAGGTGGTCTAAGGTTCGATCCTCACAATGGGCAAACAAATAATATTTTTTTTTAAATTTTTTTTATTTATTGAAATGACAGCTTTTGTGTTCTTTTTGGAGTAAAAAGTGAATATGTTGGAGCTTTCTTCAATATGAAATCCCTATGATTTATTAAGTGCTTAAATCAAACTTATCAACGAAAAAAAAATTGAATGAAATATATTCGAAAACAACGAAGTTATTTTCATCGAAAGTAGGAAATACGAATTTCTGATAGTTTTTTGTTATTCTAAGGAAACGATGTTATTAGAAAAAGACGCTGTACTAAAATATTGTGCAATTTTGAAGACATGTGAATGCTTTTGGTGTTAAAATAAGAGAATTTTCTTTTGATTATTTAGACGAACAGTTTCCCTAATAAAAGTACGCTAGCAGGATAATTTGCGATTCTTGTAAAGGGGCGGAAGAAGGAGCGTGGTCAAAACTAAGTATGCTGTAACCTTATCTAGGATTAAAGTAATGTGTGCGCAAAATTTGAGTGAAATCCGTTCAGCCGTTAAGATTTGTTGGCTATTTAAAGTAGTCTGATGTGGCAATTCCCATACAAAATTACCAATTTAGATTTTTTCGATTTTTCCGCTGTTCCTTCGAGTTTTTCGTAATTTTCTTTTTTTCTAAACCTCATCTGTATTAAGGCAAACAATACAAAAAAAGAATTATTAAAATCGGCCAAGCCGTTTCTGAGCCTTAGCAAGACTAACGCACACGCATTTCATTTTTATATATAAGATAAAAAAATTTAAAAGCCTGCAGTAATAAAAACTTTTGAATTATTTTTTAACAATTTGTGTTTTAATGATTATAAAAAAATATATAAAAAAAAAAAATAAATAATTGGCCATTTCAGCCCATGAAAGGACTTTGACCTAGCTTCTTATGATCAACTGTGTTGTGCGTGTTGTTAAGTTTGTACACAATTGACCGAGAACCGGACCTACATGCTTAACGCCGACTCCGAACGGCGATGAACGGAATGTTCTCGTTTTCAAGAAGCTTTTGATGGCATTTTGATTACTCTCTGAGGTTTGCGATTGTCTGCAGAGAGGTGGCGGCCGTACAGAAAAACATTTTAATTCAAATAATTTTCTGTCGCTGCTGGGGTTCGAACCTGAGTCTCCAAGTTCTTTAACATAGCGGCCACGCACTTTAACCAACTACGCCACGGACGCCATAAAAAAATATATCAAACTAGAATTTTAGTAAAAACAGAAAAGTTTCTAGGCAGAATTGAAAATGGCTTTCTTGGTTGCTTTTGATATGCACAACACTGTACTTGGCTAAGAAATAATTTTTAATTTTTTATAAGCACTTTGGTTTCATGCATCAATCATTCATACATATTTTTATTTACAGATGTGTTCAATAAAATGACAGTGTTTGCATTGTATTGAAATTAAGCTAATCTCTTGATTAAACAAACCTTAGATATCTTCTATGTAAACTGTTCCAAGAAATAATGCCGTAAAATATATCTAATCTAATGACATTTTTGCTTAATGCATTAAAAAACTAATAAAACTTAATTTGTTTTTATGGGAAATATCCTGTATTTATAAAATCGATTAACTTACGGTATCTATCAAGTGTTATTTCCTACTTTTGAGATATTTTTGACAGTTATCTTTTAAGCGTTTGACGAAACCCAATTTTTAATCTTATGCCGAGGCCGATGAAGTAGTTTGAGTTTCAGTTGAACAGTTGTATATTTCGGGAATAAATATGAAGACTGAATTTATTTTCTTTATTGTTTTTCAAAATATTCTCCTTTTGAATTGATTCATTTTTACAAACGTTCGAACCATTTGTTCGAAATATTTGTTCTATATCGCTTGAGACACCTCCTAAACATTGTTCTTTTTTAGCCGTTTTCGCAGATTTAACTCCCTAGCCATGACGACCAGACTCTCTGTAAACGCTATACAGACTCTCTGTAAAATAAAGTTATGAAAAAATAGACTTTTTAAAAAAATTATTCTGTTTCTTTTATGATAGTTCATAGAGGCCTTTCGAGCGTACGTCTTATAAGTTCTAAAAAAGAAGGCAACAAAAATTAAGAAGTTGAGGAAGTAATGCGGGCTACCATTATGCCTCTTATAGTTTACAATAATACATCTTTTTTTATTTAATAAATATTTACTGAATTAGTTCATAGAATAATTCGGAGTAAAAACTTATTAATTTGGTCAAATTAAAACGAATTTTACCTGAAGCTGATTTAATTTCTATGTTTAGGCGTCCACAGGGGGCACCCCCTATGGAAAAATTGTATGTTTATATTTGTGTATATGTTACATTTTCATATCATCATTTTCATATACGTGCACACCAATGCATACCTTTGCCACCTCCCCCTAGAAAAATTCCTGCGGACGCCTATGATATACTTATAATGCTAGTAATTGAAGGACTGGGACCTATTCTTATATGCGAATATTAAATAAATTTCTTGAAAATGTCATCAAAAACGTATTGCTTACATGGCATCAGATCGCAAGGAGCGTGCGCTAGATTTGAGTTCATAGAATTCCACGTCTTCCGTATTACGTCCAGCAACTTTTACTGTGGGTAAGTACAGATAGTTCTCATCCAAATAATTGCAATCGATATCAAAATCGAAGCCCAAGTCGATGCCGGACTCAGCCATTCTTTGTGCAGGAGTTTTCCCTCTGGAGGGTAATATTTCACTTTCATAAAATTATTTATTTACTAATTGTATTTTTTGTTTATGTTATTTAAACATAGTTACAACTATTAAAAAACACATTGACGTCTGTGTGTTTTGCATTATTATTAGTTTTCATTCATGTGTTTTCATAACATTAATTAGTTCTAATTATTAATGTGAATCATTCTAGAGCTGTCAAACTATGCCTATTGTATGGCACACTATTGTCACTCTGACGCCAACACATGTAAGCACGATGTACCGGTGTTTGATTGATTGATTGATTGATTGATTATAGGATTTCCAATGATTATGTCTATACATAAATAAAATATAATCGGTTAATATAGTACATATGTATTAATCTGTGTGAATACCTAATTCACGAATATGTCACTAGTTTCTATGTAACTTTTGGTATCCACGCGCAATTTCTGACCAGACAATGACAATTACAGCAACGATCCGCAACACTTCATTCGGTCAAAACAAACAATATCCACAACACTATAACAACAACATCAAAATCAACCATTACTAGTTTGACACATATCTACACGATCAACTGACAATGAAGCGCTGCAAGAAGAACGAACAATCAACAACGGTAGTCAGCTAAACAACATTCTAAACTGCTTCACGACTCTATCTTATCATTCGAATAAAACACTATTCGCAGAAAGCTTCGATCTTGGTGCGAACCGCTGTCGTCAATGAGCGAAAAAAACTTAACTGGCAATGAAAAGGTTTAAAAATTAGCACACAACGGCGAAACCCAGTAAGGTCTTCTTACCAGTATTGTGAGAAACATCCACGTGCACACACACACACACACACACACTTTTAGTAAGCTCCAACCAATTCACCATAAGTGGTGACTTCAACATCTATTGGATCTTAAAAGCTGTTCAAGTTGTGATCGTGTTTAAAGCAGAAAATCGTCAACATTTTCAAATCTTATCATTAATTAAATATTGTATAGATATAAAGTATAGAGTCAAAACGGAATAGCGAAGTAAAGGCGTGAATCATCTATCAACGCTAGAACCAAAACAGAAAAATTAGAATAAAACTTTTGCGAAAGTTTGGAAACAAAAGGGAAGTACCGCGAAAAGCTTCTCTCTGGAATTTCTTAATGGGTTTGAAATGAGTAAAAAAAAAAAAACCGAAGGCTTTACACTATCTGTTGTGCCAGCCAATGATGTTTCATAAAATTGAATAACGTGTATGTATTTAAAAAAAAAAAAGACACTCTACAATGGTGCAACTTTAACCCATCGACGGTCTCTAGTTTAGGAGATATAAGCAAAAGAAGTTTCAGATTTCGTTTTCATTTTAAAATTGGAAATTCGTATCGCACAAGGACAACTTAGGTATGACCTGGTATAGAATCTGTTCCAAAGTGGTTAGATATTTTTTTAGGTGCCAAAATGTTTGCATAGGCGTCATATCCGAAGAAAACTTTTCAGCCGCCCCATTCGTTCTTAATAGAGTCAATAGAGTTCACCAGGTATAGAATCTGTTCCAAAGCAGCTAGGCTTTTTGGTGTTATGTGTAATATAATAATAATAAACTGGCCATTACAGCCAGGACTTTGACCGAACTTCTGATGATCGAGAGTTGGATCTACTACAAGGTGGCGCAAAAATAACCTTCCGATGTTTTTTGGCTGTAATTTAAAAAAAAAAATGAAAAACTTTGATTCTTCTTGTGGATTATTTTTATTTGGTCTTTTAATTTTTTTTACATCAAGTCGAGAATATGATGTCATGTAAATGGCCGCCGCCACAGTTGATTCTCAGTTGAGCCCTTTTTATGGCATTTTCCATCACTTCGACCAACACTTCCGGCGATAGGTCCTCACATTCTTGACGGATATTGTCTTTAAGAGCTGCAAGAGTCTGAGGCTTGTTGACATAAACCCGCGACTTCAAAAAGCCCCACAAAAAGAAGTCTGGGGCGGTCAAATCAGGCGATCTTGCTGGCCAGTGCAAATCGCCAAATCGGGAGATTAGGCGCGCGGGAAATGCATCCTTCAGCATATCGGTTGTGGCACGTGCAGTGTGTGCCGTTGCACCGTCCTGTTGGAACCACATGTTTTCCAATCCCAATTCATCAACTTGCGGCAAAAAGAACTCGTTGATCATTGCTCTGTAGCGCTCACCATTCACAGTAACCGTCTTCGAAGAAAAAAGGTCCGATGACTCCTCCAGCGAAAACAGCACACCATACAGTGACTTTGAGCGGGTGTAATGGCTCTTCGTGGGTTACACGTGGATTTTCAGTGCCCCAGAAGCGTAAATTTTGCTTATTTACGTACCCGCTAAGATGGAAATGGGCCTCATCACTCATGATTATTTTTGATGATAAAAATTTTTATTGTATGGGTGGAGCCACATCCCCTTATTCTATACCCATCCCAGTTTTCTAGTAGATGGACATTACCCAGTTTTAGTACATTTGCCGACAGTAAGCATGCAAACTAAACTACCAAATTGCAGCCTAATACGGCCAAAACCATAGGAAATATAGCATTGTTATTGATTTGTGGGCGGTAAAATAGGGTGTGGCAACCCATTTTTAGTATAGCTGCCGACAGTAAGCATGCAAACTAAATTACCAAATTTTAGTCTAATACGACTAAAACCTTGTGAAATACAGAATTTTTATTGATTTGTGGGCAGTAAAAGGGGGTATGGCAAAAATTTTTCCCTTAATTCATCTCATACTGGATACAAATCTTCTGCTAAAATTTCAGCTCAATCGGCCCAGTAGTTGTCATGTTAAACAAGGAAAGTTGTATGTGTTTATATAGCTTGCTCCTTTACGCAGCAAATAAGCTGAGGGTGTGAAAAAAGTAGCAAACAAAAACTTTAAGCGGTACAAGTGTAAGTCACGCAATAAAATAATATCCTAAATGATTGGATTAAAATATGATGTCCATAGCGCGTTGGGTAGAATGCGCAGCTTATGTGGCAGAGACCGCGGTTCAAATACCGATCGACACAGGAAGGTTTTCATTGAATTTAAGTTAATAAGTTAAAATATATATACATACAAAACACCAAAGAGAAATATGATTATTAATTAATTATGGCCATATTCCTTTCTAAATAAACGCAAATTTCCTTGCTAGAGTAAAAAATAATAGCCAATATTTGAGAGATATTTTTTTTTATTTTCTTTAAATGTTTTGCCTAAATTTATCTTTTGTAAATACCATTCCCATTAATAAAAATAACAAAAAAAAAAAACACTTCTCAACAAAATTATAAGAAAAAAAAATTGGGTTTTACTTGGTGAAGGATTTGAACTCGCGCATGTTTGCGTTAAAGGTCAGCGCATTAACCACTACACTATGGTGGAAAGACTTTGCGGAACGCTAACTGCGTAGTTAAGTAAACAGCTGAGTTTGTTATTAAATTCTTTACGGAATTTGTTGTTAGTGTGAGCAGAGCAGCTGTAGCTTTTTTTAATAGATAAAACATGTGTGGCAGACAGAGATGCCAGACCACACATAGACAAAAAGGCGTTATATTTTGCACGACGCTAGAACAAATATAACGTAATTTGTATGGAGCGTTATGTGTATGCCATATATATGGCATATCCAAAGAACTAAGAGATAAGGAAACGGTGAAGTTGAACAGAAATGAAGTATTTTACAAATACAATGAAGTTAATGCAAATACATAAACATTCAAACAGGGCCACATTAGGTTATATCGTAAATAAAGGGGAAAACTTTTTGGTGTTCAGACGTATTTTTATTTTTTAATTTTATTTGTATTTGAAATCAGATATTTTACAAAAAATGCCAAAAATACGGGACAAATTTTTTCCCGGCAGGACACTTAAAAAAATCTTGCAAAATACGGCACGTCCCGTGAAATACGGCACATATGGTACAACTAGTCGTTCGGCTCATTAGGATATTTTCGGGTGCAAAAATTGTATACCGGGTAAGCTAGTATTTAATATAGGATATCACTGTCATATATAAATTTTTGACCGAAAAAATAAGTCATATATTAACTTCTATTTTTAACCGAAAAATAAACATATTTTAACGGGTATTTTTGACCGAATAAATAGAAGTAAATAATAAAAAAAAAAACAAAACAAAAAAAAATCGCTAAAAATAACCATTATTTACTGACTTTTTTGAAGAAATTTATAACAGTTACGGTCCCTGATTAAAACTTATTTTCAATCAAAAAAAAATTAGGGCCCTTATGTTTGCCACCCTAAGGAATAAATGCGCTCATGAAGCTGAACTTGTGTTTTGACAGAAGCTCTTGCACATGACTCATGCGCACAAATGAAACTAAACCTCCTTATTATGTGTTTTTTGTGAACTTTCACAACTTTTCACGGCACAATGCATGCTTATTTAATTTTTTATTTTATTTATGTTCGTTTTAAAACAATTTATAGCGATGACAATCGCTAATTTAATATTTTAATGTTTTTTCACCACTCATTTTCTTTGTTTTTATGTGCAAGAGCTTATGTCAAAAATCATGCTCTATCTCGCTTGAAAAATTCTTCAACACACGCATAGAATGCGTGAGTAGAACACCACTTCCTTATATTTTATTTCTATGGGCATATCTAACAGTTATGTGTCTAGCTGGGATATGTTATGTCAAGTTTGCAAAATCAGACTATTATAACCATGAGTAATCATCTGTAAGTAAACACCCTGTACGAGTAGCATCAGAAAATCGTTGCTATCTTCATTATTCTTTCCAATCGACTTTGACAGTACAGCATCGTCGTTATCTGAACATTAGTTGTGTTCTTTTGTATTATTTCTAACAAAATAAGTTTGTAAACAAAATATTTGCAAATGTAAACTGAACATCAACTTACTGAACTCGATACTAAAATATACTAAATTGTCTGAAGCTGGTGCTGACAAATTAAAAGTGCGTCTGAAGTGTGCACTACCGAGTTGTAAAAAAAGCCGAATTAGTGGGTTGAATGCAGTTTTTCGGCAATTCGACATAATGATTTCCTGCTAAAAGTGGGTGTGTAATCAAATGTCTATTTTAAAATTAAAAAAAATTAAGGCAAGAAACAAAAACGTAATGAGCTGTATACGTGAAGAAACCCGGCTTAGCAAAAGAGACTTTTTATTTTATAGACTGTGACACATGTGACAAAAACTGCATCCTTAAAAAGTAACATTTTATTTTCGACACATTAGCGGTGGTGCACCTCAAGGCTTAAAGCAAAGAAATAAAATATAAGGAAATGGTGTTGGTCACACACATAGTGTACGTGAACTGTGGTATCCCAGCAAACATTATGACTCTTAAAAGACTTATGAGTACATTTTCGTAGGTTTCGGGCCTCAAAATATGATTCATAATAATGACTGCTTTATGCCTCATTTAAGACTCAATACTTAGACTCTTTTAAGACTCATATCTAATACTCTTTTAAGACTCATAATAAAGACTCTTTTAGAACTAATATAAATTAGTGTTTTTGGACTCAAAATTAAGACTCATTTAAGACTCATATTTAATACTCTTTTAAGAGTCATAATAAAGACTCTTTTAGAACTCATATAAATGTCTTGGACTCAAAATTAAGACACTTTTGATAGTCATATTTAAGAATCATGGAATGGAATCTTTAAAGACTCATACTGAGTACTCTTTCAGAACTCATAGAAGCAATTATGATTCGTTTAGGCTGAAATATATTTTTAGATTAAAATTTATTTAAAATATTTGATGGTTAAAAAATAAAAAAAAAATGACAACAATATCTTTTTTTAAACATTTCAAATAAAAAGTAATAGAAAAATTTAAAGTCATTTTACAATCATATAAAAGACTTCTTTATGAGTCTTTTTATTGCGCACTCATAAAACACGCATAAAAAATACTCTTTTTAGAGTCTGATTTCTGAGCAATCATTTTACAATCATATCAAAGACTCCTTTTAGAGTCTTTTTATTGCGTACTCATAAAACACTCATAAAAAATACCCTCTTTAGAGTCTTATATCTGAGCAATCATTTTACAATCATATAAAAGACTTCTTTATGAGTCTTATTATTGCGTACTCATAAAGCACGCATAAAAAATACTATTTTTTGAGTCTTATTTTCGAGCAATCATTTTAGAATCATATCAAAGACTCCTTTATGAGTCTTTTTATTGCGTACTCGTAAAACACGCATAAGAAATACTCTTTTTATATTCTTATTTCTGAGCAATCATTTTACAATCATATAAGACTTTTTTATGAATCTTTTTATTGCGTACTCATAAAACACGCATAAGAAATACTCTTTTTAGAGTAATTTTTTTGAGGCACTCAGAAAATGTTTGCAGGGATGCTTTTTAAATTGAGCGAGCGAGATGTTTTTTGACATTTCTGAGATCACTTAAATATAATTGAAAGTTTGTGCAGTGAAATAATTAAATTAAAAGCGTTTTTCACAGCTGAAAATTATGTAATTTTAAAGATTAAAATTAATTTGTGTTAAAAATTTGTATACTTCTGATTAGAAATTGCTAAACATGCAAATTAGAACCAGTTGATTTCGCACCAATTTGGTGCACTCACATCTGTCAAAATGCTTCAGGGGCGCATTAGTTTTTCACAGCTGAACATATTTTTGGGGCGCTTCTGTGTTCAGCATAGTTAATCAGATGTGATACATTTTGTTAATTTCTTTTCAGATTTCCGCATATTCGGGACCTTAAACTGACTATTCGTCAAAAATTGTATAAAACTATACCTTTCAAAATGTTTAAACACAAATTTTTTCATTTATTTTTTCATGCATTTTATATGAATATTTGTATAAAAGCCCAGCCTACGACAGGTTGTACCCATGTAGAGTAAGAAATATATAAACTTATTTCCATGTTATTTGAAAATATTTTTTTATATATCGTCACATAAAATGCAAAAAAACGTATGATCAAAAAATTCGAAATTGTGTTTTTTATTGATTACGATTCACTACATGTTATGAATTTTAAACTTCTGCCACCAAAAATAACCAAGTTATTTGATTTCAAAATTTCGATTCAATATCTCAAGTTGTTTGAATTTTATATCGTTTTTCGCTTCTCCTGTAAAATTATCAAAAGTGATGTTACGTTATTTTGCATTTAAGGTGACGATATTTTTTACTAGTGATTTTTTTTTAGAAATGATATAGGCCTACAGGGGAACCGAACAAAAAAAAAAAGACAAAAATCGTTAACGCACCAAATTGTATACCTCAAGGGTGGCGTGGAAATACAATACAATTTTCTTTTAATATATTAGCGGCTGTATTCATGAAATATTTTGAACCTCTTATAAAGCCTTCATAAGAAAAAAATCGGAAAAACTTAAAAACATTACTCATAAACGTTACTGAATGAAAAATCGCTATATTTTTATGAATACGGTCTATGAGCAAGAATTTTTATGAATAAGATATTGTTATGAATATGGCTGTAGGTCTTTAATTATCAAACTTTTACTAATAACGTATTACTCTACACACCGGTTTTATATGTAATTCTAACCAACACACTTTGAGCCTTCTTTTTCGACGTAACCGAATACGGCCCTTTGAGAATGTTTATGTATTTGTGTCAACCAACACGAATAAGAAAAATACCACACTTTTTTGCAATAACAGCACTTCCTTATATCTTAGTTCTTTGGCTTAAAGAGATTATTGATTTGCCCGTCCGATATTCTCTAGGTCTTGACTTGTGTTGTTTTAACTAATCTTTACAGTTGTTTTTTAAACACTTAAACCTATTGTTTTAAGCGAATAAAGTTGCAATTAGTTTATATCAAAGAAATAAAAAAATTGTATAACAGAAGTAACCGGAATGTTTTCCAACTCTTACATACTTTATGTGCGTTTTGTACTGATGAAAACATAAATCCTTCAAAATCGCCCGTTCAAATGAATAAGACTAGTGGGGCTTTTTAGTTCGTGGGGCGCATGCTATAGAGAATAGTAAAGAGTGTTAATTTATTAAATAGTAAATAGAATAAATAGAATAGAAAAATTGAATAACTTTTGGCTTTTCATTGTATAATAACTAAATTTGTTTTTTTTTAGAGTTGTAACTACTTTTAAAAAAGTGACAAAGCCATGCCAACACATCAAAATAGCACATTTTCCTTGGAGTTGGCCCAGAATTACTTCGCACAACTTAATCCCATTGCAGCTAAAATAGCGCGGGATATTCACGATACAAAACTTGCTTATGGCCAACTATGGAACCGCCTTAATCCCAACGAACACAATGAAATCATCAATGAAACTCTTATGAAACCAGAAATATCGCTTCGCTATTTTGACAAGTTTTCTCTCTCATCGTCAGTTTCAAGAATTTCATTCACATCTAAAGACAGTTCTTTAGGCGAATCCAATGATTCGTTTGCTGGTGTTGTTTTAAAGAACGCCAATGATGCCTCCACTGGCAACGATTTAACTCAACATGAAAGTAAAGTAGTCAAATCGCCAAAGTCATTTGCTCAGTCAAATTTAAGGCATTATAATGGGTTCGATCGACGCAATCTGTGCACTTTTGCAATTCAAAAAGTTGCACTCAAAATAATCCATGATGAAGTCCTAGGCGCCTATAGGGACGAGCACTCCAGACCATTTAGTTACAAAACAAAATCGCAAATTAATTTGCATACATTTGCAAATAACGAGCAAAGCGATGATCAAATTTGTCTGCTTGCTTCTACTGATTCCGAAAGATTGATGTCAAAAACTCAGGATGATATTAATAATCAGCAGACTTTGACGAATTATAAAAATCTTCAAACTGAATTGATTAATCATATTGATAAAACGAAAGAAAAAGATCTCGTCGATGTTAGTTCGAGTTGTTATCAACGATTTTACAATGACTCTAACAATGAAATCATACCAGCTGCCAATGTTATGTGCAATAACAATACTGAACCAATAAAGAAAACATCAGTACGACAAGCAATACCAAAAAATTCAGCAAAGAAAGAGCTGTTTAAATCCTATATTGATTCCGAAGTGACATCGACAGCTTCATCCACTTATGCTGTTTACTCGGACACATACTATGAACACGAGGAAAGCACGAACTTAATGCAAAATTATACCGTTGCTGGAATGTCGAATGCATTCTCCTCTTCGACGGTCACTTCAGACGATCACGATGAGGAAGATGATGATGAAAAGACTATATGCGAAGATGTCAAACTATTAGATAACGACATAAGTTTGCGAAAAGGTTTTGATTTCCTTAATAACTGGTAGAATATATGTTAAAGCGAAAAGCGATTACAGCAAAAAACAAACATTTCACTATATACGGAATTTAAAAATCGCTTTTGAAAGTTCACCAACATATCAATTAATTTCTTTCACCAAAACCCCTTCTGTGTCTCGATATAAAATCCGAATAAATATACCAATAAACTAAGGTAAGAAGCCATCTTGCTGCAAACATGAAATGATTAAAATAAGCGACAATATACATTCACCATTATGGTGAACACCCGAAGACGTGGTATGCAGCATATAGTCCTTTTATTATAAATAAAACTTTAATTATTTAGTTAGCGATATACATAAACTAATCTCGGTAATATAGCATTTACTTCTTTTGAGCCTAAAAATTTAAGCTTAAGTAAGACAATTTATCAACTTTTATATCATATTTTGAAACAAATACTGTTTTGATACATATTGTAGTTTTTTCACAAGTTAATTTAAGTATAAATGTGAATAAAAAATAAATTTGTAATACATAATGCATTTTCCTTAAGAATTCACAATAGAACCGAAGTTTCCTATCCATCATCTCTGACCTCCAGCGCTGTCAGAGATAGGAAACTTCGATTCTATTGTTGATGTTGCGCCGAAATGGTGCTTGTTCTTCTCATTTTTAATGTACTCACCAATTGTGTATGTGAGTTCACCTCAACAGTTGTATTGACAATCAGCTCGCTTTTAGTTAGTAATAATATTGCTTTATTATTTTCGAAGCTTAAATAAATAGGCATTGGATATGGACATAAAATGAATGTAAAATAGGCAGAACGAGGGCGGTAATCAAACTTAATTTTTGCTTGTAAAATTTTAAATGATAATGTATTATCTCAATATTTTCAATGAAAATGCCTAGAATATAAAAAAAAAAATAACTCTGATCCTTATCCCGTGCACAAACCTTCTATGCATGTTGAATTTCTTCATTAGTTTATGCAACTATCGTAGTCAATTTTGCTTGCAGTGTAAAGAATAGGCAATTGTCATGATTTTTTTTCCTAAAACTCCTAAACTTTTTTAAACGATCAATACATCATCTTAAAGTAAATATATTAAACACAGTTCAGTACCTAATTGTTTTGATTGAAATATTTTGTATAGTTTTGTAACAAATGGCTGTAAAAAGTTTCTACTTCAGCTTACACGAAGAAAACAATTTTTTTAAACTAACATAGAGTCATCTATTCCGGGCCCATATGGAAGCTCCTCCACCGACAATGATACTTTTAAAAATGCAATTTTCTGTTGCCGTCTCATCATTCTTCTCTCATGAATAATGAGTGCTCTTGGTCGCATGCCTCTCTGCCACTGCAATCCGGGCTTCGTCGACTTTTTTGACATGTGTGTGCGGATTGTGAAAATTGAATCCGATGGCGTTCAGGTTAAACTTGTTCTTCTCCATCAAATAAAGATATCTTTCGTCATCTTTGAACCGACTTTGACCGTGCTTCTTATGATTAAATTGTGTGTTTGCGTGTTATTAAATGTTTGTACACAAATGACCGAGAGTTGTACCTACTAGTTTTATGCCGACTCCGAACGGCTAATCTGAATAGTCTGAAGAGCCGTAATGTTTCAGGATTTCATTTTATGTTAACGGCTGTACTAAGCCTCCTTTTCGAAAATATTGCAAATATTACAGAAATATATTTTATTTTAGAAATTTAATATCTATAAGATATTTGATACAATATTACTTAATATAAAAGGTTTAACACAAAAGATTGCATCTTATATAATATAAAAACATATAAACAATGTAGAAGTATAAAATAACTGGAAGCACCAGGAATGAAAATATCAGTTAAATAAAAAATCTACATGTCCTTCCTTACTTTACCTTATGCGATGAGTATTTCAAATGTTTTATTATTATCTACAAGAGCTTAAATAGTTTTGTTTTTGTTGTTTATTATCTAAGCATAGTTAAAATGACTCATATACAAATAAGGTACATCATGAGAACTTTTCCTTCCACAATAAAGATTGTTTAAATAAGGCTTATGCCACTCTTGATGCTCAGTGTGAGTACGATTACTTCCTTATCTAGCACGCTATCCTTATTCTCGCGTTTCATCACCTTTCTGGAAAGCACACCATCATCTTCAACCTTACCTGTAAATTCCAAGATGTTTTGTTCGTCATTGACTGTTTCCGTTTCCATTGTGTCTCTTCTGCGTCTGGACACTATATCCTGTTCTTCGTAATCATCAAATTCTACATCGTTGTCGTTAAAGGCTAATTTATTGATTTCATCAAAAAGGGATAGTTTAGATTCTCTTATAGTTCTATCATAGCCAGGATCACTCAAAGGTGGTAGGTATGTTGCTGGCACTCTGCTTGGACCAGTATATTCATCAGCTGGACAACGGGGATCTATTGAGCCTGGATGACAGTAAGCTGGAGTTGTTAATGCAAGTGGACATCCTGGATCAGTTGAACCTGGGAAGCATTTTGGTCCTGATATTGTAGTTTGTACTGTTGGACAATTGGGATCTGTAGAACCTGGATAGCACCGTAGGGAAGGTTTCGTTGGTTGACTTGTTTTTTGAGGGCACCTTGGGTCAGTGGATCCTGGATAGCATTTGAGCCGCTGTGTTGTTAACGGAATTCTTTCTGTTGATGGTGGTGGTGGTAAATAAGTTGCAGGTTGACATTTTGGTTCTTGTGAGCCAGGATAACAACCCGGTTTCAGTGTTGTTGGAACTTGAGGACAATCAGGATCCCGTGATCCGGGGAAGCAATTTAAACAGTTAAAATCTGTTGACCCAGGTTTACATTTTGGCTCCGGTTTAGGTTCAGGTCGTGTACAACTTGGATCATTTGAGCCAGGATAGCACTTTGGAATTGGTGTTGTCTTTGGGAATTGTGGACATATTGGATCTGTTGATCCTGGATAGCAGCGGGGCTTGGTTGTTGTTGGTGTTTGTGGACATGCAGGATTCGTTGAACCTGGGAAGCAGCTAGGTGTGGTTCTTGGCGTCGCCTTCGTAGTTTGTGGACAACGTGGGTCAGTTGAACCTTGGAAGCATTTTGGTCCTGATGTGGTGGTTGGAACTGTCGGACAATTGGGATCTGTAGAACCTGGATAGCATCGTGGAGAAGGTTTCGTTGGTTGACTTGTTGACTGAGGGCATCTTGGGTCAGTTGATCCTGGATAGCAGCGTGGCTTTGTTGTTGTGGTTTGAGTTTGTGGGCACGTAGGATTCGTTGAACCTGGAAAGCAGCTAGGTGTAGTTCTTGGGGTTGCCTTAGTAGTTTGTGGACATCGTGGATCAGTTGAACCAGGGAAGCATTTTGGTCCTGATGTGGTGGTTGGAACTGTTGGACAATTGGGATCTGTAGAACCTGGATAACACCGTAGTGAAGGTTTCGTTGGCTTACTAATTGTTTGAGGGCATCTTGGGTCAGTTGATCCTGGATAGCATTTGAGCCGCTGTGTCGTTAATGGAATTCTTTCTGTTGTCGTTGGTGGTAAATAAGTTGCAGGTTGGCATTTTGGATTTTTTGAGCCCGGATAGCAATTTGACTCAGGTGTTGTTGGAGTTTGTGGACAATTAGGATCCCGTGATCCAGGGAAACAATTTAAACAGTTTGGATCTCTTGACCCAGGTCTGCATTTTTGTTTAGGTTCAGGTCGTGTACAACTTGGATCACTTGAGCCTGGATAGCACTTTGGAGTTTTGGTTGTTCTTTGAATTTGTGGACATCTTGGATCTGTTGATCCTGAGGAGCAGCGGGGCTTTAATGTTGTTTGAGATTGTGGACACGCAGGATTCGTTGAACCTGGGAAGCAGCTTGGTGTGGTTATTGGCGTTGTATTAGTAGTTTGTGGACAACGTGGATCAGTTGAACCAGGGAAGCATTTTGGTCCTGATGTGGAAGTTGGAACTGTTGGACAATTGGGATCTGTAGAACCTGGATAGCACCGTAGAGAAGGTTTCGTTGGCTTACTTATCGTTTGAGGGCATCTTGGATCAGTTGATCCTGAATAGCATTTGAGACTCTGCGTCGTTAGTGGAATTCTTTCTGTTGTTGTTGGTGGTAAATAAGTTGCAGGTTGGCATTTCGGATTTTTGGAGCCAGGATAGCAATCTGACTTTGGTGTTGTTGGAGTTTGTGGACAATTAGGATTACGTGATCCAGGGAGACAATTTAAACAGCTTGGATCTCTTGACCCAGGTCTACATTTTGGCTCTGGTTTAGGTTCAGGTCCTGTACAACTTGGATCTTTAGAGCCTGGATAGCACTTTGAAGTGGGTGTTGGTTTTGGAATTTGTGGACATCTTGGGTCTGTTGTTCCTGGGGAGCAGCGGGATTTTGTTGTGGTTTGAGTTTGTGGACACGCAGGATTCGTTGAACCTGGGAAGCAGCGGGGTTTTGCTGTTGTTGGGATTTGTGGACAAGCAGGATTCGTTGAACCTGGGAAGCAGCTAGGTGTGGTTTTTGCCGTAGCCTTAGTAGTTTGTGGACAACGTGGATCAGTTGAACCTGGGAAGCATTTTGGTTCTGATACTGTTGTTGGAACTGTTGGACAATTGGGATCTGTAGAACCTGGATAGCAACGTAGTGAAGGTTTCGTTGGCTTACTAATTGTTTGAGGGCATCTTGGATCAGTTGATCCTGGATAGCATTTAAGCCGCTGTGTCGTTAGTGGAATTCTTTCTGTTGTTGTTGGTGGCAAATAAGTTGCAGGTTGGCATTTTGGATTTTTGGAGCCAGGATAGCAATCTGACTTTGGTGTTGTTGGAGTTTGTGGACAATTAGGATCCCGTGATCCAGGGAAACAATTTAAGCAGCTTGGATCTCTTGAGCCAGGTCTGCATTTTGGTTTAGGTTCAGGTCGTGTACAACTTGGATCACTTGAGCCTGGATAGCACTTTGGAGTTTGGGTTGTTCTTTGAATTTGTGGACATCTTGGATCTGTTGATCCTGGGGAGCAGCGGGGCTTTGTTGTTGTTTGAGATTGTGGACACGCTGGATTCGTTGAACCTGGGAAGCAGCTTGGTGTAGTTCTTGGCGTTGCATTAGTAGTTTGTGGACAACGTGGATCAGTTGAACCAGGGAAGCATTTTGGTCCTGATGTGGTGGCTGGAACTGTTGGACAATTGGGATCTGTAGAACCTGGATAGCACCGTAGTGAAGGTTTCGTTGGCTTACTTATTGTTTGAGGGCATCTTGGGTCAGTTGATCCTGGATAGCATGTGAGTCGCTGTGTTGTCATTGGAATTCTTTCTGTTGTTGTTGGTGGTAAATAAGTTGCAGGTTGGCATTTTGGATTTTTGGAGCCAGGATAGCAATCTGACTTTGGTGTTGTTGGAGTTTGTGGACAATTGGGATCCCGTGATCCAGGGAAACAATTCAAACAGCTTGGATCTCTTGACCCAGGTCTACATTTTGGCTCCGGTTTAGGTTTGGGTCTTGTACAACTTGGATCTTTTGAGCCTGGATAGCACTTTGAAGTGGGTGTTGGTTTTGGAATTTGTGGACATCTTGGATCTGTTGTTCCTGGGGAGCAGCGGGGCTTTGTTGTTGTTTGAGTTTGTGGACACGCAGGATTCGTTGAACCTGGGAAGCAGCGGGGTTTTGCTGTTGTTGGAGTTTGTGGACAAGCAGGATTTGTTGAGCCTGGGAAGCAGCTAGGTGTAGTTCTTGGCGTTGTCCTAGTAGTTTGTGGACAACGTGGGTCAGTTGAACCTGGGAAGCATTTTGGTCCTGATGTGGTGGTTGGAACTGTCGGACAATTGGGATCTGTAGAACCTGGATAGCACCGTAGTGAAGGTTTCGTTGGCTTACTTATTGTTTGAGGGCATCTTGGGTCAGTTGATCCTGGATAGCAGCGTGGTTTTGTTGTTGTTAGAGTTTTTGGACATGCAGGATTTGTTGAGCCTGGGAAGCAGCTAGGTGTAGTTCTTGGCGTTGTCCTAGTAGTTTGTGGACAACGTGGGTCAGTTGAACCTGGGAAGCATTTTGGTCCTGATATGGTGGTTGGAACTGTCGGACAATTGGGATCTGTAGAACCTGGATAACACCGTAGTGAAGGTTTCGTTGGTTGTCTTGTTGTTTGAGGGCATCTTGGGTCAGTTGATCCTGGATAGCATTTAAGACGCTGTGTTGTTAATGGAATTCTTTCTGTTGTCGTTGGTGGCAAATAAGTTGCAGGTTGGCATTTTGGTTCTTGTGAGCCAGGATAACAACCAGGTTTCAGTGTTGTTGGAACTTGAGGACAATCAGGATCCCGTGATCCGGGGAAGCAATTTAAACAGTTAAAATCTGTTGACCCAGGTTTACATTTTGGCTCCGGTTTAGGTTCTGGTCGTGTACAACTTGGATCCGATGAGCCTGGATAGCACTTTGGAGTTGGTGTTGTTTTTGATACTTCTGGGCATCTTGGGTCTCTTGATCCTGGGAAGCAACGTGGTTTAGTTGTTTTTTGAATCTGTGGACAATCGAGATTCGTTGAGCCTGGGTAGCATTTTGGAGTTGGAGTAGTTTTTGAAATTTTTGGACATTTCGGGTCCGTTGACCCTGGATAGCAGCGTGACTTTGTTGTTTCGGTTTGAATTTGTGGGCACGCAAGATTCGTTGAACCTGGGAAGCAGCTAGGTGTGGTTCTTGGCGTTGCCTTAGTAGTTTGTGGACAACGTGGATCAGTTGAACCTGGGAAACATTTTGGTTCTGATACTGTTGTTGGAACTGTTGGACAATTGGGATCTGTAGAACCTGGATAGCACCGTAGAGAAGGTTTCGTTGGCTTACTTATTGTTTGAGGACATCTTTGGTCAGTTGATCCTGGATAGCATTTGAGCCGCTGTGTCGTTAGTGGAATTCTTTCTGTTGTTGTTGGTGGCAAATAAGTTGCAGGTTGGCATTTTGGATTTTTGGAGCCAGGATAGCAATCTGACTTTGGTGTTGTTGGAGTTTGTGGACAGTTAGGATCCCGTGATCCAGGGAAACAATTTAAGCAGCTTGGATCTCTTGAGCCAGGTCTGCATTTTGGTTTAGGTTCAGGTCGTGTACAACTTGGATCACTTGAGCCTGGATAGCACTTCGGAGTTTGGGTTGTTCTTTGAATTTGTGGACATCTTGGATCTGTTGATCCTGGGGAGCAGCGGGGTTTTGCTGTTGTTTGAGATTGTGGACACGCTGGATTCGTTGAACCTGGGAAGCAGCTTGGTGTAGTTCTTGGCGTTGCATTAGTAGTTTGTGGACAACGTGGATCAGTTGAACCAGGGAAGCATTTTGGTTCTGATGTGGTGGTTGGAACTGTTGGACAATTGGGATCTGTAGAACCTGGATAGCACCGTAGTGAAGGTTTCGTTGGCTTACTTATTGTTTGAGGGCATCTTGGGTCAGTTGATCCTGGATAGCATGTGAGTCGCTGTGTTGTCAGTGGAATTCTTTCTGTTGTTGTTGGTGGTAAATAAGTTGCAGGTTGGCATTTTGGATTTTTGGAGCCAGGATAGCAATCTGACTTTGGTGTTGTTGGAGTTTGTGGACAATTGGGATCCCGTGATCCAGGGAAACAATTCAAACAGCTTGGATCTCTTGACCCAGGTCTACATTTTGGCTCTGGTTTAGGTGCAGGTCCTGTACAACTTGGATCTTTTGAGCCTGGATAGCACTTTGGAGTGGGTGTTGGTTTTGGAATTTGTGGACATCTTGGATCTGTTGATCCTGGGGAGCATTGTGGTCCTGATATTGTAGTTGGAACTGTTGGACAATTGAGATCTGTAGAACCTGGATAGCAACGTAGTGAAGGTTTCGTTGGTTGTCTTGTTGTTTGAGGACATCTTGGGTCAGTTGATTCTGGGGAGCAGCGTGGCTTTGTTGCTGTAGTTTGAGTTTGTGGGCACGCAAGATTCGTTGAACCTGGGAAGCAGCTAGGTGTGGTTCTTGGCGTTGCCTTAGTAGTTTGTGGACAACGTGGATCAGTTGAACCAGGGAAGCATCGTGGTTCTGATACTGTTGTTGGAACTGTTGGACAATTGGGAGCTGTAGAACCTGGAAAGCACCGTAGTGAAGGTTTCGTTGGCTTACTTATTGTTTGAGGGCATCTTGGGTCAGTTGATCCTGGATAGCATTTGAGCCGCTGCGTCGTTTGTGGAATTATTTCTGTTGTTGTTGGTGGTAAATAAGTTGCAGGTTGGCATTTTGGATTTTTTGAGCCAGGATAGCAATCTGACTCTGGTGTTGTTGGAGTTTGTGGACAATTAGGATCCCGTGATCCGGGGAAACAATTTAAACAGTTTGGATCTCTTGAGCCAGGTCTGCATTTTGGTTTAGGTTCAGGTCGTGTACAACTTGGATCACTTGAGCCTGGATAGCACTTCGGTGTTTGTGTTGTTCTGGGAGTTTGTGGACATCTTGGATCTGTTGATCCTGAGGAGCAGCGGGGCTTTGTTGTTGTTTGAGATTGTGGACACGCAGGATTCGTTGAACCTGGGAAGCAGCTTGGTGTAGTTCTTGGCGTTGCATTAGTAGTTTGTGGACAACGTGGATCAGTTGAACCAGGGAAGCATTTTGGCCCTGATATTGTGGTTGGAACTGTTGGACAATTGGGATCTGTAGAACCTGGATAGCACCGTAGTGAAGGTTTCGTTGGTTGTCTTGTTGTTTGAGGACATCTTGGGTCAGTTGATCCTGGATAGCATTTGGGACGCTGTGTTGTTAGTGGAATTCTTTCTGTTGTTGTTGGTGGCAAATAAGTTGCAGGTTGGCATTTTGGATCTTTAGAGCCAGGATAGCAATCTGACTCTAGTGTTGTTTGAGTTTGTGGACAGTTAGAATCTCGTGACCCAGGGAAACATTTTAAACAGCTTGGGTCTATGGACCCAGGTCTACATTTTGGCTCCTGTTCGTGTGGTGTACAACTTGGATCTGTTGAGCCAGGATAGCACTTTGGGGATGGTGTAGTTTTTGGTACTTGTGGACATCTTGGGTCTGTTGATCCTGGAGAGCATCGTGGCTTTGGTGATGTTATCGGAATTTTGTGACAAGTAGGATCCGTGGAGCCTGGATAGCACTTTGGAGTAAATGTAGTGTTTGGTACTTGTGGGCATGTTGGATCTGTAGAGCCTGGAAAGCATCTTCCTTTTATTATTACCTCATTTTCACTTGGTGGTGGCAATTCCAGCAACTCGCCACAATTTGCACGCTGTTCACAAGTTCCTTTTGTTAGTTCAATATCGCATTTCATAAAAACTTGCGATCGGTCCGGAAATTTAAATGTGCGAAGCGATGCATGATAAATGGCTGTACCGCTTTTGTCTGTTTTTTTGTCTTTCATCCACTCGCCAAAAATTTTTCTTTTTCTAGAGCAACCATTCTTGTCAGATAGCTGTATTCTATTGGTAGTTCTCGAATTAAAATCAATATCGTCGAATGCATAGCACTCCCGAATGCACAAATCAAATGTTTCTGACGGGTCCTTAATATTGATCAACACGCTCATATTGGTGCCAATTGAAAATTCATTAGAAGGGTTGATTGGGCGAACGTTAGGATAGAGACCCTCAACAATATCCATAGAACATTCTACGGGCCCACTTGAAGTTTGCACCGATATTGGTTCTAACATGCCCACAATGAAAGGCTTGAAAAATACCGTTTTTTCCTGTTCTTCATTTCGACTGCACGTTATCTTTCTTGCTGTATCCCATACACCTTGATAGTCTTCATCGTTTTGAATAATTAAGATATTATCCACAGAAGAACATACTGTGCAGGATGGCTTACTGCCGCAGCCATCAAAAGGTATTATCACTTCATAGCGACGCTCATTTCTGCCAGCTTCAACAAACCTATGAAAGCAAATTAACAAAAATTCAAATAAAATAAATGCTCATAATTAAAACAAACTCATTGCCTTACATACCGGCATTTTGGATCATTAAAGTAGCCCTGACTATAAATGATGCCATTGAAGTTATCCTCAAAGTCAATGGTTACCAGCATTCCATTGCGGGTATCGCATTTGACATCAATTCGTTCGATTTTAACGTCCAGGGACGCCAATGCTCCTTGTCGCACGACTCGCCTACTCAGCTGTGAGTCATACGTAGCTATATCCTTATCTTGTTGCGAATCAAGTTGGATCTCATTCGTAAACGAATTCTTGGCATTGGTGTTCTCGGCATATACGAGTGTTAACTACAAATGAATTCAAATATAGTTTTTGTTTTCATTTTACAGTTATGATGGTTGCAAACTTACCAGAGAAACGAATGCTATTGCGAACCATGTGCAGTACAGCGACATGTTGGCGAATTAGTGCTGCCTACACAGTAGACAAAATTGTTTTTGATGCCCAGCTATTGGAGATTCGTGGGCGTGCCATACAGCAGATATCTAAAATTTAAAAGGACACCGTAAATGAAGAAGGAATGATATAAATCGAGCACTAACTTTATCTCAAACTTTATAAGAAGAGTTTTTGCTTAAAAAAAGATCACATAGTTTTAGGCAGCACATAGGAAACTTACTTTGATGGTCATCACAAAAAAATCACTTGCGTAATAGTAACATAGATTTTCTTGGAGGGTGGTATACAATCACCCAAAGGGATTTGTTTTTATGCGATGCTTGAACATAATCAACTGTTAAAATACCTCGAATACTTAATGACAGTTCTTTTCTCAGTTACTTTTTTTTTTTGGCGGGGATATCGAACCAAACTAATTTTAGCAATAATTTATGCATTGTTTTTTCAATGTTGTGAATTCTCAAAATATTTCAACCAAATACAAATTGTTGATGACACACAAACAGTGGTTAACCTTAATCTATTCTTATTAGCCTTATTGAAAATGTGTTATACGCTTGGGTTTCCATTGAAAGCACAAACATCAGCAACATGATTACTTAAAAGCGTCTTGCAGTTATTATGTCTACATCTAAGCTAGGTTACTACATGCTGCTTCTTAATTGCATAACTCAAAAAAAAAATAAAAAAATCATAATGTGTGCATCTGTATGTTGAAAGCTGTGGCATCATTTTCGCTGTATGAATCTTTATCAGGTGTCGACCGCGGTGACTAAATTTTGATCGATTATGTGTAACCCCTAGAAGGTGACTTATTCTCCACTTAAAATACTTAAAGTATTGTTAAGATCAGTTAACGTAGGCTTGTGATTTTAAAATGTGTTGCGACTTCATTTAATTTTTGGTCCGTTGGATTCACCATGCTTAAATCTACTTTAAAATGTTAGCCAAGTAATGTAAAAACATTTATAAATTCACCTAATTTTAATAAGCCGTTATGGTGTATATTTACATCACCATCCATATTAAGTCAAGCAATAATTGCAACCTGCTGAACATTCGCAATCAGTGGCGTTCTTAGGCTTGGTGACACCCGGGGTGGAAACCAGTGGTGTCACCCCTTCAAAACCCCCATATGCTATAGAGAATAGTAAGGAGTGTTATTAACAATTCTAGTACGTTAGTGCACAAATGATTTCTTAACTCAGGTCCCTTGACTGTCAGGATCAGTGTTGCCATGTGTGCAGATAAACCTTGTTTTGCCAGTTTTTTGGGAGGGTTGAAAGTTTTCAAGTTTTTCTCTAAAAAAAATAAAGTTTTATTTTATTTTACCCAGTTTTTCAAGTTTTTACGATTCATTTGAAGCTGCTACTACTAGTTTTCACTCCTTTTCAAAGTTTATTTATATGGCTATTATTGTTGCTGTCATTGTTTCTGTTCTTTTGTCTCGGTTTCCCTTCGTCGAGTCTTGGCGGTCAATTTTTGGCATATCTTTTTAAACTTGACGCTTCAGTTTACATAGACCCCTTTTAAATTGGTCAAGACTTGAAATCAAGTCTGTGAGTTTGTTGATGAAAGACGCGGACATCAACGTGAGAGAGGGCTATTTAAAAGGAAATAGCAAAGCATTGACTTCAAGTCTTGACCAATGTAAAAGGGCTCATCAAGGGGACTCGTCAAGTCTTGACGTTCAATTTTTTGACATTTCCTTTTAAACTTGACGATTCAGTTTTCACACATCAAGAGTTGACGATCAATTATATGTGTATCATATACTGCCGTTTCATTTCATCTTATAGAAATTAAATGAAATGAAGCCAATGATGCGCAAAACGAATAGAAAAAGTAGCGGGACAACGAACGAACACAAAATGAATTACCCAAGAATTGACGGTACGGTCAATTTCTTTCTTTCCCGTTTGTTACGATTTCCGCACCATCGAACTCAAGACTTGACCGTCAAAACTTGACGAGTGGAAACCGGGATATACATTCAGAGTCGACGATCAAGTCTTCCGTATTTTCTTGAGAAATGAAGTGGCCAAAATAACGGGACAACGAGAGAACAAAGCGAATTGCCATAAATTTTAAACACATTTAAAAAATACATGTTTTATTTAATTTATAATATCAAGTTTTTTCACCAAAAAACAAGTTTTTTTTCTGGAAATTAAAGTTTTTTTAAAAAAAAATATGGCAACACTGGTCAGGATAGAAGTCCTTGCATGGATGGCAGATTCTAGTTTGCAGACATCTATTGCGTTCAGTCCAATAAGTTCTACTTAAGTTTCAAAATTCTTCAATTTTAATGTTATCGAAGTTATCAAAGCTGACGAGTTTTTTTATTAAAAATGTTCCTACACTGAGAAAATTGAACGCCTTAAAATCAAAGAAAAAAAGTTGTTAAAAGACTGTAACCAAAATATCTTTGCTACAAGGAAAAGATCGTTGCACTAATGATTTATTCTTTAACTAAGCGACTGCTGCATCTTTGAAACAAAAGACTGAAGTTCTTTGAAGCTAAATCAATAAAAAAATATTTGCCGTAAAGATAAATTATTTACTATAACGATTTAATTCTTTGTTAACAAGAATTTGTTAACAAAGAAAAAAGTACGCAAAATCAACAAATTTTCTTTGTTTTCTTGAAGCTAAGCATCGTTGTTTCCAAGACAAAGTCTATAACTTTAAAGAATTTTTTCTACAAAATCATATTTTTCTTAAAAATACACACGCTTATAGTTCGCAGTTACTTTGTGAGCAATATGTACTATATAAGGGAATTGATGTATTAATATGTAATAAGCACTAGATTAAATTGTATAGGTTAAGGGTCAAGGGGAAGGGGGAGGGGGTGGGAAGGAGAGTGGAGAAGGGATGAGTAATGGAAAAAAAGGCGGACATATAAAGATAGTATTAAGGAAATCGACTTTTTTAAAGACGTACATCTTTGTCACAAGAATTTAAGTCTTTGATATAAAGTATATTTTTCATGGGAATTTAACAATCTTTGTGCCTTCGCCGTAAGGATGTTTTATCTTTGGGCACAATCTAACCAATAAAAGTCTTTGTGGCAAAGTGTATTTTCTTTGGTTTTACGATTCTTTTCCCTGAGTGTATCTATGCCTATCTTTGATGAATTAATGAGAAATTATTTGTTAGCAATTCAAAATTTTAATATGTTATTGGACAAATGCTCTCTTAACCAAGGTTTTCTTAACTCCTAATAAAGCATGCGCCTCACTTTTTTATGAGATCACAAAGACCCACTCTAGCAGAAATTCTTTTATACTTTTTAGTTCGTTTTAAAAACCTGGTATATTAAAAATTTTTTTTACTTAAATTATTATTTTACTAGCTGATATACCCAGTTTTACTTGGGTCCTCAGGTCCTCGTTTTAATATTTTTAAAAATCCAAATAATGGATATATGCTGAACTAAATTGATTATTAAATTAATTTCAAGCTCATATTGAAGATCCATGTTTTTCTATCTGTTGAAAATACGGCGATACCGAGGGGCCGAGTAAATAGATTTATAGCGATAAATTTTGATCGGAAAGAGATATTGGTATAA